>OY992889.1:62833431-62868431 GCA_963921405.1 Cepaea hortensis | reverse complement strand
TTGTTCATTGGTCTTTCTGGCTGTCCATGGTATTCTTTGCATTTTCCTCAGAAACCACATTTCTACAGCCATCAGATGTTTTTCAGCCTGGCTGCTCATTGTCCAAGCTTCACATCCATACAAAAGTACAGGTTCTATGTAGCATCTCAACACACTTTTTCTCGTTTCAATTGACATCTTTTTATTGGTCAGTATGTTTTTCATCTTGCTAAAGGCTACTTTTGCCATGGCGATTCTTGTTCTAATCTCTTCAAGGCATCTCCCATCAGATGTTATTACTGTTCCGAGGTAATTGTACCTATTCACTTGTTGAAGAATATTCCCATTTACTTGTATATTACACTGTGGTATTTCGTTCTTCTTAGTGACGACCATAATCTGTGTCTTTTTACAATTTAATTCTAACCCTTGTTGTTCACTGTGTGTAACAACCGCATCTACTAAATTTTGCAGGTCCTGTTCATTGTCTGCAATCAAGACTGTATCATCTGCATATCTAATGTTATTGATGCATCGTCCCCCAATGTTGATTCCTTCCATATTTTCAATATTTCTGAAAATATTTTCACTGTACAGGGAAAACAGATCTGGAGACATTACACATCCCTGTCTCACACCTCTCTTAATAGGCTGATATTGGCTTACTTCATTATCAACTCTTATGGCAGCTTGTTGTTTCCAATATATGTTTTTTACAAGTCTAAGGTCTTTCCCATCAATTTGTAGATCTTCAAGCATCCTTATCATGTTGACATGTCTCACTTTATCAAAAGCCTTTGTGTAGTCAATGAAGCAAAGGTGTAGATCTTTGTTTACTTTTATAGAACGTTCGATTACGGTTCTCAGTATATACACAGCATTTACTGTACCCTTGCCTACTACAAACCCACATTGTTCTTCTCCTATTTCAGGTTGTATTTTCCTCCTAACTCTTTGCATGATAATTCTTAGCAAAATCTTCGTGATGTGACTCATTATACTAATTGTTCGATGTTGATCACATTCCAAGGCTCCTGATTTCTTTGGGATTGCAATAAATACAGAATTACATAACTCATGAGGTATGTTTCCAGTATCATATATTGTATTAAGCAGACTGGTAACTGCAACAACTGGCTGGGTAGAAAGGATACGGGATAGTTTTGATCTAATGTAATGTCACAGGAGGAAGAATATCAAGGATAGGAAGGCATAGTTTCCTATACTTAGGTGCTCAAAGATGAAGAAGCGCAACACTGACTTCTATTGGGCCAGAGAAGAAAAGGATAATAAGAAGAAAGAGAGGAAGAGCACTTTATATATTCTCCTCAGTTAACAAGAAAAGGGATAGAGAGTTAGACAGAAAATTCCAGGAGTTCTTTGGGCGGTGGATATACTGTTGCATACCCCAGACAAAAGATAACACTGTTGGACTGTAACAAGATCAATGAGTTTGCACAATAAACTATCAACTAAACAAAACAAGTTAAAAACAACAAAATTAGACCTTTATTGACAGAATTGCATAATTCAGGGACAAACAGACATCCTGATATGTCACACAGCTGACATATACAGAAATGGAAACCTACGTTCCCACAGTGGATATCACTGCTGCCTAATATCGCCATGAACATGACCGGGCACCCATCTCCACAAACCAGCAAGAACATGGCAACAAAGGAGCCTCAACGTAGTAGCCTCAAGGAGACTTCAATGCAAAAATAGGTAGAGAGTAAACTAATAAAAAAAAAAGTGGCCGGTATGGAAAGCCTACATACAACTTCATATGATAATGGATGGAGAGTCATCAACCTGGCAGAAGAAGGACTGCAGATTAGCAGTACCGGACTACAAAGAAAGGATATACACAAACAAACTTTGAAATCATGTGACAAGAGAACCTATAATCAAATAGATCACATTTTAATTAACAACAGAAATGCATCAAACATACAGCAAGTCAGAAGTTATAGCGGAGCTGAGTGCCACAGTGACCACTTCCTCATTGGAGCAAAATTTAAAATAAAACTTAAGAGAGCTTTCTATACTAAATTACAAAGATTACACCCAACATACAACAGAGAAAAACTACAAGACATTACAGTCAAAGAGAAATTTACAGATGAAATAAAATGTAAACTTGAAACTCTGCAAAACCCTTCGGAGGAAAGCGTTGACCAAACTTGGTTGAACATCAAGAATACAATTCAATCTACCGCAGAAGAATGTCTCGGTGTGTTAACCACGCATAGAAAGAACAGATGGTTCAATCAAAAATGTGAAGAAGCAGTCATTAGGAAGAAGAATGCCAGACATGTATGGTTAAATGACATCAATAACATCCAAAAGGAAGAGCATTATAGAAATGAATGTAAAGAGGCTACAAAAATAGTCAGACAGCAGAAGCGAGAATATATGAGTAATATAATCAAAGATATGGAAATTAATCACCAGAAAAATGAATCCAGAATTTTTTTAAAGAACTGAAGTCAATGAAACGAGGGCACCAACAAAACACATATGGTTTAAAAGACAAAAATGAGAATATGATAAATACCAATGAGGAAATGTGCAACACATGGAAAGAATATTTTATTGAATTACTAAATTGTGAAGCTCCAAGTAACATTTTCCCACAGGAAGAGGTTCTAACATGCGAACCACAAATTGAAGAACCTACATTTGAAGAAATCCTATATGTAATCACACGACTTAAAAACAATAAGGCAACTGGGACTGATGGAATTGCTGCTGAATTTATAAAGGCAGGTGGCCATGCATTATATCTAAAGCTATACGAACTAATAATAAAAATCTGGAGGACAGAAGAATTACCCCATGACTGGAAAGAGTCATTATTGATACCTATCTTTAAGAAAGGAGACAAGTTCCAATGTGGAAATTATAGAGGAATATCACTACTGTCCACAAGCTATAAGATACTATCCGCAGTATTACTAAATAGACTAAAACCATATTCAGAAGACATATTAGGTGACTACCAGGCGGGTTTTAGACAAAACAGATCAACAATAGATCAGATATTTATCTTACGACAAATAGCCGAGAAACATTGGGAATATAAAAGAGATCTCCATAACATTTTTGTGGATTTTAAAAAGGCTTATGATAGTGTCCATAGGAATAGTCTATGGAATGCTATGCAGGAATTTGGAATACCAAGGAAGTTAATCAACATGACCAGACTATGCATGGAAGATACGTATAATATAGTAACATATAAAGGCAGGAAATAACATCTGGCTTGAAACAGGGTGATGCACTATCGCCGCTACTCTTCAATCTGGCTCTAGAGAAAGTTGTAAGGAAGATAAAGGAGGAATGTGATATTGGAGGAACATCCAAGCTTCCCCGCTAATCACTGGTATCATGAAGGCTAATAGACTACAATGGCTGGGGCATATAGAAAGAATGGAAGATAATAGGGAAACAAAATTCGCTTACACTCAGGAAATAAATGACCGTAGACCCCGAGGTAGACCAAGAAGACGGTGGAGAGATAATACATGTACAGACCTACAAGCACTTGGAATCAACGACTGGCAAGAGAAGGTCCACCAGAGAGACGAATGGAGACGGATTGTATTTGCAGCAAAGAACCTCAATGGCTCGGAAAGCTGAAGAAGAAGAAGAAGAAGAAGAAGCAGCAGCAGCAGCAGCAGCAGCAGCAGCAGCAGCAGCAGCAGCAGCAGCAGCAGCAGCCACAAGCAGCAGCAGCAGCAGCAGCAGCAGCCACAAGCAGCAGCAGCAGCAGCAGCAGCAGCAGCAGCAGCAGCAGCAGCAGCAGCAGCAGCAGCAGCAGCAGCAGCAGCAGCAGCAGCAGCAGCAGCAGCAGCAGCAGCAGCAGCAGCAGCAGCAGCAGCAGCAGCAGCAGCAGCAGCAGCAGCAGCAGCAGCAGCAGCAGCAGCAGCAGCAGCAGCAGCAGCAGCAGCAGAAGAAGAAGAAGAAGAAGAAGAAGAAGAAGAAGAAGAAGAAGAAGAAGAAGAAGAAGAAGAAGAAGAAGAAGAAGAAGAAGAAGAAGAAGAAGAAGAATGTAACAACAGGCTGGGTAGAAAGGATACGGGATAATTTTCTCTAATGTAACAACTGGCTGGGTAGAAAAGGTTAAAACACACACAACATGTATACAGGTATACTAGGTGCAAGCTACAGCATGGATTAAAGACAAGGAACACAATCTGTTTGTAGAAGTGTTTTTGTGAAACAAAAGACCGTTTAAGAATGACACAATAATAACATAATAACACAACCTGTTTGTAGAAGTGTTTTTGTGAAACAAACAACCGTTGAAGAATGTAGCAATAAATACGTTCTCAAAGCCCACCCGACAAATCCAGAATGAAGCGTGCACAGTTTCATAAATCTTGCTGTTGTCCTCCTTATCTATGTGCTTAGCCTATCTCAAGTCATGTCAAGGGTATCTGCAAGGACGTCACAGGATTATACCCTTCTTCAGAACAGTGACACAATAATGGCGGGTCAGGTCTTCTGTAATCAGTCTATGACTTCCTCTGTTTCTGGGACTTTAGAAAACCTTAGGTCGCCGACTTCGGGCGTTAGTCTCGTGGCCACTGATATGCTGGGGATCTGGTGTTGGGAATGTGCCAGTTGACTCCAGATTATTCCTGTTTTAAGCCACACCCAGCAGATAAAATAAAGTCAGTTGAGAGCTTACTGGCACTGATTAGATAAATAAGAGCTATGCATTACAGAAACATTTTAGACACCAGAGAGAGAGAGAGAGAGAGAGAGAGAGAGAGAGAGAGAGAGAGAAAGAGAGAGAGAGAGAGAGAGAGAGAGAGAGAGAGAGAGAGAGAGAGAGAGAGAGAGAGGAACGCCACACGCACGAGAGATGTCTGACAGTCTGACAATACAAGCAGGTTCTGAAGCAACCTGCTATGGTCTGTGCTGTGGGAGGATCATCACATTTGGCAGACCTGGGTTCAGGGGGGAATGGGTGGCCAGTCTTTCTCTCTGTTGACAGGTGGCACATACGTATGTTACGTCATCACTTGTCTATAGACACACGTATATTACGTCATCACTTGTCTATAGACACGCGTATATTACGTCATCACTTGTCTATAGAACACGTAGATTACGCCATCACTTGTCTATAGACATATATATTACGTCATCACTTGTCTATAGACACACATATACTACGTCATCACTTGTCTATAGACACACGTATATTACGTCATCACTTGTCTATAGACACACATATACTACGTCATCACTTGTCTATAGACACACGTATATTACGTCATCACTTGTCTATGGACGTACATAAATTACGTCATCAATTGTCTATAAACACACATATATTGCGACATCACTTGTCTATAGACTTGTGGTTTCCAAGATCGTTGCTGGATGTCGCTGAAGCTACGGAGTGCCTGCTCTGTGTCAGGCTTTCGACACCTTGTGGAATAACACCTGGTGCAGAACTGTGCCCTCTTGCTTCTAACTGTTAAACCACATGTCCTCAATAGGAGGCCAGGGATAGGATCCGTCAACAATTATCTGGTCACAGGGTACGAGAGACATGGGGGGGGGGGGGGATGAGAGAGAGAGATGTGAGGTGTGGCGGTTACTGGTAATACCCATTAGTAATTCTGTGTATCGTTGTTCTCTTTCATTCTCTCACTGACTTTCTCTCATTTAAGTCACATTTTTATCTTACTCTTTCAATCGTTCAATCTCTCTCTCTCTCTCTCTCTCTCTCTCTCTCTCTCTCTCTCTCTCTCTCTCTCTCTCTCTCTCTCTCTCTCTCTCTCATATATATTCTGTGTTATCTGCACAGGGGTTGACCATTCATGAATAGACGCAACTTTTGTGTCAACTGGTAAAATTGTTGGAGGAAAAGTGAAAAAAAGACAAAGAGATATAAACAACCAGGTGGGATAATGGGGTATAGAAAGCACACCTGGCGATAGACTTGCGATCGTATTATATTGGGAACAATGATGGCGCTGGTTGTCGGCGTGGCGCATTCCATCCATCCATCACGTGCCATGCCGGTAAGCGTGGGCGGTCATGTTTTGCCATCTCACTCGATCACCAGAGTCGTATTTACTTCTCGACTTTCCTCTTGGTCTCTTCCTCTCGATCTTGCCAGTTCTCATCAAGTTCTACAATTCATTTCTTCTCATAACATGCCTAAAAATGTCGACTGTCTACGATTAATGTCTCTAATCAGTTTACGATTTTCATTTGTTTCTTGAAGGACTTTGTCATTTGTTTTTCTGTCTGTTCATGGTATTCTTTGCATTTTCCCCAGAAACCACATTTCCACAGCCATCAGCTGTTTTTCAACTTGTCTGCTCATTGTCCACGCTTCACATCCATACAAAAGTACAGGTTCTATGTAGTACCACAACACTCTTTTTTCTCGTTGCAATTGGCATATTGCTATTGGTCAGTATACGCATTAGGATGATGATAGTTATGTTATGCCGTACTCTGGAACAACACTTGATAGTAACGAAAACGATTCGATTAATGCATACTAAAACAATGAATGAACACTAAACAATGAATGCGGGAGATACTATATTTATCTGGAGAGATGAACAGATGAATGAACACTGAATGAACACTAAAACACAATGAATGATCACTAAAACAATGAATGAACATCAAACAATTAATGAACACTAAACAATGAATTAACACTAAAACAATGCATAAACACTAAACAATGAATTAACACTAATACAATGGATGAACACTAAAACAATGAATGAACACTAAAACATTGAATGAGCACTAAACATTGAATGAACACTAACACTATGAATGAACATCAAGCAATTAATGAAAACTAAACAATGAATGAACGCTAAAATAATGTGTAAACACTAAACAATGAATTAACACTAATAGTTTAGTTTAGTTTAGACAATGGATCAGCATCACGGCACACGGTTTAATCCATAAGCGCTCCGTTTTCCTCCTAACTCAAACCTGAGTCTGGAGAAACTCAGCTCAATGCACGAACTCCGTTGCATCGGCGAGGATCTTGAAATACTTTGGGTAGATTTTTTTTAACTCGAAGTTTTGTCCGGGCAGCGCCGTTAGGCTACTCTTTTTCGATTTCCAACTGCCAACGGATTTTTTACGTTCGCAACAATACACACGGACGTCCGATCTCACTACCCAGAGACCAGGGGAAATTTTATTACTGGAAGTCCAGGTGGATTTTAAAAAAAAATAAATCCTGGTCCTCGCCGGGGGCCTGAACCCGGGACCTCCAGCACTCGAGGCGGACACCATAACTCGAGACCACTCAGCCCCCCCCCCCCCCTTAATTTAACACCAGTACAATGGATGAACACTACAACAATGAATGAACACTAAAACATTGAATGAACACTAAACATTGAATGAACACTAACACTATGAATGAACATCAAACAATTAATGAAAACACAATGAATGAACGCTAAATCAATGAATGAACACTAAACAATGAATGAACACTAAACAATGAATGGCCACTAACATAAAGTATGATAAAGTGCCACTGCTCAGCCCCACACACGACGCAAAGGAAGTCACTTTCAATGAGAGTACTTGAGTGTTTCTATGTATCCGCAGTTAGATGGCAATCTCCATCAAGTTCTATGTATCCGCAGTTAGATGGCAATCTCCATCAAGTTCTATGTATCCACAGTTAGATGGCAATCTCCATCAAGTTCTATTTATCCGCAGTTAGATGGTAATCGCCATCAAGTTCTATGCATCCGCAGTTAGATGGCAATCTCCATCAAGTTCTATGTATCCGCAGTTAGATGGCAATCTCCATCAAGTTCTATGTATTCGCAGTTAGATGGCAATCTCCATCAAGTTCTATGTATTCGCAGTTAGATGGCAATCTCCATCAAGTTCTATGTATTCGCAGTTATATGGCAATCTCCATCAAGTTCTATGTATCCGCAGTTAGATGGCAATCTCCATCAAGTTCTATGTATCCGCAGTTAGATGGCAATCTCCATCAAGTTCTATGTATCCGCAGTTAGATGGCAATCTCCATCAAGTTCTATGTATCCGCAGTTAGATGGCAATCTCCATCAAGTTCTATGTATCCGCAGTTAGATAGCAATCTCCATCAAGTTCTATGTATCCGCAGTTAGATGGCAATCTCCATCAAGTTCTATGTATCCGCAGTTAGATGGCAATCTCCATCAAGTTCTATGTATCCGCAGTTAGATGGCAATCTCCATCAAGTTCTATGTATCCGCAGTTAGATGGCAATCTCCATCAAGTTCTATGTATCCGCAGTTAGATGGCAATCTCCATCAAGTTCTATGTATCCGCAGTTAGATGGCAATCTCCATCAAGTTCTATGTATCTGCAGTTAGATAGCAATCTCCATCAAGTTCTATATATCCGCAGTTAGATGGCAATCTCCATCAAGTTCTATGTATCCGCAGTTAGATGGCAATCTCCATCAAGCAACCTGGCGTTGCTTTTGGTTTTCAATCTGGCTAGCTCATCAAACATTCTGAATTCTCTTGCCACAGTAAATGTGCTCTACCAGCGCCGACATGTAATCGTACAGTATATGTGTGCTTTTGTTGTATCCAAATCTGTTCAATGGGTCTCACTCTCTACATCAGTACAGCACCTCGTTCCCTCCTCCTCTGAATTTATAAATATCTCTATAGCATATTAGTAGATTCATTGTGCTTTTTTCATACCATTACATACATAAAGTGCCTGCCTTGTATTTGTTTATCTCTTCATATAAATATTGTACATCCCCTGTGTTTGTCCATCTCTCCTTATAAATATAGCATATCCCTTTGTGTTAGTTGATCTCTTCATATCTCCGTCTTGTTTGTCCATCTCTCCTTATAAATATAGTATATCCCTTGTGTTAGTTGATATCTTCATATCTCCGTCTTGTTTGTCCATCTCTCCTTATAAATATAGTATATCCCTTGTGTTAGTTGATATCTTCATATCTCCGTCTTGTTTGTCCATCTCTCCTTATAAATATCGTATATCCCCTGTGTTTGCCCATCTCTCCTTCTAAATATCGTTTATCCCTTGTGTTTGTTCACCTCTCCTTATAAATATATTATATCCGCTGTGTTATTTCATCTCTTTATATCTCCCTTGTGTATTTTAAATAGTCGCTTAAAAGTCGACAGGGTCGACTTCATTGCACCGGGATTTTATCCCAGATGGCTCGGTCTCTTTCCGCAGCGCGAAAAGCGTCGCACAAAGCACGAACTTTGTGTAATTTATCTTTCCTTATAAATATAGTATCTACTTTGTGTTTGTTCATCTCTCCTTATAAATATAGTATCTCCCTTGTGTTAGTTGATCTCTTCATAACTCCCTTTTTTTATCTTTCCTTATAAATATACTATCTCCCTTGTGTTAGTTCATCTCTTCATAACTTCCTTTTTTAACCTTCCTTATAAATATAGTATCTCCCTTGTGTTTGTTCATATGTAATTTTAAATATAGTATCTCCCTTGCGTTTGTTCATCTCGTCCTATCTCCCTTGTGTTAGTTCATCTCTCTTTATAAATAAATATATGATCTCCCTGGTGTTTGTTCATCTCTTAATATCTCCCTTGTGTTTGTTCATGTCTCCATATAAATATAGTACCTCCCATGTGCTTGTTCTCTTCATTTAAATATATTATCTCCCGTTCTACTCCCCCCTCCCCTCACCTACAAGCTTATGCTCCCTTATTTATTTCGCAGTTGAGTTACGAATGCCATGATCATGAGTCCATAACCGCTGCCCCTACATATCCACACGCTGTAGAAGAAACACACAAACACACACACACACACACACACACACACACACACACACACACACACTACATATATATATATATATATATATATATATATATATATATATATATATATATATATATAGTGATATACCCTTAACACACGTAATGACATATCCCATAAAGATATCAATGTACGACCCCTACCACAGATGGCCCTGTCTAATTAAAACAGCAGGCCTATGATTATTCCATTTCCCTGAACACAACCAGCTTATATGTATCTTTTACTATATATATATTACAAGTCTGGCACGTATAATGTGTCAACACAGTGGAAAGCCGAGGCAGATGGCATCTCAAGAAAAGCTTTGAAGATGAGACCCATTATGATGTTCTTTCAACTTTATTACGTACACACGATGACTGTTTCTGATACAGGAAATCGGACCCATTTAATGACAATATTATAATGACGCACATTGTTCTTACAGTTGGCGTCTTGGCGAAAGCAATATCATCTTCTTCAGATATCAAATACAAAAGTAAACAACACATAAATCGTACTGGTCGTGGCTCACTGCGACTGGTTTGTCAAGCACACACAAACATGTCCAAGCTCTAGCGCAGTGTGGCAGGAGTGTGTGGTTTGTCCTAGAGTGGTTGGTGTCAGCTGGTCTTGTTGGACTCTTGAAATGCCCGGGGCTGATGTCGAACCCTGGACTCCGTATGTCGGGGAATGGTGAGACGCAGTTTCACTATCCACTAAGCCGCAGCGCCGGCTCATATATTGGTGTGTATAAGTGCGTGCGTGCTCGCGCATGCGCGTGCGTGTGTGTGTGTGTGTGTGTGCGCGCGCGCGGTGCGGTGGTGTACAACGCTAATAAGACGTTACAGGCAGTGTCCTATCGCAAGTTAATCCCAATAAAACTGGATGCCTGTGGTAACAACTCAATCACAAAGATCAATCTCCCCATTATCACCTTTCTTCTTCTGCCCTTTAACCCCTATTGGGGCATGGGCCCTCAATCAAACCACGTCGAGACAGCTGTCACTATCTCCTGCACCTCCCCCCCCCCCCCCCCATGGCCGCCCAATGTTAGTTATCTCTGTCTGTTATTCACCTCTCTGTGTGAATTCATATCTCCCATTCTCACACGATAAATTGACATACTTTTGAGAGAATAGACATATCGCGGTATTCGGGAGAAATATTTGAGCTATGAATTCCACATTGATAACGCCAATAAACAGATATCAATTGAAACGAGAAAAAAAAGGGTGTTGAAGTGCTACTTAGAACCTATACTTTTGGATGGATGTGAAGCGTGGACAATGAGCAGTCAAGCTGAAAAGCAGCTGATAGTTGTGGAAATGTGGTTTCTGAGGAAGATGCAAAGAATACCATGGACAGACAAAAAAACAAATGAACAAGTCTTTAAAAAGTAAATACCTGGATGGCTTGGCCACGTGGCATGATCGAGACAGGAACACGGAGCTGATCCACGACTCTGGTGATCGAGTGCGATGGTAGAACATGACCGCCCACGCTTATCAGCATGGCACATGATGGATGGATGGAATGCCATACAAAGATGTAGGAGGGGATTCCCGTCTTATAGGTCTTGTCGTGTTGTGTTGGTGATCATGTCTGTTCACTGCCTTTTATCTCCTGTATTGCCAATCATTTATGATGCCTGTGTTCCTCCATGCCATAATGTCTAACTGTCCAGCATCCTCTCTCTCTCTCTCTCTCTCTCTTGTTCTCCTTATGCTTCTCTTCCCTTCCAGCTTTCTCATTGTGACGACATACTCCAGCTCTCCTCTTTTCATTACACGCCAAAAGGATGTGGACTGAATTGTTCTGATACAATAAACCAGTTATCTTTGTGAGTTAACCTCTCTCACGATATCTTCGTTGTCCTTACTGTCCGTCCACTGTGCTCTCATCATTCTCCCATAACATCACATCTGCACAGCTTCCACATAATTATTCACTTGTCCATGGCGGGGAATTGTAACCCCAAAAGTAATAGCTGCAGTCCACGTGGGATAAAGACTGGGAATACTAATATTGTCCGATGTTCGGTGTGAACGGTTTGGGCTCAAACAGAATGAGGGCACGTGAGTGCTACTTGGATGCAGACAGGATACACCCACTGCCGGGCTTTTGTCTAAACAAATAATGGTTGCGAGTAGGCAAAGCTACTAAATTATTACACCCATTGTGACAGCGGGATACATGCGCGGTATCTTGTCCATCAAATTGCGCCATATTCTTGCTCAATCAATCAATCATGTGCCATGCCGGAAAGCGTGAGCGGTCATGACTCGCCATTTCACTCGATCACCAGTGTCGTGGATCAGCTCAGTGTTCCTGTCTCGTCCATGCCATGTGGCCAAGCCATCCAGGTATTTTCCTCTCGGTCTGCCTCTTAGTCTGTTTCCTTCGATCTTGCCAGTTGTCACCAAGTTCTCAAATCCATTTCTTCTCATAACATGTCCAAAAAATTTTGACTGTCTACGTTTAATTTCTCTAATCAGTTTACGATGTTCATTAGTCTCCTGTAGTACTTGGTCATTGGTTTTTCTGTCTGTCCATGGTATTCTTTGCATTTTCCTCAGAAACCACATTTCTGCAGCCATCAGATGTTTTTCAGCTTGACTGCCCATTGTCCAAGTTTCACATCCATACAAAAGAACAGGCTCTATGTATCCCCTCAACACTTTTTCTCGTTTCAATTGACATCTTTTTATTGGTCAGAATGTTGTTCATCTTGCTAAAGGCTACTTTCGCCATGGCGATTCTTGTTCTAATCTCTTCAAGGCATCTCCAATCAGATGTTATGACTGTTCCAAGATAATTGTACCGATTCACTTGTTGAAGAATATTTCCATTTACTTGTATATTACATTGTGGCACTTCTTCCTTCCTAGTGACGACCATAACCTGAGTCTTTTTACAATTTAATTCTAACCCCAGTTGCTCACTGTGTACAACAACCGCATCTACTAATTGTTGCAGGTCCTTGCTCAAATCACCCCCTATATAAATACCCGGATGACATGAAAGGTCATCGGCTCCAGAGAGAGGTGTCATAGATGTGGACAGCAGAGTCAACTGAGTGAGTGGCGGCACTGGCGAGAATGCCCTGCGAGGATAGGTGGATGGGTTTATAGTGAGCCGGGTATGGAGCAGCGTTATAATGTGCTAATTACCTGGGCAAAGAGTTTAGAGAGTCGTGTGGAGGGCCAGCTCAGGCAGACAGACACTCACCAACTGCTAGTGAGTGATGCCGGTGATTACGATGCCACTATTTACACCGACGGTTCAATGTTACACCGGAAACCCTCAGGACGGGGCATGGCCAGGCTGCAGGGAGAAACTTTCGAAGAAAGAGAGGTGCTTTTGCAGGCCAAACCTCCCCCATCATGGTGCTAGAACTGGAGGCACTGACCGCTGTTCTCTGATTATACACTGATTATGGCGAAGTTAGAGATCTGCGTGGCCAACAGGAACATCTTGCTGGCGCTTACATTGCCTCTGCACTGATGACGGCGTAGTGGAGTCATCTCAAACACAGGTCAGTTGGAATTAAACGTTGACTTCTCGTTCAGAAAGTGATGGCAAACTACTGAACGTGATATTACATAACAAATCAACCAGGATTGATTGCACCGTCCTGCAAAAGATATGAAAAGATATGTTGTCTGACTCACGTTAAACCACAAAAAGGTCGGACACAGACGTCGGTGGTGTGCACGCATTTCTTTAATGCCACAAACTGTCATAGATACACTGTCCTGGACATGGAGAAATTCGTGACAGTGAGAGGGCAGCTTGACTGGTTTCTAGAGCACCTATATAGGACAATATTCAGAAGGACAAGTCTTTTATACTGCTAGCAACCTTGAAAGAGCATCTCTGCAATGGTACGGCATGCAATGGGATGCTAAGTTGCAGGCTGAAGAAACACAATACAAAATGGAATTACTGTTACACGTGGATTGTGGAGGTGTGCGAGATGTGCGAGATGCAATTAGCATCCATACTCTTCGAGATCTGTTGAGGGTAGGCTAATGGGCGTGTGCCGATTAAAGTCACGTGGCTTCTGTTAACCAGTGAGGAATATCTTGTACTTCCTTCTATGTCTTTCCCATATCACTCATCTCTATAGTTAACCATGTTCTGCGTGCTTTATACTGCGTCATCTCATTGTGTTGCCTCTGTCTTGCGGCTCCCAGAGGAAGAACGTGCCAGCTATGCTTGTAACTGGTTGTTTCATTGTGTGTCGGATACCCAGTCACAGTTGTTCCCTCAGCTCTTGATTCTCCGGAAGGTGGAGAACGGAGCACTTATGGATTACACCCGTGTGCCGTGATGTTGATCCATCGACTAAACTAAACTAAACTAAACTAAACTTGATTCTCCGGAAGGTGTCTTGTTATCTCCAGGAGCTTCACCTTGTGATTCTGCCATAGTATTTTACGCTCTCTATTCTGTGCAGATAGCGGTTGGGGTGGTGGTGCAGTTAAGAAAGTAGTGCTGATAATGGCATGCGCCCTGTCAGAGAAAGGTTTGATACCAGCTCTTGTCGTTTGGTAAGGGAGGGAAAGACTGTGCACTCAGGTTTTAAAACATGTGATGGTCTGAACACTCCACTTCCTCACAGCAGGTTCTTAGGGTTGTGCCTTTATTCTGCCCTTTCCCAGAGTCATGAAGTTTGTTAAGTTACTGAATATTATTCTTCCCGTTCCTAATGTTTATTAAAAGTCACAGACCATCACTGATTTGACTTAGCCGTGAATATTTTAACTTTGTTGCTGGCTTTAATTCTTTAATAGCTTCAAGGCACATTTATTACAATAGTTTAAGTGAGCTTTTGCCACCTGAAGTAATGGTGATAAATTTCCGTGAGATATTCACACAGCCAGCAATGACCATAAATCACACTGACTCTAGATATTTACGACCTGTATGTGAAGATCAGCTTATATTCAAACTGTCAATCATCATAAATTGCAAGTGGAGCACGTGATCATTTAAAAACATCTTTTCAAATTGCTACAAGAACTACAATGTTTGTTTTTTAGCGGGAAGTAATCGAGCATCACGTGACAAAGCGTGTCTTCATCTCATTGTATAAACACAGACAATAGGTAGTATCATTAACGCCACTAGTGTGACAACATGGTGAAGGACAAATAACAACAAGTTAGCAGCGCAACATTTCACCAAGCAACAAATAGAACTATTGAAAGAAACCATGGCAACGAGCTGGCTAACGAGAAAGCGTACATTCAGGTCATTCTTGCAGTATTAGACAAAACATGGCTGCCACACGATCAAATGATGGCATTACTTTCAGCTACATCAACAGGCAATCAATAATGGCGGAATAATTTCCCAGAGTTCAGGAGGAAATAATACTACCTCCGGCACGGCGGTAAGAACAAGATGGTTCATTAATTATCATCTCATGCCTATTCATTAATTACGGCTCATTTTTCGATAAAAGATATTTTCATGGCTGAAAAAGAAAATAAAAGTTCCATTGAATGCTTTGAAATTGGTGCTTTCGTGAGCATGTTGTATCTCCTAGCCTCTTTCTGTCGCTCATTGATTGCACTCTGTTCCGAATAGAGGTTTTCATTCACCCTGCATTCGGATGTAATGGTCGGCGTCACGAAGTACGCTTTGGCTCTTCTTCTTCTTTTGCTTCTGCTTCGTCGTCCTCTTCGTCGTCTTCGTCGTCGACTTCTTCGTCGTCGACTTCTTCGTCGTCTTCTGTGTCGTCTCCTGCGTCGTCTACTGCGTCGTCTTCTGCGTCATCTTCTGTGTCGTCTTCTGCGTCGGCTGTTGCTTCGGCTGCTGCTGCTGCTTCGGCTGCTGCTTTTGCTTCTGCTGCTGCTTCAGCTGCTGCTGTTTCTGCTGCTGCTGCTTCTGCTTTTGCTGCTGCTGCTGCTGCTGCTTTTGACACAGCCAGGTCAGTGTTTCCGAATTCGTTATGTATTTGTGTCAGGTTTATTTTCTCAAGACAGATTCCACTCAAGACAGATTCCACTCAAGACAGATTCCACTCAAGGCAGCGGGATCTCTCTCCCCGTGGGTAGATTCACGTTTCCTTATAATGTTGCCAGGGCGGTGGTTCTATGGCCTACTCTTTGCCATTTCCAACTGTCACGGTATTTGTAACGTGCACAGTTTGCACACGGAACCTCCCGTTTGTCTCCATTATCCGAGAAGGTTGGGTACCCGGCCTCACTACCCAAGAGATCAGAAGGCCGTGTCAGGTCATCAGATACCAGTGGTTCATAGAAACATTCACTACTCAAGAGATCAGAGGAACGTGTCATGTCATCAGATACCAGTGGTTCATAGAAACATTCACTACTCAAGAGATCAGAGGAACGTGTCATGTCATCAGATACCAGTGGTTCTTAGAAACATTCACTACTCAAGAGATCAGAGGAACGTGTCATGTCATCAGATACCAGTGGTTCATAGAAACATTCACTACTCAAGAGATCAGAGGAACGTGTCATGTCATCAGATACCAGTGGTTCATAGAAACATTCACTACTCAAGAGATCAGAGGAACGTGTCATGTCATCAGATACCAGTGGTTCTTAGAAACACTCACTGCCCTATACATGGGTCCAACCCGGCGCCTTCTGAACTCGAGGCCCCGTCGCTGTGGCTGTTCTGTATTTGCAAGTTGGTTCATTGCTGTTGTATATAATTTATCAGTAATATTTCTCATATCAGTGACAAATAAGTCAGGTTTTTTCTAGCTGCCACTTCCCCAAAAAACCTCTACTTTATCTGCATAATTATTATCATTCCAAGGCTAGCATACATTAAATTATATTTGTGATTTTCGGTGTCTTTATATTAATAGACCAAATATACTTATTGCTCAGACTAATGTCGGAGACGGTATCAATAAAATAACGACTAGGACTAGCGCAAATATGGCCATATAATCGGGTGAGGTTGGATCAAATGTAGTAACAAATGTTGGATGAGAATATATTACAGTATATGTTCTACCCTGGCAAAGCAGAAGTGTCGAAATAAATCTGAGCTTTTCTTTTCCCTCCATCTTTACTTTGTCCTTTGTTTAATATATCTTACTCAAAGTAAGTCCATTACTCCTTAGTTGGATCGCTGCAGCCCTCTTCCAACGGAAAGTAGTTTTTAGATGTGGCAGTTGGACTTCGGAACCAACAACAAAATATCCTGACCTACCACAGGGATCACCATTATCTCCGGTACTGTTGAACGCCTACACAGTGAGAATCACCACTGAGCAAATCACTGGACCTGGCAGGACATTGTCATATGCCGATGATGTTTTAGTGTATCGTCTGGGTAAGGATAGACAGCAGATTGCTGTGGAACTACAAACCGAACTCAATCGCATAAGTACTTGGTGTGATGAAGCTGGGGCAATGGTCAACCCAACAAAGGCAACAGTGACTTGGTTCTCGTTGAATAATCATATTGTCAACACTCCAACACCAACTGTAAAGCTGTGTTCAGAGACGGTGGAAAGAACGCAGGCAATGAATTTCCTGGGGATACGGTTTGGTCGAAGCCTTGCTTATAATGAGCACATAGACCAGGTGATAACAAAAGCCAAGCGGGGTTTGGCTGCGATGCGGGTGATGGCGGCAGAAAACTGTGAGCAGCGCCATCTATGTCTTCGGTACGAGGGACTGGTCATATCTGTTTTTTTAGTATCCAATGGCAATCCTGACTCTCAGCCGTAAGCAGATAGAAAGGATGGAAAGGATACAGAATGAAGCTATACGCATTATTCTTGGATGTAAAAGAGATACAGCATGCAGGGCGATGCGCTACCTTCTTGATTTTCCAACCATTGAAGAGAGAATACAAGTTTGCAGAGCACGCGCCTACCTCAGAGTTAACGCAAACACACAACATCCACTGCATAGTGAAATTATGAAGGTGGAGGGCAGCAGGTTAAAAAGAGGACGGTCGTGGATGGGTCAAGCCGAGGGCATTCTTCAACAGGTATGTTCACTTGAGGACTTAGAACCTGGCGAGGAGTGGGTACAAGTGTCAACATATTTCTGTACGTCTCTTTCAGTCTGCATCCAACTAGACAGAAAATGCAGACAAGAAAATCCGGCTGCTGTGGAGGCTGAAGTACAAGCTTTGATTTTCGAGAATTCCCTAGACGGTGATGCTGTCATCTACACAGATGGGTCGGTCGTCCGACATGTGAGAAGCTCATGGGCCTTTACGGCTCAGGCCGGAGGGAGAATTGTGATGGAGGACTCTGGTGCTTTCACTGAAACCACAAGTAGCCTGACTATGGAAGTCAAGGCAGTAAGTAAAGCAATAACATGGCTCGAGACACAGACATTCACTAGGGCATGTTTCCTTAGCGACTCAATGAACATGATCAAGAGGATAGAAGAGGGGTCGATCCGAAGAGAATGGTTGCTGCCTCTGGGGCGGTCTCGGCTGGCAAAGATTAGTTTCATCTTCGTGCCAGGGCATGCGGGAGTACAAGGAAATGAGCGGGCTGACAAGCTCGCAGGTGAGGCTACGGTGGAGGGCGGACGCGCCATGGATCAGGCTGACATTCTGAATGCTCCACGAGAAGTAAGACTTTTGCATGAACCAAGTGCGTGCGTGCGTGTGTGTGTGTGTGTGTGTGTGTGTGTGTGTGTGTGTGTGTGTGTGTGTGTGTGTGTGTGTGTGTATTGGCGCATTGTTTGCGGTTTTCGGGACCCAATGCCTCTTCTACAACAATGGCCAGACTGCCAGAACAGCAAATTAAAAGAGGGGTGGCCAAACAAGAACACTACGCAGCAAGCCAAAGAAGATTGATAAACCAACACAGAACTGGTGTCATTAGCCGCTACACGCTGCGGGATTTGCTGAGGAGGGGATCCGAGCACTTATGGACTGAATGGTTCCATGTGCAGTGAGGATGATCTTTCGGCTAATTAACTAACTTAATATATAATCACCTATTCTAGGCTTTCATCATGTGTGTCTACATTTTAATTTCATTCTCGTCTATTTTATTTTTATTTATTTATTTTTTTAAAAATTATTTTAAATAATTTTTAAAAATACATTTGAACACTGAAAGTCTGGTTTTCCTGAAAATGTGCCAATTTTCCCCTTCCATTATTCATTGAGCACATGTGCGTGCGTGCGTGCGTGCGTGCGTGCGTGCGTGTGTGTGTGTGTGTGTGTGTGTGTGTGTGTGTGTGTGTGTGTGTGTATTGGCGCATTGTTTGCGGTTTTCGGGACCCAATGCCTCTTCCAAATCTGGTATTCTCTGGTCTCGTAGATTTAATTTTGAAAAAGCATATGTAGCTGTTTTCTCTCTCTCTCTCTCTCTCTCTCTCTCTCTCTCTCTCTCTCTCTCTGTATGTGTGTGTGTGTGTGTGTGTGTGTGTGTGTGTGTGTGTGTTCTGACATATTCTTAAATGACGATCTGTCTAGCACTGTTTAATGTAATGATTGTGACATAATCACCAACCATCATTATACAGTGCGTCAACATTTACACACCAAAACAGAGAAAGTCATACAATTGACCGCACTAATGAGAACGAACACCTACTTGACACCGGAGATAGACAGACGTCGTCTAAATATAGAAATTACAGCGTCTACAACTAGAGAGATCATTGGATAGAGCGGGTCACATGACGATAACTTTGACCTGCGGTACGCGTTGAATATTGAAAATCGCGCACTTCTCCTACAGCAGCCCTGACGACCGGTCAGATAGATTGTGAGACCTGTCTTTTCAAATGAACCAAACGGCAGTTTGATCCGAAATCCGAGTGATGTTCTTGGTGGTGACCTGACCAGAAGAGGGAGGCAGAGAAAAGAAGATCCCCACACATGAGATGGAAGATAACCTCAGGCCTTGACCAGAGCAAGGGCAGCCTTCAGGGTAGCTTTACAGGCAAGTACTGAAACGGATCCATCAGTCCATGGACCCAGGCTCAACCCAAATCTACCACTCAGAGGTGACTTTTTCTCGTGCCAACAAACCCAAATCACTCAGAGGAAAATGAGAGACAAAACCACACAATACACTATAAGGCTTACTAAGATTTTTTAGAAAACTTTCTTTACACTGAAAGATGTCTTTTAGAACACTCAGGATCATCATTTTGATTATTATTATTTATTGATTGTCTGTAATTGGTACTGATTTGCATTTTTTCACATTGATCATATGTCATTATGAACAGATGTCTAAAATGTGGAAATGTTTAAGAAAAGGCCAAAAGACACAGGCCCAATCAATAAATTCTATACACAGTAACTGAATCTCATAATTTAATTCCAGTCCACCCTGTCTGTTGATTATCTGTCTTATTTGTGTAAACAAGATGTCTATGTGTACCAGTATTTGTTAAATTCATTTACCAAATTACTAAACTCAATGAATTAACAGAGGGAAAAGAGAAGACTCTATATCTCTTGACTGTTCCAGACCCATGTTATTCTTCACCTGATTTATACTGAGGAAGTCGTTCAGACATTTCACAGAATATCAAACGGGGGTTCGAGAGCTATTAAATTCTTGGTGAAGGGGGCAGAGTCAGATCTAGTATTCACTACTTCTTAAAGAGGACCATTAACTCCTAGACATACAATTAAACCGAGTCTGTACTACTTCAAGGGTCGTATTCTTGATTTATTTACATATTGGAAGAGGATGGGGCCCAGCTTCTTTAACTAGAAAATGGGTTGTGCACTACAGTGATCCCCAGTCCCTTCGGAATATACGACAATGATGTTAGCAATTACTTGTGACAACAAACGGGTGTAATACTTGGACAATTAAACAAATCAGCTTAACAACATACGGGTGGGCAACTTGGACATGTAACAAATCAGCTTAACAACACACGGGTGTCAAACTTGGACAATGTAACAGATCAGTTGAATAACACACGGGTGTCAAACTTGGACAATGTAACAGATCAGTTGAATAACACACGGGTGTCAAACTTGGACAATGTAACAGATCAGTTAAATAACACACGGGTGTCAAACTTGGACAATGTAACAGATCAGTTGAACAACACACGGTTGTCAAACTTGGACAATGTAACAGATCAGTTAAATAACACACGGGTGTCAAACTTGGACAATGTAACAGATCAGTTGAACAACACACGGTTGTCAAACTTGGACAATGTAACAGATCAGTTGAATAACACACGGGTGTCAAACTTGGACAATGTAACAGATCAGTTGAATGACACACGGGTGTCAAACTTGGACAATGTAACAGATCAGTTGAAAAGCACATACGAGCCTGTTAAAGTAAGTGTTGCAGAAGAACGGGGAAAATTCACTGGGCGAAAAAGAGAACAAACAGATCTGTCTAGCAGAGCTATACATTGAAGCAGATTGGTTATTAAGACAAATAAAACTGAGGAAAATGAAATATAGTGGCATATAAATTTAAAAACAAAACAAAACATGAATGTATGAAAAAGAAAACTATTGAGGGGGCGTGGTCCCGGTGGGGGGGGGGGGGGTGTAACATAGAAGCGAATGAGAGGAATATTCCAACTTAGGGTGTGGAATAAAGTGTACACGTGACAACAACAGAGGCAGGACTAATGGCATATATTAGAGAGAAAGTTCGACAGACTGTTCAGGGTGCACAGTTCTACCAGAGAGAAGTCGATGATGATGATGATGATGATGATGATGATGATGATGATGCTGATTGATGATGATGGTGGTGATGATGGTGATGGTGATGATGATGATGATGATGATGATGATGATGATGATGATGATGATGATGATGATGATGATGATGAGTAACCAATGCGTGTCTAGAAACTTGCAGCGGTAATGTTGAATGTTTACCTGACCTTGCGTATTTGCTGCTGTCGTATGTAATTAAACGTAATCTACTAGGTATGTATATGTGTGCTTGTCCGCATGTGTACACAGACTGTTTTGTGTTTCTTTCATTGCTCAGACTAATAGCTTTAAACAAAGTAGTCTCCATGACAACCAGAAATACAAAACCTAACGACCAGGTTGCTAAAACGAATGTACCGATCGTTAAGCAGTTTGCCAAACCGTGACCTATGCCTGTTTCAACCCAACTTGTTTTTTACTAGGTCACATGGTGTTACCATTAAATAATCGCCCATGTGGATATTTTTTCAAAGGACGTAGTCTGGAAGATACATCCATTATGAAATGGAGAGGGTCAATTTGAAAGAAGAAAAAAAAACGCCATCATATACACAGAAGGGTGATGCGGTGAAAACATTCATCGGCAAACAACAAAAATTGACCGAATGACTGCATAATGATTTAATAATGTGTAAATATGTACTATTTTTACAAAATGAAAGCACTTGAATGTAGTGAAAGATAAAGAAAATATACTACCATTGAATTTATCCACTGAGTTAGTTTTCTGCATTTCGCGTAGTGGTGTGATGGGGATGAAGTGGTATTTTATTTCTTGTATGGACAGAACTTCCTTCCATACCAAGGAAGTTAATCAACATGACCAGACTATGCATGGAAGATACTTATAATATAGTAACATATAAAGGCAGGAAATCAGACCCCTTCCAAATAACATCTGGCTTGAAACAGGGTGATGCACTATCGCCGCTACTCTTCAATCTGGCTCTAGAGAAAGTTGTAATTAAGGTAAAGGAGGAATGTGATATTGGAGGAACATCCAAGCTGCTTGGTTATGCAGATGATATAGATATTATAGGGCAAAGTGAACAAAAGACATTGGAAATATTGACTCACTTAAAGGGAAAAGCCCAACAGATGGGGCTGGTTATCAACCAAGATAAGACAGAATATATGGTAATTTCAAGAGACGGAATGGCTAGAAACTCTGGCCACATACAAATAGATAATATGACCATTAAAAGAACGGAAACATACAAATACCTGGGTACAATCTTCAACTGCTCCAACATCATAAGGGAAGAAATACAAGCTAGAATCAACTCTGGAAATAAGATATACTATGCACTACAACATCAACTAAAATCAAAGACGCTATCTCGTAACACCAAAATCACAATATACAAAACACTGATCAGACCAGTTGTGCTGTATGGCTCGTAAACCTGGAGTACAACGAAAGGAGACGAAGCCTTGTTACAAACCTTTGAGAACAAAATTTTAAGACGCATCTTTGGACCCATTAGGGATACACAAAGTGGAGAGTGGAAAAGAAGAAGTAACAAAGACATTTATGATCTGTTTAAGTCCCCGCTAATCACTGGTATCATGAAGGCTAATAGACTACAATGGCTGGGGCATATAGAAAGAATGGAAGATAATAGGGAAACAAAATTCGCTTACACTCAGGAAATAAATGACCGTAGACCCCGAGGTAGACCAAGAAGGCGGTGGAGAGATAATACATGTACAGACCTACAAGCACTTGGAATCAACGACTGGCAAGAGAAGGTCCATCAGAGAGACGAATGGAGACGGATTGTATTTGCAGCAAAGAACCTCAATGGCTCGGAACGCTGAAGAAGAAGAAGAAGAAGAAGAAGAAGAAGAAGTATGGAAAGAACTAGCAATGACTTGAATGGCTGAGACCGTCGTACTGACTAACATCTATATCATTGTTGTGCCAGGGCATGCGGGTGTAGGAGGACACGCACGAGCAAATAGGCTTGTAGGCGTGGCTACTGTGGGCAACGTACCACCCTGGGACAGGTTGACTTCCGGAACGGCCGCAGGATGGCAGGATGAATAAATGACTCAAGGAATGGGTGTAGTTCTGAAATGTTGATCAGACTGCAAAGGCATCAAATCAAACGAGTGAAGTTAGGCAAGAGCGCCATGCGGGGAGACAATGAAGAATAGTCAACCAACACAGAACTGGTGGGAGATACCGAGGAGTTGATCTGGACACTTATGAACTATTATTTCGATGTGCAACAAGAATGACCTGTTGACTATCCACCTATCAATCTTTCTTGTATATGACCATTATTATTCTTCCTTTTCCGCCTTTCATCCCCAATAGACAGAATAAGTCATCGACAAACTGACACCAAGCCCTCGTACATTTTGTCATCTCCTGCAGTTCCTTGCATTCTGTCTCTCCCATGTCCTTCATTTGTCTCTAATGACAACAACCGTGTACTCTGACTGTGTAATGAGAAGCGAGGCATTGGAAAACCTGGGGGAGACTGAACAGAGCAGCAGTTGAAAATACGGGCAGACCTAGAGAAATGATGCTGGATGGACTGAGAGGATGGTAGGGAGGGATATCATCAGTGGTAGAAGAGGTACAGACAGACCTAGAGAAATGTTGCTGGATGGACTGAGACGGTGGTAGGGAGGGATATCATCAGTGGTAGAAGAGGTACAGACAGACCTAGAGAAATGATGCTGGGTGGACTGAGACGGTGGTATGGAGGGATGTTATCACTAGATTTGACCGAAGCACCAGGAACCGAGATCTGTTAAGATGCAAGGACGCTGACGGCCATGAGCAGAGCACGTTATGAGGATGATTGATATAATTCTGGTCTCCGTGTGTTGTTATCTCCCACAGGTTTTACACTGCAGCAAAGGCCCGCAACTACCCCATGCCATGCCATTTAAGCTTATCCATGATTGGTTGGATTTTGCACTAACGTTTTCTACAGGATATAGTCCTCTTTAGCCGGCTCTTACGACATGCATGGTAGGTGATAGTATTGCTATTCTTGGCGCCCCTCACGAGTCCCGGTCACGCACGGGCGGTATCATGCCGCAACTTCACTCCGGTCTGTGCACCCCCGCCACCCATCGTTCTGTGTTTCAACAGCTGGTAATATCTGGGTTTCCCACTCAACAATCGTACACATTGACCTTCCTTGTCCTGATTAAATTTATGCATCTCTAAACTCCACTTTGTGTATCGGTAAATTAACTTTGATTAACTTTATTGTCACGTGTCAAAGCAGGCGAATGTAATTCTTCTTTTCAATAGTCCTCTTTCGGATTTTACTTCGTATAAAGTCGTCCAGTCATTGCCAATCAAACTGTATTGGTTGTGGTATCGGTATTTGAGGTCAAATATGATTTACCAAAGCGGCTTATTTCTAATGCCCGTACATTTTAACCACAAAGTGAATAAGCACTTTACTAATTCTGAAGTGTTGGAAAACGAGGGCAAAGTTAATATACACGTACACTGACAGTCAGGTATTGCCAGTCATTGTGCCCCAGCCAGGTTATATACTGACTCTTTTCAGTCATTGTTTCTGGTATTTACTCTCAGAGGTGACCTGCTATTCAAGCGTTGAGACACCCACGTGACTACACATGCAAGAAAATGTGTCCGTGCCCGCTGGGGGGCACGTCTTAACTTATGTATATGTAACTGGTATATGTGCGACCTTCTGCCATGACCCGTCATAAATCTTTACCAGCCAACACTCGCAGCTGTACAATAGTTATTCACCGAAACCGTCCTTGTTGTTGATTGGCTGTCAATATTTTATTTCAACTTTCATATGTCTATGTTTATACAATAAGTGAAGATATTGCAAGTGCAAATGCTATAAGTAAAGATGTTACACGTGAAACACAAGTGAAGATACTACACGTGTAAATACTACAAGTGAAGATACTACACGTGTAAATACTACAAGTGAAGATACTACATGTGTAAATACTACAAGTGAAGATACTACACGTGTAAATACTACAAGTGAAGATACTACACGTGTAAATACTACAAGTGAAGATACTACACATGTAAATAATACAAGTGAGGATACTATACGTGTAAATACTACAAGTGAAGATACTACACGTGTAAATACTACAAGTGAGGTTACTACACGTGTAAATACTACAAGTGAAGATACTTTACGTGTAAATAATACAAGTGAGGATACTATAAGTGAAGTGAAGACACTACAAGTGTTTTGCCAATGCAGCATGATACCTCTCTCGGCCTGTCTAGTTTACTCCAGAGGAAAGATCACACAAATACGTCTGGAACAAGACAAGCCGCAAAAGCTGCCGGATCAGCAAAGCAATGCTCCAATTGTCCTCTTGTCGGAGCTTCGATCCCAGAAGCGTTGCTGGGCAAATCTTAGGTATGTCCTGCCATGACATTTAGTCTTTAAGTTGCATTTCCTCGCACCAGGATAAGGCTTGTACCCTCCCAATTGTGCTCATCCGCCTGAAGCCGTTGGCACAATGTGGGGTGAAGAGTTTGGTAAGCACCGCCCAACATTCAGCGCTAACAGAAAGCAGGTAGCACCGTCTACTGTCATACGGTAACTCAGTCATATCTGTGGCTAAGATCTGACACACGAAGATACTACGCATGATAATATGTATCATTGCAGATATAACCTTAGTCATCTTACTGTGGCATACCGAGGACTACAAGCGCGAACATGACATATGATTACTCATGGGAGAGAAATTCAGGGAAACAAAGAACAAGCAACCGACGTCCAGGTTAAGGCAACTGTTATCAAATGCATCAGAAAGACATGGCAACAACATCTCGTTGATGGGATCAAACACATGATTCTTCTCCGTGTCCGAACACTGGACATAGACTGGCATTGACACACTCACCCCGCCCAGTAAGCACATGCTGACAGACAGCACAGGCAACCCAGCATAGACTGCAGGAGTACCACATGTTTACTTAACCGGTGATTCAGCATGAGCTTACAGTGGCACCCATCCACACACAGCCATTAGAAGTTGTCGCGGCCCGACATTGCAGCAACTTGAATCCACAGATTGTTTAGCTTCTTTTGTGAGCATAGAAAGCAATCATGAACGATGAGGGTAAAGTGTGGTTGTAGTAGTAGGAGGAGAGGTGCAGCAGCATCAGAAAGAGAGGAACGAGAAGAATGAGAACAAGAAGAACAAGAAGAAACACGAGAACAAGAACAAAAACAAGAACAAGAAGAAAAACAAGAACAATAGGTAGAAGAAGAAGAACAAGAAGAAGATGAACAAAAACAAGAACATGAAGAAAAACAAGAACAGTGGGAAGAAGAAGAACAAGCAGAAGATGGAAAATACAAGAACAAGAAGAAAAAGACAAGAAAACGAAGAGCGAGAAGAAGAGAAAGAACAAGAAGAAGAAGTAGAGGCGCGTATACGTACTGCTAAGCCATTAAATGTGACATTTCAACATGAAACAAGAAGGTATATCAAGATCCTGCGAAGAGACAACAAACACAAACTTCTACACATACCTTACAAGGACCTCAGGATAAGAGCATAAATCACAGACCGCGTGATATAATCCACTTTTGAGTGAATGGGGAGATATATTGGGACTTTTAGAAAAATATAATACCAGCTAAGACAAATACCTGAAATCACTGCAGCCATGTCGGCAGTTTCGGTTATGGCAACCTTTGTCAAAGCCAACACACAAACACAATTAATGGCGAGAAATGTCTGATAGAACTGCCCGAATAACATCGTTTGATGCATTCATTAAATGTGGTAGTAGTTAAACTCTGAGGTTACTTGAAATATCAAACAATAACAGCCAGCATAACAGGAGAACACAAACATGTAGTTGTCTGTACTGTGTCTGTTACAGGATGCTATGTCTTGTAACTTGCTGTTACTGTGTCTGTTGCAGGATGCTATGACTTTTAACTTGCTGTTACTGTGTCTGTTGTAGCATGCTATGACTTGTAACTTGCTGTTACTGTGTCTGTCGTAGCATGCTATGACTTGTAACTTGCTGTTACTGTGTCTGTTGCAGGATGCTATGACTTGTAACTTGCTGTTACTGTGTCTGTTACAGGATGCTATGTCTTGTAACTTGCTGTTACTGTGTCTGTTGTAGCATGCTATGACTTGTAACTTGCTGTTACTGTGTCTGTTGTAGCATGCTATGACTTGTAACTTGCTGTTACTGTGTCTGTTGCAGGATGCTATGACTTGTAACTTGCTGTTACTGTGTCTGTTGTAGCATGCTATGACTTGTAACTTGCTGTTACTGTGTCTGTTGTAGCATGCTATGACTTGTAACTTGCTGTTACTGTGTCTGTTGCAGGATGCTATGACTTGTAACTTGCTGTTACTGTATCTGTTGCAGGATGCTATGACTTGTAACTTGCTGTTACTGTGTCTGTTGCAGGATGCTATGACTTGTAACTTGCTGTTACTGTGTCTGTTGCAGGATGCTATGTCTTGTAACTTGCTGTTACTGTGTCTGTTGCAGGATGCTATGTCTTGTAACTTGCTGTTACTGTGTCTGTTGTAGGATGTTATGACTTGTAACTTGCTGTTACTGTGTCTGTTGTAGCATGCTATGACTTGTAACTTGCTGTTACTGTGTCTGTTGTAGGATGCTATGTCTTGTAACTTGCTGTTACTGTGTCTGTTGTAGGATGTTATGACTTGTAACTTGCTGTTACTGTGTCTGTTGCAGGATGCTATGTCTTGTAACTTGCTGTTACTGTGTCTGTTGTAGGATGCTATGACATGTAACTTGCTGTTACTGTGCACAGAGGTCAACGTTACCGTTTAATCTTTCTCTGCTGACGTCATTTCACACGTCGGACAGTTGGACTGAAATGTTGAATGCATTTTTGCTCAGAAAACAAAGGCAAACACTGAACTAAATAAGGCTGGGGTTTATTGCAACGTTCTGTAAAAGGATATACAAGGGTTTTCTTGTCAGTGTCTGTGGCTTAGGTGATTGTAAAACACAGTTTCATAATTTTGCGACATGCCGAATCGAAGGCGAGAAATAAGCCGCTGGTAATTTCCAATTAGATCACTTTATGTTGATTGATATGGTTTGTGGCGTCGGGCGTTCAGAAAACCATGACAAACCACTAAAAGTAAAATCACCTAGCAAATCAAAAACTGCTAATAAATACGTAATGTAAAGGACAGGCAACTAATTTTTAGCAAATTTAAGGCACAGAAAGGGCTACTAAAGAAATGACCATTTATTGTATCGCTACCTTTCTCTTGATGTAGCATCGTAGACCGGACGTAAGACCGTCCAGCTGGCTGTGGAAGGGAACCGTAGACTAGGACAGTCGTGTGTTTGAATATGGCTGAGGCTACTGTAGTGGAATCTCAAGATTAACCTAGTCTTGTCATCACACTACCGTAGAGTTGAGATTACTATACGTGGAATGTCAAGATTAACCTAGTCTTGTCATCACACTACCGTAGAGTTGAGATTACTGTACTTGGAATGTCAAGATCAGCCTAGTCTTGTCATCACACTACCGTAGAGTTGAGATTACTGTACTTGGAATGTCAAGATTAACCTGGTCTTGTCATCACACTACCGTAGAGTTGAGATTACTGTACTTGGAATGTCAAGATCAACCTAGTCTTGTCATCACACTACCGTAGAGTTGAGATTACTGTACTTGGAATGCCACGAATAACCTAGTCTTGTCATCACACTACCGTAGAGCTGAGAAGTGTTTGTAGACTTATAAACTAGATCATACCCTTGGGGCATGATCTGTATAACTTCGTTTCCTGTATTCGGAATGAACCATAAGTGGGTCAGATAGTTGATGAATCGGAGCACTCGCGACCGTGGTTCTGTAGGTTCTAAAGAGGGTCGGTCACACACACACACGCACGCACGCACGCACGCACGCACGCACGCACGCACGCACGCACGCACGCACGCACGCACGCACGCACATGAGTGATTGAAGGGCACAACAATGCCTGGTTTGGGCCTGTAATCGGCCATACATCTCTCTCACATGTATATGGGGGCTGGGGGGGGGGGGAATAGGAAAGAAAACACAATCCAAAGCTGAACATATTTATAACAAGTGTAGATAATCATGTTAAGACACTTATAATGATCGCTGAGGACAAGGAACATACTACAGATTCTGCGCTATGATTCTTCTTTCAAAGTATTCCTATGGCTTCAGAGCAGGGATAATAATTGTTCAGATCATACCAGAAACAGTATTTCTGGCAAAGGGGAAACATAAATTAACGGATTGGAGCCGCTGCCAGCAGAGCAGAAAGTGGTATACAGAAGGGATAGTCTGCATCCACAAAACTTTTGACGTAGTAGGTTTTTCCACTGGCATAGTCAAAGATGACTGTATGACCTGGCTCAGGAAGCAGCAGTCAGAAATACTTCTTGGCCGTTTCTCTATGGAGGCGAGTGCGTCAAACCAGGTCATGCATCTCACAGTCCATGTGGGACGCAGAGGTGTTTCCAAGGCACCAGGGCCGGGTTATATGCTGGCCAAGACCTATTGACGCGTCCTCGTCGAGCGTCCTGGGCAACAGGTCCCTTCGGGGTCCTGGCTGAAGTCAATAGGATCGCCGATTCCTCCGAAGTCGGAGAGTGTCTGCCTGTATGGCGAGGAACCACCAGTCTGCACACCAATAAGCCAGACATGGGACAACGGATACTCACGCAAAACTCAGGTCCTGTATGACATCACATTGATGTTGGACAACAGGATGCCTTCATCCGACATACAGGACTTTGCGTTGGAGCTCAAGCCAACGAACACAAGCAAGCAAGCAAGCAACAGTCCATGTGTGTGTCAAACTAGGTCATGCATCTCATAGTCCATGTGTGCCACTTCGGCATTCATTTGTCTCAGGTGTGCAACCTCTAGACACATTCCATACAAAGTAAGGGGCTCTATCTACCTTTTTTCTAACAATTTTGACAGCGCTGCGGTATTACAGCCTACTCTTTGTGACTTACTATTGCCGTTGGATTTTTAACGTACACAATTTGCACACGGACCTCCTGTTTTTCGTGCTTATCCGAGAAAGCTAGGCCATGATCTTACCACCAAAGAGATCAGGGGGAAATGTGATACTATTAGTTACAAATGGTTCTTGGATAAAACCACAGGCCTATGCAGGGAGCGAACCCGGTATTTCCTGAGGTCGGCACGTAACCTCTCAGCCAAGGCGGTCCCAGTAAGAAACACATATCGTGACGTGAGTGTATGCTCAGCCACAGCGGCCCCAGTAAGAAACACATGTCGTGAAGTTTGTGTCCACTCAGATAAAATGGTTTGACAGTTTCAAACTGAATGTCGACTGCAGTATATCTCTGCCATTGTCTGTCTCTGGCCAGAGATGGGACAGTCCACCAGCCACTTCCCAGCCCATGGTTTGATGTAATCTTCTTGCACCTGTGCTGTACATCTGCTACTCGCTCGTGACTTCCAGCTAGTTATTATGTTGTTTTATGTACCAAAATAGTGTATCTGCAAATGGCTGTGGAAATGTGATTTCTGATGAGAATGCAAAGAATACTATGGGCAGACATAAAAACCAATGACCATGTCGTACAAGAAACAAATGAAAATAGTAAACTGATTAGAAAAATTAGACGTAGACAATCAAATATTTTTGAACATGTTATGAGAAGAATAAATTAGAGAACTTGGTGACAACTGGCAAGATCGAGGGGAAGAGAATAAGGAGAAGACAGAGAAGTAAATACCTGGATGGTTTGACCACGTGGTATGGTCAAGACAAGAACACTGAACTGATCCACGACTCTGGTGATCGAGTGAAATGGCGAATCATGACCGCCCAGGCTTACCAGCATGGCACATGATGGATGGATGGTCGAGCTTTATCAATTTTATTACCATTGTTTTCATTCTTGGTTTATTTATACCTGTTTATTTATACCTGTTTATTTATACCTGTTTATTTATAAATTATATATGTTCCTCGTTCGAACAATACCTGTGACTGTATGTTTTAATTGCATCAGCTTCAGTATTATTCATGTATTCACTTTATATGAAATATAACACTGCAGTGTGCGCCTGACCAGATGAGCAGCCAAATGTTCCAGGCAATAAATCGTGTGTGTGGTGTCTGTGTGGACATTATTTATAACTGCTTTATTTACAAATTAGCTTGCCACGCCATTGTCCCATTTGTACATCCGCGTTTTAACAGTAGGGACTTTTGCTTCTTATCGTGTGCGTGTAGCCATGACTGCGCTATTTTTCTTTACATCCAGTTGTCACCCAACAATAATTCTATTGTTTACAAACTTGCTGACAATCTATGACTCCGCGTCATGGTTCTATACAACTATATTTCACTCGACAATCATTCTGTTGTTTAACCACGCGATAGTCTGTGATTCCGCGTCATGTTTCAATATATCCATACTTGATCGGCAATAATTCTACTGTTTAACCATTTGATAGTCTTTGATTCAACGTCATATTTTCATATTTCACCGGCAATAATTTTACTATTTTTCTTTTGCCTGTCCATAGTCCACGACTCCGCATCACTTTTTTTGCATATCCACATTGCATCGGCAATAACTCGATTTTCTAACTACTTTTTTGTTTCAGAATCCTTGACCCACAAATAGCATGTGATGACTCACGGTTTGAAGCAACAAGGTGAATTTGCTGCATGTTAACGAACAAGGGTTGGCTATTTCCATTCCCGTCTTAATTTCTCATTCACATCTGTCTACTTTTCAGTATGTATCCCTTAATTAATTTTATTTGTGTGTTGTGTAGTCTCATTATTCTTATTTCTTACCATGCAATCTACACAAACAGGTTAATTGTAAGCCAGAGTAAGGACACACTTTCAGTTGTCGCTCCTTTAAATCTGTTTGAGTCATAATTCTTAATCCATCTAATACTCCATAATAGTGTATAATCTTAAGCTAATCTTGCCCCTAGGAGCAATATACAAACGGATGCTAATAGAATGTTGATTTCTTCTACCTGGCGTGGTTTGTTTTTATTTTCTTCTATTTACGTCAGTTGCATTTGCAACAATTATACAGTATGTTTTATATATGCATACAGATAAAACTAATATGGAGAAAGAAATATATGTTAATGGGGGAAAATTGGATGCGGCGGATAATTTCGAATATCTTCGGTCATTAATTACCAATAATAGTGACACAATAAAAGAAATTAAAAGACGATTATATCTTTTGCTCTTCAAAAACTAAAACAACCGAGTAAATTGTGGCGTGGGACAGATCCATCCATCCATCATGGGCCATGCCGATAAGCGTGGGCAATCATGCTCTGCCATCTCACTCGATCACCAGAGTCGTGGATCAGCTCCGTGTTTCTGTCTCGACCATGCCATGTGGCATAGACCTACACAAATTAGATTTTTAAGAGCATGCATATTTCCCATTGCAACGTACGCCTGTGAGACCTGGACACTTACTAAACGAGCTTAACAGCGAGTGCATAAATCTCTTGTGGGTGTTTATATGAAAGCTTCTTTCTGTCGTTCCTTGTGGGTGATTATATGAAAGTCTTCCTGTCATTCCTTGTGGGTGTTCATATAACAGTTTTCCTGTCATTCCTTGTGGGTGTTTATATAACAGTTTTACCGCCGTTCCTTGTGGGTGTTTATATAACAATTGTCCTGCCGTTCCTTGTGGGTGTTCATGTGAATGTGTCTTTCTGTTGTTCCTTAAAGGTGTTTATATGAAAGTCTTCCTGTCATTCCTTGTGGGTGTTCATATAAACGTTTTCCTCTGATGTTCCGTGTTCGCTCCTTATGGGTGTTTATATTATTGATTATACTAGCAGGTCGGTGTCGTTGCTTACCGCATGGTAAACTATGGAAGTGGTTATTGACAGTTGAAAGTGTGCATGTTTGCGTTCCGACAGTAACTGGGTAAGAACGCAATCTTGTAACAAAGGAAACTCAGTTAAAGCTGCTGCTAAACGACAGATTACCCGTGGATTTCGTCCTTGAATCTTATCCTTGAATTGTAAGATATTATAATTAAAAAGAAATGCTAAATAAATAGTCGTAATTTCGCATGTTAAGGGCGCATTTTGCAAACAGACGGGCAAACAGAGAGAGAGAGAGAGAGAGAGAGAGAGAGAGAGAGAGAGAGAGAGAGAGAGAGAGAGAGAGAGAGCAACAGACAGACAGACAGACAGACAGACAGACAAACAGAGAGGGACAAGAGAGACAGACAGACACACAGAGACAGAGAGATAGACAAAGAGACAGACGGGGAGTTACAGAATGAGACAGCGATACAGACAGACAGCGGGAGACAAACAGAGGGAAACAGGGATAGACAGACAGGGGTAGACAGAAAGAAGGAAACAAAAAAGACACAAAGAGACAGACACACGGACATAAAGAGAAACAGAGAGCGAGAGATACATACACAGAGAGAGAGAGAGAGAGAGAGAGAGAGAGAGAGAGAGAGATACAGAGAGAGAGAGAGAGAGAGAGAGAGAGAGAGAGAGAGAGAGAGAGAGACCAACAGTTTGTCATGAATTAATGTGTACCAAGTTCTACCACTGTCACTGAACTAAGTGCCATAGACTAAGCCATCCTCCCATTGCAGGTGTCAGAAGACTTGTCTTGACCAGATGGCAGTCGATGTGTGGCATACCTACGCCAGGCGCTTGACCTCACAGGCAATGTTCTGGTATAGATTTGATGAGGCCGAAGCTGAGTAGACGCTAGAAAATCCTCCCTGCCGGGGAATCTGACCCAGAACTAGGCCTGACGGCAGGAGCCCAAACACTCCACCAATCGACTCCACCGACACGGAACTATATACTCAATAATACAAGAGACTGGGGCAGGATTAAAGGGACAGCAATTGCTACACAATGGCCGGTATAGAAGCGACGTTCAGAAACAATGAGAAGAACGCAATGGGTGGTGTAGAACTGACACATGGAATCATGAAACAATGAGAATAACACAATGGATGGTGTAGAACTGACACATGGAATCATGAACAATGAGAATAACACAATGGATGGTGTAGAACTGACACATGGAATCGTGAAACAATGAGAATAACACAATGGATGGTGTAGAACTGACACATGGAATCATGAAACAATGAGAATAACACAATGGATGGTGTAGAACTGACACATGGAATCGTGAAACAATGAGAATAACACAATGGATGGTGTAGAACTGACACATGGAATCATGAAACAATGAGAAGAACACAATGCTTGGTACAGAACTGTCAGGTAGAATCAAGAAACCATTAACCAAGAAGAAGAAGAAGAAGAAGAAGAAGAAGAAGAAGAAGAAAAGAAGAAGAAGAAGAAGAAGAAGAAGAAGAAGAAGAAGAAGAAGAAGAAGAAGAAGAAGAAGAAGAAGAAGAGAAGAAGAAGAAGGAGAAGGAGAAGAAGAAGAAGGAGAAGGAGAAGGAGAAGGAGAAGGAGAAGAAGGAG
>OY992889.1:62790931-62828431 GCA_963921405.1 Cepaea hortensis | reverse complement strand
GCACATGACGAGATGCAGCGAAATATGCCAGGACTTAAATTGTGCAAGATATTGTTTGTGGTTTATGTGTTTACAATCACCTAGGGAATAGATTGTTTTGACTTTATGTCTGGGAATACATTGTTTGGAGTTTATGTCTGGGAATACATTGTTTTGACTTTATGTCTGGGAATACATTGTTTTGACTTTATGTCTGGGAATACATTGTTTTGACTTTATGTCTGGGAATACATTGTTTTGACTTTATGTCTGGGAATACATTGTTTGGAGTTTATGTCTGGGAATACATTGTTTTGACTTTATGTCTGGGAATACATTGTTTGGATCTTTTCTCCTGGGCATGCCGGTGTGCTGAGGAATGAACAGGCGGACAGATTGGCTGGCTCGGCAAAACTTGGTGGAGTGTTGGTGCATGACGGGGCAGACGTGGTTGCGGCCTTGTGGGAGCGCGTGTACACCTCGGAGGAGCAGATGGATCACCATAGTCTGGTAAGAATGAGACAGCGAGGTGTGATGAGGGGATCTGGCCAACGCTCGACGCTCAGAGGAAAGGCGAGACGGACATATAATCAGATTGCTACTGGAACTATTAGTATTGGAACTCTTCGCTGGCTGCTGGGGATGGGGACGGAGCGCTTATGGGAATGTCCCGAATGCTGTGATGTCGGTTCCTAAATCAATCAATCAAACATACACCTAGTATTTTAATTTCCTCAACTTTATTTATCTTAACAATCTATTTTCTTTAGTATTTAGTTTTCGTTGTATAAAATTGATTATTCTATATTTTCTCCCGTGGAGTTTTATTACTCTTCTGTAAGACGCTTTTTTTCATAGGCGTTCATTTTCTTTTTCAGATAATTTGTTAAATAACCAAGTCTGACACCCGTACGTTGCCACGGGAGATGTGCATGTTCTGTGTACTCTGATCTTCATTGTTCTAACTATAACACTCCATACAGGTTGCAGTTGTTTGAATTTTTAAAGCGCAATGTTTGTTCATCTGCTAATCTCTGTTATCACAAATTCCTTGCTCGCCAGCAATTAACCTAGATATCTAAAACAATTCGCATCCTGTCATTTATCTCCATTGTAGCATTAACCTAAGAAATAAGACTGGTGACGGATGTTGCGTCGATGTGTGAGTATTCAAGCTGAGGTCGCTCGCCTTTAAACTCAAGTCTAGTTCATACACACTACTTCTAGTATTGTTGGACTGAAATTTTTCGTGTCGATTAGCTTTCACTGTTAGCAGTGTCATTCGACATCAGGCGAACCCACTCCGACTTCAGTGGTACTTGCAATTTACGTCCCCAAGTCAAGGCCGAAAACTCAACAGTTTAGTAATCGGTGAGGAGTTGAACACTCCACCTCAACATCAACATACCGGATGTTCAAGAACGGGCGATCTTATCCACTCAGCCATGCTGACCTCGTGTGGTTATTAGACCAGGAAATGTAGACTGGTGAGGGAAGTAGCGTTGGAAGGCGTGGTGCATTGAGTAAGAAGCAGGAGTGGATCAGCACGGAGATGAACACAGAATACTGAGGACATCCTGGACACGAGAGTGCGTGCGGCAGGAGAAATTGCCAGAGATCGAGAAAGTTGGGCGGTCCGACATGAGAGCGACGTTCTGCAGATGACCTGCTACATTACGATGTTGATGAATGGAGTTATGTCTAAGTGTGGGTAGTAGACAAATACATAAATTATCAAGAATGTCGTGTCCATTTTGTCGCGTTATATTGAAATATGGCGGCCGACTCATGCTATAAAAAGGTGCATACATTTTACAGGACGTAGCAGTCAACTCCGGCAATATTTGGCTGATTGTGATTCCTGGGCAGGTTTACGTTGAGTAGTTTGCCATTGCTTTCTGAACGACTGGCACCTATACCTTTTTCGAAAAAAAAAACAGCACCGCTGTGTTTCGAACCCGGGTATACGGGATTACGAAACACTCTTATAAAAACCATACTGGGGGGCACGGTAGAGAGCAAGCGAGCAAGAGGTAGACAACGATAGAAGTGAGAAGATAACATCAAGAGATGGACAAACATCAGTCTGACAGAATGTACAGTCAAGGCAAGAGACAGACAGTATTGGAGGTCTATTGCAGCCAACCTTCATTGTAGAGACGGCACCTGATTGATTGACTGAGTTTGTCATTGTTTTCTGAACGACCGGCTCTCATACCATTGTATGGAAACCATTTCAAGGCGGTCTGCTTCCAAATTTCACGCAGCTATGTTTTCTACGCGGTATGGGGGATTACGAGTTGTCTCCTTAACCCCTTCGCCACAGAGAGATCTCATACTGCCTGGTCCAAACAGCACTCAATTATTACTGTTACCTCACAGCCGTCTCATACTGCCTGGTCCAAACAGCACTCAATTATTACTGTTACCTCACAGCCGTCTCATACTGTCTGGTCCAAACAGAACTCAATGATTACTGTTACCTCACAGCCGTCTCATACTGCCTGGTCCAAACAGCACCCAATTATTACTGTTACCTCACAGCCGTCTCATACTGCCTGGTCCAAACAACACTCAATTATTACTGTTACCTCACAGCCGTCTCATACTGCCTGGTCCAAACAGCACCCAATGATTACTGTTACCTCACAGCCGTCTCATACTGCCTGGTCCAAACAGCACACAATGATTACTATTACCTCACAGTCGTCTCATACTGCCTGGTCCAAACAGCACTCAGTGAGTACTGTTACCTCACAGCCGTCTCATACTGCCTGGTCCAAACAGCACACAATGATTACTGTTACCTCACAACCGTCTCATACTGCCTGGTCCAAACAGCACACAATGATTACTGTTACCTCACAGCCGTCTCATACTACGTGGTCCAAACAGCACTCAATGATTATTGCTACCTCACAGCCGTCTCATACTGCCTGGTCCAAACAGCACCCAATGATTACTGTTACCTCACAGCCGTCTCAAACTGCCTAGTCCAAACAGCACCCAATGATTACTGTTACCTCACAGTCGTCTCATACTGCCTGGTCCAAACAGCACTCAATGATTACTGTTAACTCACAGCCGTCTCATACTGCCTGGTCCAAACAGCACTCAATGATTACTGTTACCTCACAGAAGTCTCATACTGCCTGGTCCAAACAGCACTCAATGATTACTGTTACCTCACAGACGTCTCATACTGCCTGGTCCAAACAGCACTCAGTGATTACCGTTACCTCACAGCTGTCTCATACTGCCTGGTCCAAACAGCACTCAATGATTACTGTTACCTCACAGCCGTCTCATACTGCCTGGTCCAAACAGCACTCAATGATTACTGTTACCTCACAGACGTCTCATACTGCCTGGTCCAAACAGCACTCAGTGATTACTGTTACCTCACAGCCGTCTCATACTGCCTGGTCCAAACAGCACTCAGTGATTACTGTTACCTCACAGCTGTCTCATACTGCCTGGTCCAAACAGCACTCAATGATTACTGTTACCTCACAGCCGTCTCATACTGCCTGGTCCAAAAAGCTGTGGGATCACTCTCACACTAGACACTAGTAGCTGATGGGATCACTCTCACAATGGACACTAGTAGCTGATGGGATCACTCTCACAATGGACACTAGTGGCTGATGGGATCACTCTCACACTGGACACTAGTAGCTGATGGGATCACTCTCACACTGGACACTAGTAGCTGATGGGATCACTCTTACAATGGACACTAGTGGCTGATGGGATCACTCTTACAATGGACACTAGTGGCTGATGGGATCACTCTTACAATGGACACTAGTAGCTGATGGGATCACTCTCACAATGGACACTAGTAGCTGATGGGGTCACTCTCACAATGGACACTAGTGGCTGATGGGATCACTCTCACACTGGACACCAGTAGCTGATGGGATCACTCTCACACTGGACACTATTGGCTGATGGGATCACTCTCACACTGGACACTAGTGGCTGATGGGATCACTCTCACAATGGACACTAGTGGCTGATGGGATCACTCTCACAATGGACACTATTGGCTGATGGGATCACTCTCACACTGGACACTAGTGGCTGATGGGATCACTCTCACAATGGACACTAGTGGCTGGTGTGGACAGTCTGACATTGACCACCTTGACTTCCCAAAATATTCCCTGGTTCTCATTTCGGTCTGGATCCACCTGGGAGATCCACCTGGGAGATCATGTCCGTCTCCATATGAATTCGAACGCATGACTTTGAGGCCTGCATGCGAACATCTGCATTGTGGCGGTGCTGTAGTATGTGTCATTTAAACATGTGTTCAGTTCCAGACACGGCAGCGACCTGGAGCAGGTGAAGAGGGCAGCAATACAGTTAAACTAATTCTATGTGACAGGTAACATAGCTATTTTATAATGTAATCATCATCATGTGCAATGACGATAGCCGATGGCGGTAATGGTTCGTCATCTTACACAATCACTGGAATCCTGGATCAGGTCTGTGCTCTTGCGGTGTGGCCAATCCATCCAGGTATTTATCTCTTTGTTTTCACCCTACTCTTTTGCCATCAAATTTGCCAACTGTCACTAATTTTTCAAGTTTACTTCTATTTATTTCGTACCCAAAAACTGCCTAAGTCTAATTTCTCAAATGTATTTCCGGTTGTAATGTTTGTTGAAGCATAGCCTAATAAACAGAGCAAGCAGGGGAGATAATTCATTTATAGCAGTGCGTCTGCAAAAAATAACGTGTTCCTGCCCTTTAACTACGTGACTCTTTAAGAGAATCATAGACGTCACTGCTGTCATTCGCTCTTCGGACGTGCAATATATGACTGAATTTATTTTTTACTTGATCATTTTCAAAAGTAAACCGAAAGGTGATGACCAGCGAGTAATTAGGTTTTCACTGAGAGCAAGATATAGCCTCCGCGCAGAGATTCAAAAGCATATGCTAAATGCTTACTAGAGAATGATTCTATAACCACAGAGGACTTATGAAAAACATTGTTAGTATATCACGCTGCGTGGTATTAATACATAGTATCGTATTAGCGTGGTAATAAGAAATATGCTTGCAATACCATGGTAATAATATGTCGCGCGTCCCAGTAATATTTTATGTTTTTACTCGGACGCCCATGGTAATAAGATTGATTGATTGATTGATTGATTTAGGAACCGACATCACAGCATTCGGGACATTCCCATAAGCGCTCCGTCTCCATCCTCAGCAACAAGCGAAGAGTTCCAACACTAATAGTTCCAGTAGCAATCTGATTATATGTCCGTCTCGCCTTTCCTCTGAGCGTCGAGCGTCGGCCAGATCCCCTCGTCACTCCTCGCTGCCTCATTCTAACCAGACCATGGTAATAAGATACATGATCGTCTTACCGCGGTAATGTCATATATGATCACAACACCATAGTACTACGAAGGTATTAGAATTATATAAATGTATCCTGTAAGAGAAGATACAAGATAGAAGATGCACGCGTATAGTAATACAATTAACATAATCATTTTTTTTAAAATAATCAAAGTGGATCTTCTTCTAGAAACTAACAAGGAGAGCTATTGCCCCCTTTGTACAACAATCACCTTCAAATTAATATCCGTTATGGATAAAACAGTGGGCAGCCGCTATGCGTGGCTGACTTAGTCACAGGATTATTAATCTGAGCAAGGGATGAACTCTAATATAACTTCTCTTTGAGATTGAACGGGGCAGAGGTAATGGTACAATCGAAATACAAGGAGGAATAATGTTTAATATATAACGTGATCAGTTGTGGATTCTGTCTGACACATGTGTGATCCTCGCTAGTCCTACTGGGTTCTAACTGACACATGTGTGATCCTCGCCAGTGCTATTGGGTTCTAGCTGACACATGTATGATCCTCGCTAGTCCTACTGGGTTCTAACTGACACATGTGTGATCTACGCCAGTGCTACTGGGTTCAAGCTGACACATGTGTGATCCTCGCTAGTCCTACTGGGTTCTAGCTGACACATGTGTGATCCTCGCTAGTCCTACTGGGTTCTAGCTGACACATGTGTGATCCTCGCTAGTCCTACTGGGTTCTAGCTGACACATGTGTGATCCTTGCTAGTCCTACTGGGTTCTAGCTGACATATGTGTGATCCTCGCTAGTCCTACTGGGTTGTAGCTGACACGTGTGTGATCCTCGCCAGTTCTATTGGGTTCTAGCTGACACATGTGTGATCCTCGCCAGTGCTACTGGGTTCTAACTGACACATGTGTGATCTACGCCAGTGCTACTGGGTTCTAGCTGACACATGTGTGATCCTCGCTAGTCCTACTGGGTTCTAACTGACACATGTGTGATCCTCGCCAGTGCTACTGGGTTCTAACTGACACATGTGTGATCCTCGCCAGTGCTACTGGGTTCTAACTGACACATGTGTGATCCTCGCCAGTGCTACTGGGTTCTAACTGACACATGTGTGATCTACGCCAGTGCTACTGGGTTCTAACTGACACATGTGTGATCTTCGCTAGTGCTACTGGGTTCTAGCTGCCACATGTGTGATCCTCGCCAGTGCTACTGGGTTCTAACTGACATATGTGTGATCTTCGCCAGTGCTACTGGGTTCTAACTGCCACATGTGTGATCTTCGCCAGTGCTACTGGGTTCTAGGTGACACATGTGTGATCTTCGCTAGTGCTACTGGGTTCTAGCTGCCACATGTGTGATCCTCGCCAGTGCTACTGGGTTCTAACTGACATATGTGTGATCTTCGCCAGTGCTATTGATTGGGTTCTAGCTGACACATGTGTGATCCTCGTCAGTGCTACTGGGTTCTAACTGACACATGTGTGATCTTCGCCAGTGCTATTGATTGGGTTCTAGCTGACACATGTGTGATCCTCGCCAGTGCTACTGGGTTCTAGCTGACACATGTGTGATCTTCGCCAGTGCTATTGGGTTCTAACTGACACAAGTGTGATCCTCGCCAGTGCTATTGGGTTCTAGCTGACACATGTGTGATCTTCGCCAGTGCTACTGGGTTCTAACTGACACATGTGTGATCCTCGCCAGTGCTATTGGGTTCTAGCTGACACATGTGTGATCCTCGTCAGTGCTACTGGGTTCTAACTGACACATGTGTGATCCTCGCCAGTGCTACTGGGTTCTAAATGACACATGTGTGATCCTCGCCAGTGTTACTGGGTTCTAACTGACACATGTGTGATCCTCGCCAGTGCTACTGGGTTCTAACTGACACATGTGTGATCCTCGCCAGTGCTATTGGGTTCTAGCTGACACGTGTGTGATCTTCGCCAGTGTTACTGGGTTCTAACTGACACGTGTGTGAAATTCGCAATGCTATTGGATTCTGGCTGACACGTGTATGATCTTCTCCAGTGTTACAGGATTGTCTGCTGAGCTGAGATTTCTGTGTGTAATCTCTTGACTAAGAAAGAAGGGCCACCGCCTAGTATTTAATGCGATACAATGAGGCATGAATCCAGCCAGCTAATGATATGAATCAGACAGCTAACTGCAGGTGAAGACAAGATGACCAAGGGAAATCATCCTGAGAAATATATTGAATCAAATTACGTGACGCCAGATTTTCCTTCGTACGAACACGAATTGCCTTAGGACATGAACTTCGTTAACACAACTGGTGTAGACAGTTTCAGCGCGGCCGTTCTAATGTTGCTGATCTGCCAAGATCTTGGTACCAGACCCAGTGGAAATGCTGATCTGCCAAGATCTTGGGACCAGACCCAGAGGAAATGTTGCTGATCTGCCAAGATCTTGGGACCAGACCCAGAGGAAATGTTGCTGATCTGCCAAGATCTTGGGACCAGACCCAGAGGAAATGTTGCTGATCTGCCAAGATCTTGGGACCAGACCCAGAGGAAATGTTGCTGATCTGCTAAGATCTTGGTACCAGACCCAGTGGAAATGCCGATCTGCCAAGATCTTGGGACCAGACCCAGAGGAAATGTTGCTGATCTGCCAAGATCTTGGGACCAGACCCAGAGGAAATGTTGCTGATCTGCCAAGATCTTGGGACCAGACTCAGCGGAAATGCAGCAAGAGTAAAGAAAATGTTTGATCGGGAGTGTTTTTTCTTAATGGCAATTGTAGAGATGTCTACTGAAGTAAAACTGCAGTTACACAATAAACTGAACAAGTGTGTGTCTGCCTGATTCCGCGCCTGTTATTAATTGAACAGAAGCAAGTGATGACACATTGCATATCCTTTACAGGACGAGGCAGTCAACCCCAGCATTTTTTGGCTGTTTGTGATCTCTTGGCAAGTTTACGTTCAGTAGTTTGCCATTGCTTTCTGAATAACCGGCACCCATACCATTTTATAAAAAAGAACCAACGGAAGGCGGTCTGCTGCCAAATCCCTCGCAGCTGTGTTTCGAACGCGGTATGCGGGATTACGAAATGCGTCCGTAAAAACTTCGCCACGGAGCCGGATGTGGTACTAACAAACAAATGCCAATAATAAGACATGTTGAGGGACGTGGTGGCGGTTGTTGAGTCTGGGGTTCACCGATGTGACATACCCGGCACGCGGTTCTCACACAGCACGGCTTGTGTAGCTAATGGTCATACTGGCATGTGGTCTCAGGTTTAGTTCCAAAATTAGGGTCTTCAATACCCAAGGTCTTGTCAATGTCAAGCAGAGATGGCATACATGTGTCAATTCAAGTTGAGGCTGCATAGACAAGTAATAGACACATAAGACAATTACAGATCTCTGTGACACTTCATTTGTGGTCAAGCTAAGACTTATAGCCAGTCTATGTTTGTGTTTGCTCCGCGGCGGAGTTTCTATCACATCACCCTTCCTCTAGTTTACTGCAAGATTGATTTCCAGCTGTTTACGGTGGTTCCTTCTTTTCCTTTGTGTTAGAATGACAGTTGATATCGTGTTTATTGACTATCTCTAATAAGTGGATATTTAAAAAAACTATCATTTACTGCCAATATAGTACCTTGCGGTGTATGGCAGAGGGGTCTTTGAGCCTGAGGAATTAAGGCCGCCTGGCTAGTGCAGTCGCCGCGAACTGTGCAGGTTAGGATTTTCTTTTTGCCCCCGACAGAAAAAAATTCCACACCTTACCGAGGGATCGAACCCGGGTCTCCCGAAGGAGAGTCCGGCGTTCTAGCCACTCGGCCAGCCGCTCCTATAAGTGAATATAAGATGTCATTTTGTTGATAATCTATAACAAGTAGACATACAGTATCATTTTGATGTTTATATAATACGTGGACATAGCAGGTCGTTTTGTTGATTATCTATTATATGTGGACATATAGTGTCGTATTGTTGATATTCTGTAATAAGTGGATATAATATGTCATTTTGTTGATGATTTATAACAAGCAGACATACAGTATCGTTTTGATGTTTATTATTCATGGACATAGAATGTCGTTTTGTTGATTATTTGTAATAAGTGGACAAATAGTGTCATTTTGTTGATTTTTTATTAATAAGTGGACATAGCATGTCTTTTTGTTGACTATTTGTAATACGTGGACATAGAGTCTCTTTTTGGTGATTATTTGTAATGAGGGACGTAAGGTGTCTTTTTGTTGACTATTTGTAATACGTGGACATAGAGTCTCTTTTTGTTGATTATTTATAATACGTGGACATATAGTGTATTTTTTGGGGGGGTTGTTGTTGATTATTTGTAATAAATGGACATAGAGAGTCTTTTTGTTGATTACTTTTAATAAGTGGACATAGAGTATCTTTATGTTGATTATTTGTAATACGTGGACATAAGGTGTCTTTTTGTTGATTATTTGTAATAAGTGGACATAGAATATCGTTTTGTTCATTGTGTGTGATACGTGGATATAGATTTGATGTTTTATTTATTATCATTAATAAGTGGACATATTGTCCTTTTGTTTATTATTTATTTTTGAAAAAAGTAGACATAGTATCAATTTATTGATTATTTATAATAAGTAGGCATAGTGTCTTTTTGGACATAGAATATCGTTTTGTTCATTGTGTGTGATACGTGGATATAGATTTGATGTTTTATTGATTATCATTAATAAGTGGACATATTGTCATTTTGTTTATTATTTATTTAAAAAAGTAGACATAGTATCACTTTATTGATTATTTATAATAAGTAGGCATAGTGTCTTTTTGTTGACTACTTATGTGGACATAAAACGGAAACAGCTGAGGTAATTAACAACAAGCTAATGGTGCAAATTTCCTAGGCAACAGTAGGGGACCACTGACGTCACGATGCATTGTCTATGAACAGCACTCCAGAAATGAATTATTCATTCAGTGGAATGCCTTCCTGTATTGATTCTGTGTGTTCAAGTGTCATGTTAGTGTGTTCAGTATACCAGAATCTCTGAACTTGTTGTAGTCTATTTCTGATCCGTCTGGCATTAATTATCACGAGTTATAGTATATATAGTGTGAATGTTATCCAAATGTCTGTATTATGTACTTAAACCTAATGGCAGACAGTATCTCACTCCTGTACTTAAACCTAATGGAAGACAGTATCTCACTCCTATACTTAAACCTAATGGAAGACAGTACCTCACTCCTGTACTTAAACCTAATGGAAGACAGTACCTCACTCCTGTACTTAAACCTAATGGAAGACCGTATCTCACTCCTGTACTTAAACCTAATGGAAGACCGTATCTCACTCCTGTATTTAAACCTAATGGAAGACCGTATCTCACTCCTGTACTTCAATCTAATGGAAGACAGTATCTCACTCCTGTACTTCAATCTAATGGAAAACAGTATCTCACTCCTGTACTTAAACCTAATGGAAGGCAGTATCTCACTCCTGTACTTAAACCTAATGGAAGACCGTATCTCACTCCTGTACTTAAACCTAATGGAAGACCGTATCTCACTCCTGTATTTAAACCTAATGGAAGACCGTATCTCACTCCTGTACTTCAATCTAATGGAAGACAGTATCTCACTCCTGTACTTCAATCTAATGGAAAACAGTATCTCACTCCTGTACTTAAACCTAATGGAAGGCAGTATCTCACTCCTGTACTTAAACCTAATGGAAGACCGTATCTCACTCCTGTATTTAAACCTAATGGAAGACCGTATCTCACTCCTGTACTTCAATCTAATGGAAGACAGTATCTCACTCCTGTACTTCAATCTAATGGAAAACAGTATCTCACTCCTGTACTTAAACCTAATGGAAGGCAGTATCTCACTCCTGTACTTAAACCTAATGGAAGACCGTATCTCACTCCTGTACTTAAACCTAATGGAAGACCGTATCTCACTCCTGTATTTAAACCTAATGGAAGACCGTATCTCACTCCTGTACTTCAATCTAATGGAAGACAGTATCTCACTCCTGTACTTCAATCTAATGGAAAACAGTATCTCACTCCTGTACTTAAACCTAATGGAAGGCAGTATCTCACTCCTGTACTTAAACCTAATGGAAGACAGTATCTCACTCCTGTACTTAAACCTAATGGAAGACAGTATCTCACTCCTGTACTTCAATCTAATGGAAGACAGTATCTCACTCCTGTACTTAAACCTAATGGAAGACAGTATCTCACTCCTGCACTTAAACCTAATGGAAGACAGTATCTCACTCCTGTACTTAAACCTAATGGAAGACAGTATCTCACTCCTGTACTTAAACCTAATGGAAGACAGTATCTCACTCCTGTACTTAAACCTAATGGAAGACAGTATCTCACTCCTGTACTTAAATCTAATGGAAGACAGTATCTCACTCCTGCACTTAAACCTAATGGAAGACAGTATCTCACTCCTGTACTTAAATCTAATGGAAGACAGTATCTCACTCCTGTACTTAAATCTAATGGAAGACAGTATCTCACTCCTGTACTTCAATCTAATGGAAGACAGTATCTCACTTCTGTACAACATGTGGCTGCACATGTGACTACCTAGCGAAACTCATTCACAGTGTATTCATATGTAAAGAAGAGGCGCACGAGGCTGTGACGGGTCGACAAACATGTTTCATCAGTGCAAATGCATACCAAAGAAGCAAGTCTGTAACATAAACAGCCACGCTTGAGCTGTCATTGGAAAGTGACAGCCAAGGCAGGCACGAGGAGAAAGTCATCATAGTTGTGTAATGAGCATAAATTATCGGCTGAATGCATACTTGTATTACAATATATTGTATGGCATCGCTCACTTTTTTTATGCTCTCCGCAAAACAGGTGTGTTCAAACCATGGCGATAAGGAGATTCTTAACTGCGAACACAAAGAAGTATCCAAGAATTGTGTGACAGACAGACAGACAGACAGACAGACAGACAGACAGACAGACAGACAGCCAGCCAGCCAGACAGACAGACAGACAGACAGACAGACAGACAGACAGACAGACAGACAGACAGACAGACAGACGGACGGACGGACGGACGGACAGACAGAAGACAGACATTCTGTACAACAGATCCCTGTCCACGAACGTCAGGAAGCTAGTCCTGGGATGTGACATACAACAGACAGACACTACTGTGTCTACCTGAATACCGAGATAAGACAAACAAGAGGCCACAGAGACAAACTTCCTGCATAGTTTCTGCATAGGTCGACACGGAGAGATAATTCTGGATGAGTTGTGACCACCATTATAAATTTTCAACGTACACAAAAGTTATTTTTTTTTGTTTGTTGTTGTTGCATATCCTTTACAGGACATCGTTGTCAACACCAGCATCTTTCAGCTGTATGTTGATTTCTTGGCAAGATTACACTCAGTAGTTTGCCATTGCTTTCTGAGTGGCCGGCTCACATACCCCGTAAGTTACCGATGCGATTCGAACCACTGCTGATTCTCACCGTCATCACGTCACCGACGAGAGTATACGAGATTACGGAGAAAAGTCATAACCTCTAAGCCACGAAGCGGGCATCAAAAGTTAATAACCAGATGAAATTGACCAAGACAAAGTAGGACGGGAGTTGATAACCAGATTAACTAATCGAGGCAAAGTGGGAAGGAAGATGATAGCCATACGAACTGATCAAAACAAAGTGACACGAATGTTGATCACAGGTGGAAATGATCAAGACAAAGGACACGGAAGTTGAAAATAAGTGGAGCTTATCAAGACAAAGTGACACGAAAGTTTATCACAGGTCAACTTATCAAGACAAAGTGACACGGAAATTAATAACAGGTCGAAGAGGTCAAGATAAAGTGACACGGAAGTTGATCAACAGTGGAATTTGTCAGGGGAAAGCAGCCCGGAAGATCACATTTCGAACTTTTTCAAGACCACAGATGAAGGATAGCTTTAGAAGAAAATTATTTCCATCGGCATCCGGTATGGCAAATGATGATGAAAATAAATACCCTGATTGTCCGCATATATGAACACATGTCGAGTACCAACAAACACGGGTTTCCTGTGAAGCTGTTCACAGTTTCAAGGATGCAGTGACTGGCAAGTATGTCTTCTTGGATCTGATCAAAGCCTGTATGTTTCATATATAAGCAATCAATATCTGTTACCACTGCATTCACGTTGACAGACGCTATGTAAACAGAAATGCCAAGGACACTTGTACGTGTCTTAACTGATTCAGTGCCAAACACAACAATATATATGGACCAAGTATGGCGCACAATCAAATGAACATGTATTTTAACGTAAATGTCTACTGACTGAGCTTTACCATCGCGGAAGATACCAAGACACAAAATAAACAACATGATGACCCTGGTGTGGCGATATATCGTCCTTCTGTCCACATGGAGGTCACATGCGGCGATATATTATCCTTCAGCACTGAATCAGTTCAGGTGTTTGGGATGTATGGTGCCGAAACCAAAGTTTTATAGACTGACTAGCTGACACGGCCCGGCTTCGCCCAGACTCTGGTGGGGAGCATCTCATTTAATTCATATAAGTAGTCATATAAGCTCCCGTTCCCGACTGTCTGTCTGTCTGTCTGTCTATCTATCTGTCTGTCTGTCTGTCTGTCTGTCTGACCCGGCCCAGCCCATGGTGGAGAGCATCTCATTTAAATCATATAAGTAGTCATATAAGATCCCGTTCCCGACTATCTGTATGTCTGTCTGTCTTGGGTAAATGGAGGAGGGAGGAGGAAGAGGGAGGTGGAGGAGGGAAGAGGAGGGAGGAGGAGGGAGGAGGAGACAGGAGGAATAGGAGGGAGGAGGAGGGATTAGGAAGAGGAGGGAGGAGGAGGGATTAGGAAGAGGAGGGAGGAGTAGGGTGGAGGAGGAGGGAGGAGGAAGAGGGAGAAGGAGGGAGGAGGAGATCGCAGGAGGAGGAGGAGGAGGAGAGGGAGGAGGAGGAGGGAGAGGGAGGAGGAGGGAGGAGGAGGAGAGAGTAGGCGGAGGGAGGAGGCGGAGGGAGCAGGAAGAGGGAGGAAGAGGGAGGAGGAGGAGGGAGGAGAAGGAGGAGGGAGGAGTAGAGAGTGGGAGGAGGGAGGAAGAGGGAGGAGGAAGAGGGAGAAGGAGGAGGGAGGAGAAGGAGGGAAGAGGATGAGAGGGAGGAGGAGGAAGAGGGAGGAGGAGGAATGTGAAGGGAGGAGGTAGAGGGAGGAGGAGGAGGAGGGAGGAGGATAGAGGAGGAGGAGGGATGAGGAGGAAGAGGGAGGAGGAGGAATGTGAAGGGAGGAGGAGGGAGGAGGTAGAGAGAGGAGGAGGAGGGAGGAGGAGAATGGAGGAGGAGGGATAAGGAGGAGAGGGAGGAGGAGGGGGAGGAGGGAGGAAGAAGGAGGAGGGAGGAAGACGGATGAGGGGGAGGAGGGAGGGGGAGGAGGGGGAGGAGGAGAAGGGAGGAGAAGGGAGGAGGAGGAGGGAGCAGGAGGAAGGAGGAGGGAGGAGGAGGAGGAAGAGGGAGGAGGAGGGAGGAGGAAGAGAGAGGAGGGAGGAGGAAGAGAGAGGAGGGAGGAGGAGATAGGCGGAGAGAGGAGGAGGAGGGAGGAGGAGGAGTAGGGATGAATAGGAGGGAGGAGAAGGGAGGAGGAGGGATTAAGAGAAAGAGGGGGGAAAGGGGAGAAGGAGGAGGGAGGAGGGAGGAGGAGGAGGAAGAGGGATGAGGAGGGAGGAGGAGGGAGGAGGGAGGATGAGGAGGAGGGAGGAGGAGGAGGGAGGATGGTGAAGGAGGAGGAGGAGGAGGGAGGAGGGTGAAGGAGGAGGAGGAGGGGGAGGAGGGAGGGGGAGGAGGAGGGAGAATGAGGAGGAGGGAGGAGGGAGGAGGAGAACGTAGGTGGGGGAGGATGAGAAGGGAGGAGGGAGAGGAGGAGGAGGGAGGAGGAGGAGAGAGGAGGAGGGAGGAGGTGGAGGGAGAAGGAGGAGGGAGGAAGAGGTAGAAGGAGGAGGGAGGAGGAGACAGGAGGAATAGGAGGGAGGAGGAGGGATTAGGAAGAGGAGGGAGGAGTAGGGTGGAGGAGGAGGGGGAGGAGGAGGGAGGAGGAAGAGGGAGAAGGAGGGAGGAGGAGAGAGGAGGAGGAGGAGGAGGAGGAGAAGGGAGTAGGAGGAGGGAGAGGGAGGAGGAGGGAGGAGGAGGAGAGAGTAGGCGGAGGGAGGAGGCGGAGGGAGCAGGAAGAGGGAGGAAGAGGGAGGAGGAAGAGGGAGAAGGAGGGAGGAGAAGGAGGAAGGAGGAGGAAGGAGGAGTAGAGAGTGGGAGGAGGGAGGAGGCGGAGGGAGGAAGAGGGAGGAGGAAGAGGGAGAAGGGAGGAGGAGGGAGGAGGTAGTAGGATGATTGATTGCCATCCCACCAGGTTAATATGTTATCGCGGACCTCAGAGAGAAGTGTCTATGTAGAAGACCATTTCCTGGACGTACGTATTTTGGGAGGGGGAGGAGGGAGGAGGGAGGAGGAGGAAGAAGAAAAAAAAACTACGACAGTTGGCATCTCTGGAATGAAAGGAAGGCGTGTAGAAAATTTCATCTCAATCGGATGGGCCGTTCGCGAGCGCATAAAGGACAGACGGACATACAGACATACGGACAGACAGACAGACAGACAGACAGACATACGGACAGACAGACAGACAGACAGACAGACGGAGATCCTTTTTTATATATAAGATTGGCGCGCGTTGTGTGATGTGGTGAATATCTTATCGGACGCCTTTATTTTCCAGGACATCCCCTAGTACCAATTTTAGGCAGGGTCAATAAATTTTCAGATCGTATGACAAGTTTATAACCAGCATTATTATAACTTTTAAATCTTGTGTATTATTGATTCTCTCACGTCATGTACAAAATGTGTGTGCAACAAATGTATTACTGCAACCATCCTCTCATGTCATGTATAAAATGTGTGTGCAACAAATGTATTACTGCAACCATCCTCTCATGTCATGTATAAAATGTGTGTGCAACAAATGTATTACTGCAACCATCCTCTCAAGTCATGTACAAAATGTGTGTGCAACAAATGTATTACTGCAACCATCCTCTCACGTCATGTACAAAATGTGTGTGCAACAAATGTATTACTGCAACCATCCTCTCACGTCATGTATAAAATGTGTGTGCAGCAAACGTATTACTGCAACCATCCTCTCATGTCATGTATAAAATGTTTGTGCAACAAATGTATTACTGCAACCATCCTCTCACGTCATGTACAAAATGTGTGTGCAACAAATGTATTACTGCAACCATCCTCTCAAGTCATGTACAAAATGTGTGTGCAACAAATGTATTACTGCAACCATCCTCTCATGTCATGTACAAAATGTGTGTGCAACAAATGTATTACTGCAACCATCCTCTCACGTCATGTACAAAATGTGTGTGCAACAAATGTATTACTGCAACCATCCTCTCACGTCATGTACAAAATGTCTGTGCAACAAATGTATTACTGCAACCATCCTCTCACGTCATGTACAAAATGTGTGTGCAACAAATGTATTACTGCAACCATCCTCTCATGTCATGTATAAAATGTGTGTGCAACAAATGTATTACTGCAACCATCCTCTCACGTCATGTACAAAATGTGTGTGCAACAAATGTATTACTGCAACCATCCTCTCACGTCATGTACAAAATGTGTGTGCAACAAATGTATTACTGCAACCATCCTCTCACGTCATGTACAAAATGTGTGTGCAACAAATGTATTACTGAAACCATCCTCTCACGTCATGTACAAAATGTGTGTGCAACAAATGTATTACTGCAACCATCCTCTCACGTCATGTACAAAATGTGTGTGCAACAAATGTATTACTGCAACCATCCTCTCACGTCATGTACAAAATGTGTGTGCAACAAATGTATTACTGCAACCATCCTCTCATGTCATGTATAAAATGTGTGTGCAACAAATGTATTACTGCAACCATCCTCTCACGTCATGTATAAAATGTGTGTGCAACAAATGTATTACTGCAACCATCCTCTCAAGTCATGTACAAAATGTGTGCAACAAATGTATTACTGCAACCATCCTCTCACGTCATGTATAAAATGTGTGTGCAACAAATGTATTACTGCAACCATCCTCTCACGTCATGTATAAAATGTGTGTGCAACAAATGTATTACTGCAACCATCCTCTCATGTCATGTATAAAATGTGTGTGCAACAAATGTATTACTGCAACCATCCTCTCACGTCATGTACAAAATGTGTGTGCAACAAATGTATTACTGCAACCATCCTCTCACGTCATGTATAAAATGTGTGTGCAACAAATGTATTACTGCAACCATCCTCTCATGTCATGTATAAAATGTGTGTGCAACAAATGTATTACTGCAACCATCCTCTCATGTCATGTACAAAATGTGTGTGCAACAAATGTATTACTGCAACCATCCTCTCACGTCATGTACAAAATGTGTGTGCAACAAATGTATTACTGCAACCATCCTCTCACGTCATGTATAAAATGTGTGTGCAACAAATGTATTACTGCAACCATCCTCTCATGTCTTGTATAAAATGTGTGTGCAACAAATGTATTACTGCAACCATCCTCTCATGTCATGTATAAAATGTGTGTGCAACAAATGTATTACTGCAACCATCCTCTCACGTCATGTACAAAATGTGTGTGCAACAAATGTATTACTGCAACCATCCTCTCACGTCATGTATAAAATGTGTGTGCAACAAATGTATTACTGCAACCATCCTCTCATGTCATGTATAAAATGTGTGTGCAACAAATGTATTACTGCAACAATCCTCTCACGTCATGTATAAAATGTGTGTGCAACAAATGTATTACTGCAACCATCCTCTCATGTCATGTATAAAATGTGTGTGCAACAAATGTATTACTGCAACCATCCTCTCATGTCATGTACAAAATGTGTGTGCAACAAATGTATTACTGCAACCATCCTCTCACGTCATGTATAAAATGTGTGTGCAACAAATGTATTACTGCAACCATCCTCTCATGTCATGTATAAAATGTGTGTGCAACAAATGTATTACTGCAACCATCCTCTCACGTCATGTATAAAATGTGTGTGCAACAAATGTATTACTGCAACCATCCTCTCACGTCATGAATAATGTTTTGTTCCACAGTGTTGTGATGCCGTTTGTTGACACCAAGAACCAACTCGTGATGAGCTTCAAACTTTTTCATCCAATATCTATAAACGCCTAGATATGTGAAAATGTGTTACCATCGAGGACTTCGTGTGATGCTTAGAATCTCTCCACTCCCTTGTGTAATATGTTAGAATCTATATTTGGTCGGTTAATGTGCTGTGATCGATGCCTAGAATCTCTCCATTCCTCTGTGTAGTACGTTCGTGTCTACATTTGATGTTAGTTAGTTAGTCAGTCAGTCAGTCAGTTAGTCAGTCAGTCAGTCAGTCAGTCAATCAATCAGCCAGTCAATCAGTCAGTCAGTCAGTCAGTCAGTCAGTCTCAGTTCCAACATCACAGCAACGGGTCGTCCCCATTATGCTTCGTTCCTATGCCAATGAATATCACATAAAATGTTCCTCACTGCCCCATGTGAAAAGTAAAAAAGACAGGAGTCTCGACAAACAACAGCCCGCTCAGCACACTATGCATAATGCCGCCGCCAGAATGTCATCACAAAAGTCTTCTACGAAACATACAGTTCATTCTTGATGGAAGTGGCAGTCACTTTCCCAGCCAGATGTTCACCTACAAAGTCTCGATGTTTCTAGATGTTGTTGTTCCGTTTCTAGATGTTTTCTAGCCAGCCACGCCATTTTTTCTCCGAAATGCAGTTCACGCAACAAAACAACCTCGAATAGATGTAAAAGAACATTTCACTGTATATAATGCCGTTGCCAGAATGCCAACACAAAAGTCCTCCAAGAAAATACAGTTCATCATCGATGGAAACGGCAGTCACTAGAAGACCAGCGGCCACACATTTCCTCATAAGGCAAATAACCGGTCACTTCTGCGACACAACCAGCCGCCATACATGCAGATATTTCTAAATGTTGTTGTTCCTTTTCTAGATGTTTTCTAACCAGCTACGCCATTTTTCGAGTATGCAGTTCACGCCACAACGCCTCGGACAGATGTAAAAAATACTTCACTGTACATAATGAAGTCTCCAGAATACCAAAACAACAGTCCTCCACGAAAACACAGTTTATCGTCAAAGGAAGCGGCAGTCATCTGAAGACCAGCAGCCACACATTTCTGCAAAGGGCACAAAAAACGGTCAATTCTGCGACATAGTCAGCCGCCATTGCTCTGAACATGCAGTTCACGCTCCACAACCTCGGGCAGATTTAAACGCATTTCACAAGAAATTCACAGCTCACAGCGTCGCGCCACGCATTCAACTCAGTAGCAGGGTGACGGAACAATAAACTACCAGTCCAACATGAGGCAAATGCATGTGCAAACGGTAGCCACGAGCATAAACATTACAGAGGCTTTAACCGTTTCACTGTCTATCATCCATGTTCGTGTTATTGTGTTACCATCGATGTCTAGAATATCTCCATTCCCCTGTGTAATAAGTTCGCGTCTACATTTGATGTGTTAGTGTGTTACCATCGATGCCTATAATCTCTCCATTGCCCTGTGTAAAACTTTCGTGTCTACATTTGATGAGTTAATGTGTTACCATGGATGCCTGGAATCTCAACATTCCCCTGTTTAATATGTTTGTGTCTACATTTGATGTGTTATTGTGTTACTATCGATGCCTAGAATATCTCCATTCCCCTGTGTAAAACTCTCGTGTCTACATTTGATGAGTTAATGTGTTATCATCGATGCCTAGAATCTCCCCATCCCCTGGTGTAATAAGTTCGTGTCTACGCTTGATGCATTAATCAGCCCTGTGTTAACTGATTCAACTAGAGCTACAGGTGAATGTTTACTTTCTTTACTCGACTAGGTCGGAATACAAGCACACGCCAGATGTATCAGTGCGGAGCAAGGTAACATCCGACCGAACGGAAGACGGATCAACAACAGTTAATTCTGGCCTATTTCTAATGTAGAAGCAGTGTTTTGAACTCATCAAAGGCATCGCGTGTTTCTACTTTTCACATATGCCCGTAATATTTCAGGTGTTGAGATATTTCTCGCTAATGTATTACATGTAAATGTGTTATCATAGGTTCAAATTGCATTAACTCATTTTGTAGGCAGCATCTGTGAAAACACATGTGTTGCAGTAGTCTCAACTATTTATATACGTCTTGTACGGTATTCCTAGTTTCAACTGTCTGTGTCTAAAGTCTCGTAATAGATTCGCAGTAGTACCTACCGACTATTTGCACATACAGTTCGTTTAGTGTCCGAAGACTCGATTAGCTTTGCTTTGTGCTGATATTCATAATTTGAGGCGTCGGCAGTTCAGAAAGTAACTATTAAATACAAAATTGCCTAGTTAATCACAAAAGGCCAGTAAATGCTTCTTGTAAAGTACATGCAAACCACCAAAGTTCAGCCCCCTAGGGAAACCCCGTTGGTTACTGGGCATGATACCCATGGTGTATGGCGACCACGTGATAAGATACCCATGGTATGTGGAGACCATATGACAAGATACCCATGGTATGTGGAGACCACGTGGCAGGTACCCACGGTATGTGGAGACCACATGACAAGATACCTATGGTATGTGGAGACCATATGACAAGATACCCATGGTATGTGGAGACCACGTGGCAGGTACCCATGGTGTGTGGAGACCACATGACAAGATACCCATGGTATGTGGAGACCAGGTGATAAGATACCCATGGTATGTAGAGACCATATGACAAGATACCCACGGTATGTGGAGACCACATGACAAGATACCCATGGTATGTAGAGACCACATGGCAAGATACCCATGGTATGTAGAGACTACATGACACGATACCCATGGTGTGTGGAGACCACGTGACAAGGAACCCTTGGTATGTGGAGACCACGTGACAAGGTACCCATGGTATGTGGAGACCACGTGACAAGATACCCATGGTATGTAGAGACCACATGACAAGATACCCATGGTATGTGGAGACTACGTGATAAGATACCCATGGTATGTAGAGACCACATGACAAGATACCCATGGTATGTGGAGACCACATGACAAGATACCCATGGTATGTAGAGACCACATGACAAGATACCCATGGTATGTAGAGACCACATGACACGATACCCATGGTATGTGGAGACCACGTGACAAGGAACCCTTGGTATGTGGAGACCACGTGACAAGGTACCCATGGTATTTGGAGACCACATGACAAGATACCCATGGTATGTAGAGACCACATGACAAGATACCCACGGTATGTAGAGACCACATGACAAGAAACCCATGGTATGTGGAGGCTACGTGACAAGATACCCATGGTATGTGGAGACCCGTGACAAGGTACCCATGGTATGTGGAGACCACATGACAAGATACCCATGGTATGTGGAGACCACGTGACAAGTTTTCCATGGTATGTGGAGACCACGTGACAAGATACCCATGGTATGTAGAGACCACGTGACAAGATACCCGTGATATTTGGAGACCACGTGACAAGATACCCAGGCATGCGGAGGTCACGTGATAAGATACCCATGGTATGTGGAGGCCATGTAACCCTCACCGGTCACTAGTTTCTTAGGGTGAGCGCGTTATCGAAGTGGACAAATAACAGCGCTGATAATGTCACGACACGGTCGGACGTCGCTGGCTAAGTGAGGGAAAGACTGGCCAGCTACTCCTCTGTGCTTTCAGGCCTACCACATGTGAAGGAGGCGTCACATCACAGACTCATGACAGGAGACTGCTAATGGACACATGTTGATCTATTGTTTGACTCACTGAAAGCCGCGTCACAGATGCCTCATCCCGACTATTTGAACCTGAAGTCCCGAGACAGATGCCTCGTCCCGACTATTTGTACCTGGACACATGCGCAGTCCTAGCTGTTTATGTATAAAGTATCTAACAGATGTGTGGTCTCACCCATTCGTACTGCGTATTTGTAATATCTTGTTGATTAAATTAATATTTTATATTTAGTTCTTGGAAAAGAAGAGTATGGCATATAAGGCTAGGACCTCCAGTATGAAAATAGAGGTGGAAGCAATCACAGCGGCATTCCGTTGGTTAGAGGTGACTACTGAAATACACGTTGTCTTCATCACGGACTCAAGGAGTATGCTTAATAAAGTGGAGAAAGAAATGTTTCGTGTTGAATGGCTCATCTCGCTTCAGAGGTTACAGATTGTAAGAATTGTATGTTTGTTTTTTTGTCCTGGTCATGCAGGAGTGCGGGGGAGTGAACAGGCTGATAGGCTGGCAGGGATTACACCTCTTGGTGGTCGATTACCTATGGACAAGGGGGGGGGGGGTGGTCATGCACCAGGTGGAGAAGGTGGAGGAACAGACTGAGAACCCGTATGTGGAAAAGATGAAATTGTGGGGGATTGGCAGGGGTTCTGGTAGAACCTCAAAAGTGAGAGGGAAGACCAGGAGAACTTTCAATCAGATAGCGGTGGGAACGATTAGCAGTGTGACTCTTCACTGGTTGTTGAACGAGGGGACGGAGCGCATATGGGAATGTCCTGAGTGCAGTGATGTCGTTTCTGAGCTCAGCTCAACTCAACACAACATTTTATATTGTCTATAAACGTATAGCACAGACTTTTGATTTGACATCAGATAAAGCATACCTATGACAAAAATAATTCCGCACAGCTCAGGTGGTCAAAGAATAAAAATGTTTTGCATATCCTTTACAGGACATCGCTGTCAACATCTGCATCTTTCAGCTGTATGTTGATTTCTTGGCAAGATTACGCTCAGTAGTTTGCCATTGCTTTCTGAGCAATACTCCAGTCTATATTTTACAATAACCGTGTAAGTCGGTTACAATAACTAACCGACTCTTGCCCACGCCTTCCGGTGTATTGGTACTAGGCTTATAATATTCTCTAGACCAGTGGGCACTCGATACTGGGTCAGCCTGGAGCCATGGTCCGTTTGTTTTAAACCTGTGCCTCCACGGGGATTCGAACACATGACCACCGTGACAGCAGGCAAGCGTGGCTAATGAGTTAATAATAATTCTACAGCGACATTGTGCTAGATATGTTAAACACCTGTATTACTTCAGACATGCTAGACAGCAATAGTGAGCTAGCTATGCTGAACTGCTGCATTAAGATAACTAGGATAACAAGCAATACTAAGCTAGCTATGCTGAACTGCTGCATTAAGATAACTAGGATAACAAGCAATAGTGAGCTAGCTATGCTGAACTGCTGCATTAAGATAACTAGGATAACAAGCAATAGTGAGCTAGCTATGCTGAACTGCTGCATTAAGATAACTAGGATAACAAGCAATACTAAGCTTACTAAGCTAGCTATGCTGAACTACTGCATTAAGATAACTAGGATAACAAGCAACATTAAGCCAGCTATGCAAATAGCTATATTGCGCTAGCTATACCAAACAGCTATATTCATCTAGATATACAATAATATCATTTGAAGACAACTAAATCCAGATATAATTGTTGGTAAATGTGTTCTCTTACCTTATAATCAGCCGTTAGAATCATTGTCGGCCTCGTTCTCTTGCCCGTGGACTCCATATCTGCAAACTGTATGAGCTCAGGTAGTAGGTCTAATCCCGTGTTACTTTCCTCTTTTCGCTGGAGCTTGCACGTGCCTGCTAAACTTACCACCTGTTATGTGAGGTAGACTATGAGAGACGTCACAGCTAGGCTTTTGTTAGTGGTTCACGGTGAATTGCACGCACATCGATTGAGTGATCAAACCGCCTATCTCCATGAATACACCAACACTGGCACATTCGCCCGTGTCAAGGAAGTTAGCGCAAAAACTAAAACAGAAACAGATCGTTTGTCCAGATCAATGGTGAGCTTGAATGTTGCTGTCTACAGGTATCTACAGTATTACCGTTACTTATTACTCGGGTGACCTAGCGGTTGGTCTGCAGGTAAACAAAACAGCCAACGCACGAGAGAACTATCTGTTGAAGCAGTTCTTTTGGGAAAATATGAATTCCTTCTCTACCAAATCTCACATTGATCAGTTATTTCTTGTATTAACCAAAGGAAATTCGATTTTCTTCGTCACTCCTACCGTTTCATAAAATGATAACTTTAAGTGACACGGTTCTAGTTGTTACTTTAACTCCGTCTTATCCTGAGTCTGATTGTTTGAAAATAGCAGCTGTCAGACCCTGTCACTAAATAAGGCGCAAAAGAGGAGATCACAACGAATGAGATTATGGGTGTAGTAAGCGCTATCAATGTATTAACTATAAGAGACAAATGAGGAAATGATTACATCAGAGAAATGGTAGGGGCAAGACCTGTGTTGATTACATGGAGAGACAGAGAATTAGATGGTGCGTTCATCTAATGAGAATGGAGTCTGCACAACTAATCCTCTGTGTTAGACTTATATTACATTAGTTTCATTTTTATGTTAGGTTTTATACTTGGCGCCTCTAAGTTAAGTACCTGATAACTTTACCAAGATACCAAGATAACCTGAGAATAGTATCACTAGACAGACCTTTGTCTGGATTCCGCAAGGCAATAGAAATAAAAAGGAACGGAGAGGTAGAGACAGAAATGAATATATGGGACGGCCACGACAGGGCTGCATGGAATAGCTAAGGACAGGATGGCTTGGGGTGAATTGACCGGAGTGGGGGGGGGGGGCAAAGTGTGGAAAGGGAAGACAGAGAGAGAGAAGGAGAGAGAGAGAGAGAGAGAGAGAGAGAGAGAGAGAGAGAGAGAGAGAGAGAGAGAGAGAGAGAGAGAGAGAGAGAGAGTTGTGGCAGAAGTTTTTACAATCTCGGTGGATAATCTCTCTCGTTACTAACAATAGGTTAATCAAGTGGTGATTCTCAAGTTCTTGAGTAGTTTCAAGCCATTATAAGTAACCTCAATAACTGTCACACAATTCTGACAATTGTATGAAGGAAGCGCGGTTGAGGAAGGGATATAGTCATTATAGCATGACCTAGAACATATGAGGCCTAACATTGCACACACCTACAGTAACCGTACGTTTGTTTCTGCTATGGAAGTGCCTTGAACCTATTTGCGTTCCATTCTTTGCACTTAATAAACAATGGCAACTATTGTATGAATGCAATGTGAACGTCTAAAAACAGTCATTGTATGTTTATGCTACGGCAGACTGCATCCATTATTCAGAGTTAACATCTAACAACAGTCATTGCATGTTAATGCTACGGCAGATTGCATCCATTATTCAGAGTTAACATCTAACAACAGTCATTGCATGTTAATGCTACGGCAGATTGCATCCATTATTCAGAGTTAACATCTAACAACAGTCATTGCATGTTAATGCTACGGCAGATTGCATCCATTATTCAGAGTTAACATCTAACAACAATCATTGCATGTTAATGCTACGGCAGATTGCATCCATTATTCAGAGTTAACATCTAACAACAGTCATTGCATGTTAATGCTACGGCAGATTGCATCCATTATTCAGAGTTAACATCTAACAACAATCATTGCATGTTAATGCTACGGCAGACTGCATCCATTATTCAGAGTTAACATCTAACAACAGTCATTGCATGTTAATGCTACGGCAGATTGCATCCATTATTCAGAGTTAACATCTAACAACAGTCATTGCATGTTAATGCTACGGCAGATTGCATCCATTATTCAGAGTTAACATCTAACAACAGTCATTGCATGTTAATGCTACGGCAGATTGCATCCATTATTCAGAGTTAACATCTAACAACAGTCATTGCATGTTAATGCTACGGCAGATTGCATCCATTATTCAGAGTTAACATCTAACAACAATCATTGCATGTTAATGCTACGGCAGATTGCATCCATTATTCAGAGTTAACATCTAACAACAGTCATTGCATGTTAATGCTACGGCAGATTGCATCCATTATTCAGAGGTAACATCAAATAATAGTCACGGTATGTTAATGCTACGGTGGATTTCATCCATTATACTATGGTAACATCAAACAGCAGTCATGGTATGCTAATGCTAGAGTGGATTTCATCCATTATACTATGGTAACATCAAACAGCAATCATGGTATGCTAATGCTAGAGTGGATTTCATCCATTACTCAGACTTAACATCAAACGACAGTCATGGTATGCAAGCGATACATTGTGGGCTATAATAGCCCTGGAGTTGTTGACTGGGAAATATACTATTAAAATGTACATTTCTAGTTTCTTCAAGAATTTTAGCTGTTTATTTTAACTAGAAGTTGTGAATATATGTGGCAGATTTTGATCATGGGGATGATGATGATACTTATTTAATTATTTAATATCTTATGTTTGTTATGCGGTAGACTTCATCCATCATCCCATGGTAATATCTAACAACATTCATGAATTGTTTAGGCTACAGTGGAATTCATCCATCATTCTAGGGTAATCAAACAATAGTCATGAGTTTCATCTCCGGGGCTGATTCAATCACCTGTACGATCAAATTATGCAGCGCATGTCTGTGTACGGTGGGTTACATCAATTATGTTGGGGTAATATTAAATGGACGAGACAGGAACACTGAGCTGATCCACGACTCTGGTGATCGAGTGAAATGGCGAATCATGACCGCCCACGCTTTCCGGCATGGCACATGATTGATTGATTGAATATTAAACAAAGGTGTCAGTTACCTTCACAGATGAAAACAAAGATGTCAGTTACCTTCATACATAAAAACAAACATGTCTATTACCTTTGTATATGAAGACAAAGATGTCTGTTAAATTGATAGATGAAGACAAAGGTTACTGTTAAATTGATAGATGAAGACAAAGATGCCATTTACCTTTATAATAAAGACAAAGATGTCAGTTACTTTTATACATAAAGAAAATTATGTCAGTTGCCTTCATACATAAACACACAGATGGCTGTTGCCTTCATACATAAACACACAGATGGCTGTTGCCTTCATACATAAACACACAGATGACAGTTACCTTTATATATACACACACAGATGGCAGTTACCTTCATACATGAATACAAAGATGACAGTTACCTTCATACATGAAGACAAAAATGTCAGTTACCTTCATACATAAAGAAAAAGATGACAGTTACCTTCATACATGAATACAAAGATGTCAGTTACCTTCATACATAAAGATAAAGATGTCAGTTACCTTAATACATAAAGATAAAGATGACAGTTACCTTCATACATAAAGATAAAGATGACAGTTACTTTCATACATAAAGATAAAGATGTCAGTTACCTTCATACATAAAGACAAAGATGCCAGTTACCTTCATACATAAAGACAAAGATGCCAGTTACCTTCATATATAAAGACAAAGATGATAATTACCTTCATACATGAATACAAAGATGTCAGTTACCTTCATGCATAATGACAAAGATGCCAGTTACCTTCACACATAAAGATAAAGATGACAGTTACTTTCATACATAAAGATAAAGATGTCAGTTACCTTCATACATAAAGACAAAGATGACAATTACCTTCATACATAAAGACAAAGATGCCAGGTACCTTTATACATGAAGACAAAGATGTCAGTTACCTTTTTACATGAAGATAAAGATTGTCAATTACCTTCATAGATTAAGACAAACATGTCAATGCTGAAAAGTGCAACAATTTACGCTGACAACTTCTCGGATGTTAGTTTTTATTGAAGACACCGACTTCTTACTTCACCAGTGTCACGGTAATAACATATTATCACATCTCATGGCATGATGGTGTTCAGGTGATCAGCTGGCGTTCTTGCCCCACCTCCCCGCCCCCATTTATTGTTATCAACGCCGGTTAAAGATTATTTCACTGATGGACATGGATCGGGGGAAAGAATTTCGATCCCACCAAAGCTGGGGATCGAACCCAACCAGCAAATTAGTAAAACAGTTCAGTAAACACTACGCCAGCAGGTCTCCATTATTTCACTACGAAAACTAAGCACACGTGTACACAGAAATTAATTCCAACACCTAGGTTGCAGGCACTCACTGTACGAACCAGCCGTATTGTCTGAGGTGTTATACCTACTGTACCCAGTCCCGGTACACAGACGGGTGTGTACGGAGATAAGTCAGGTCTGTCTACCTGGCTTGGAACAAGCCGATGATCGCTCCATGCGCTCGGCTGAAAACATCCCGCCTTGTGTGACGACTGCTGAATCAGCCGCGTCGTTGTGTATACTTTCCATGATCGACGCTTCGCCGGGGCTGATTCAATCACCAGTACGATCAAATTATGCAGCGAATGTATGTGTGGCATGAAGAGGTTTACGTCCGCTATACACTATACGTCATCCAGTTTCGTTTGAGCACCAAATAATCAGCTGAAGACGTGCTATCAATTGCGGCGAATGAGAATGGCCCAGTTCACTAACGCAATGGTTCATGTATGCGGTCACTGAATATTTTAAATTGTATTCCTGTTATTGCTCCGTGTTCTACTAAGTGTGCAAAAGTTCTCAGTTGTGCTGTCAAACATATTTTGTTCATTATAAATTCTCCTTCGTGTTCTTCTTAGTGTTAGTCACATATCGGTTGTTCAAACGTGCAAGACTGTATGTTTAGCCTAAAGTCTCTATTCAGAATACTGATATAGTTTATTTGGTTTTAAACCGTATTTCATGTGAAGTAGTAATATGTACCCTCATCATTTACCTACATCTATTATCTGTGCACACTATCTTGTTTTATATGGTTCCGTTTCCCAACTACTGAGTTAAGTGCATGGAGCGATACTGTGAGCTGTGGATTTCATGTGGAGTGTTTTTACATCTATCCGCGGTTGTTTGTAGCGAAAACTACATATTCAGAAAAATGGCTACCGACAAGTTGCTGAACAAACTGGGTTTGCCTTATGTTTTAATGTATGACTGCTGGTTTTCTAGTGATCGTCGCTTCCATCAACGATGATCAGCATTTTTCGTGATGGACTATAGTATTGTGTTGGCATTCTGACAGCGGCCTAATGCATAGTATACCCGTGCAGGCTGTTGGTTTGTCGAGACTCCTGTCTGTTCCACTTTTCACATGGGGCAGTGAGGAGCATTCTGTGTGATACTCATTGGCACAGGAACGGAGCATTTTGGGGACAACCCTTAGTCGTGAAGTTGGAACGCGACTAACTAACTAATTAACGAACGAACCAACGAACCAACAGACTTTATTTTCAAAGGGTTAAGAATTGGGCACGCATTCCCGTCTAACATTCTGCCATTCTAACACTCTCTTTCAAACATTATTTCATCCACACATCATTCGAGGCTATCTGAGCACAACAATGTAAATTATATGGATTATAAAGGCATACCAGAAATGCAAAAATCACTATTACATGACTCACTCAAATTAATGAATGATGTGGCAGTTGTTATTAGCTACGGGGAACATAATGTCTGCCATAAGGGCACTGACTATACTTGGGTTTTATTATTGTTATTATTATTTTTATTATTATTAAGGGGGAAGATAATCTGCACTGAGATAGTGTTCGAATAATTTACGATTATATGTGTAGGGATTGGTTATGTCTTTGATTTGTTGAGGAAGACTGTTCCACAGCTGAGCTGTGGAATATGATAGACTTGTTTCGTATAAGTCTATCCTAGGCTTCGGAACGTCAAATATATTTAGTCGTTAACTGTGTCTTGCATTATATTTAAACAATGGCCAAAGGTAATTTGGGGGATTTCAATATAGAATTTTGTGAATTAGTTCAGCCTTGTTGAAAAGTAGGCGTTTGCGGAGAGGTAGTAACTGAAGGCGTTTATATAGTCTAAGATTATCATTTACGTGTTTACTATAAATTAAACTCATAGCCCGTTTCTGGAGTGAGTAAAGTCGCTTGGTGATTGAATTGAAACAATCGTCCCAGATTGTAGAGCAATAGTCGAAATGTGTCTGTATGTGAGAAGTATAGGAAATTGTCCTTGTATCTTCAACAAGATAATTTTTTTTAAATTGTTGCCAGTTGGTAGACTTTTTTCGCTGTTTGTTTAACGAGCGCTTGAACATGATAATTAAAGGTTATGTTTCTATCAATGATGAATCCTAATACTTTGTGCTCAGTTACACTTTCCTCTGACACGTTATTGATGTGAAGTTGAAGTGATCTGTGTGTCTGGTTGTTAATAACATGGATTTTGTTTTAGTGATATTAGTTTGCGTAGCCCCACTTAACAACATTATTTAATTCTTGTTGCAAATGAAGACCCCAGAAAATTACAGTTGTCAGCGTTTGTATTCACTGTACATTCGTCTATAAACAGATCACAGGACGACGAAAGATACAAGGTTAGATCGTCAATATGTACGGCGAACAATTGGGGGCCAAGAATAGAGCCTTGAGGTACTCCAATACTGAAGGTAGTGATTTGAGACAGAGATTTGTTGTGTGATACTACCTGCTTTCTGTTTGACGGGAATGATTTTATTAGGGCGCGAGATTCGGTATCGGTTTTCGCCGCGTTGGTAACTTAGAGTTATGTGAGCCGGCCGCTCAGATAGTAATGGCAAACTACTGAGCGTAATCTTGCCTAGTACATCAACAGCAGCTGAAAAATGCTGATCTTGACTGCAACGTCCTGTAAGAGATATGAGGATGTGCGATTAAAAAAAAAAAAGAATATTAGGGCCAACATTAATTGTTTCTAGTTTTTTAATTAAAATAACATGGTCTGTCATATCAAATGGACTTCTGAAATCGATAAACACCGCTCCACATAGACGGTTGTTGTTTATATTCAAGTGCCAATTTTTTATCATGTTTGTTAGGGCCGTATGGAAAGAATATTTTGGTCGAAATCCTGATTGGCTGTGGACTATAAGCTTGTTGTGAACTAAATACTGTAAGGTTGCTTTATGAATGTGCTTTTCTAGTGGTTTAGATAGTGATGATAGTAAGGAAATAGGTCTATAATTGTTAAGGAGATCATCGTCCAATTATCCAGCTTTGAGAAGAGGATACACTTTAGCTATTTTGAGAGCTGATGGAAAGTGACCTTTGGCGAGACACTCGTTATATACATATGTAAGTGACACACAGATCACTGGCGCAGCACAACGGTGAATCCGATTGCTGATGCCATCTAGCCCTGATGAGTTACTGTTTTTTTTTAGGTTACTGAGGTAGGTAAATATGTCAGTGGTTGTCATGAGCTATATCGTTGTCATTAGCTATATCGTGTGCTAGAGATGCAATGTGTGTAACGAAGCTCATAGGTTGATTTCGACTTGTGCGCCATGTCGGTCCACCCTGTACTCGACTTGATAGCCCTGATAATGTTTGATCAGACATGTTCGAAATGCCTCGTAATGTAGTGTATTATTGAATGTAATTGAAATGCATTTACCGTAGTTCATACGTATAACCTAACTAACTAACGCTCTTGTTGCCATGCCTCACATCTCAACTCCTCAAATATGACTACCAGAAAAGCACCAGACAGAACAGACGTTTCATTTTTTCACGGTGGCTCTCCCCTACAAAGTTACAGCAACAGATATGCTACAGATACTGTTGCTGCTGCTGTTGCTGCTGTTGCTGCTGCTACCACTACTATTACTACTACTACTACTACTACTACTACTACTACTACTACTACTACTACTACTACTACTACTACTACTACGACTACTACTATTACTACGGTATCAACTACTACTACTACTACTACTACTACCACCACCACCACCACCACCACCACCAAAACCACCACTACTACTGCTGCTGCAGCTACCACCACCATAATGACAACTACTACGAAGACGACTATTACTGCTGTCACCATCATTACCACCACCACTAATACTACTACAACTACTAGCACTACCGCTACTTTCTTCTTCTTCTTCTTCTTCTTCTTCTTCTTCTTCTTCTTCTTCTTCTTCTTCTTCTTCTTCTTCTTCTTCTTCTTCCTCCTCCTCCTCTCCTCTTCTGCCTTTAAGATCCCTAATGATGTATAGACCTATAGATAGGCATACCAAGCCCTGTGTAAAGAGTTCATGGCTGGCTGGATGTCGGCTGTATTGTCCTACCGTTTGAAGGAACCAGCCTCGCACCAACCCTCATCAGTCTCCTTTTACGGCATGGACAGGGCCGGATACAGTGTTATCATTCTTTACCTCTCGTTTGGGGTCCCGATAACACACGGGTGCTGCCAATACTACTACCACTAATAGTGTTACCACTACTAAAGCAAACACTACTACAGGATACTACCATTTGCAGCTGAGTTCGCATACAGGAAGGAGAGGGACATAAATCAAACAGCTAAGGAGCTGCAGGCTTCATTTGACAAAGTGATGGATTGATGACTGGGGATGACTGTTGTCATTGTCCCAGAAAATGCATATGTCGCTGAATAATACAAGGGGAAGTCAATAAGTAAGTCACAAATGGGTGTAGAAAAATAACTAAATATGATAACAACTTGGAACCAGTTTATTTGTATACATACATTGTCACTTTATTTCTCAACATAATTCCCACCAACATTGATGCACTTATCCCATCGTTTTATTAGTCCTCCAAAACCGGCTACATAGAAATGCGTGTTCTATTTTCTAAACCACGTTTTCACTTCACATTAAACTTCGGCGTCTTTCGCGTAATGTCTCCCGCCAAGGTGGGTTTTAAGTAGACCAAAAAGATGTAAATCGCTAAGGGTCTAAGTCGGGGGCTGTAAGGTGGATGTTCCAGAACTTCACACCTTAGTTGGTTAATTTTCTCCTGAGTTCATCGAGCCGTATGTGGTCTGGCATTGTCATGAAGAAGCAACACTCCTCTAGTCAGCAGTCCTGGACGTTTTCTTCAAATTACACCATGAAGCATCAACAGAACTTCACAGAAAGGATTCAGAATTCACATTGTCAACTTTCTTCTTGAAACTGATTGAAAGCACTCCTTGACAATCCCAGAACACTGTCAGCATAATCTTCCCTGCTGATGGCATAACCTTGAATTTTTGGAGACAAGGCGAAGAAGGATATTTCCATTGCATTGAAGCACGCTTTGATTCGGGCTGGTAGTCAGCATAAACAGGAAGCAATTCCTTATGAATGTCCTTTGCAGGCAGTCCTTTTGCCCACAAAAACCGCACAACAGTTTGTTGCTCTTTCGTTGTACACTCCGTAAGTACAGTCGGGAATATAAAGTTTGATGTTGCTGTCACCTGTAGAAAACACCAACTATATTTACCTGCCATCCCACAGAACTGTGTGACTTACTTATTGGCTCGCCCTCGTAGGATTGGTAAAGCTGACCCCCAAGCCTCACAACAGATGGTTGAATTATGAATAGAGAAAGCAGGCTGAAGTACACGGGAATCACCTCTGAAGAGATGGTTACAAAATGCCATAAGGAGCTCAATGCACTGAAGTGTATGGGAGCAAGGAGCAGAAAATATTATTCACACTATTTCAGCACTTGATCATTTCAGTGGTAGAGTATGGACTGGGAAAGCTCACTGTCTCAAAGAGTAAGCCAGTGAAACTAGAGCGCATGCTTCAAATGACACATATTGTGAGGATTGCATGGATATTTTGATTTTGCCATACGGGGGTGCGGAGGAATGAACAGGTTGATAGGCTAGCAGTGAATGCACCTCTTGGTTGTAGATTACCTATGGATAAGGGAGAGGTGGTCGTGCTCCTGTGTGACTAGGTGGAGAAGGCGCGCGGGGGGGGGGGGGGGGGCAGATTGAGATCCCGTATGTGGAAAGAAGTTTGCGGGGAGATCGGCAGGGGTTCTGGAAGAATCTCATAACTGAGAAGGAAGACCAGGAAAATTTTCAGTCAGATAGCGGTGGGAACTATTAGTAGTATGACTCTTCGCTGGCTATTGAATGAGGGGAAGGAGCGCGTATGGGAATATCCTGAGTGCAGTGACGTCGGTTCTTAGCTCAACTCAACTTAACTAAAGCGCATACAGAATGAAGCTATAAGGGTGATTATGGGATGTCTGCGGAACACGTCAATAGTGTGTATATGATACACCTTAACTTTGCCAACCATTGCAGACAGACTCAAGGTGTTGCAGGCAAGGCCATACCTCAAGGTAGCTGCAGACAAGGAGCACCTTCTGCATGATTTCCCTGGATGTGATCAAGAAAGAGGACGATCATGGATGGCTCAGGCAGACGATACCATCAGAGAAGTGTACACACTTGAGAACATTGGCAGGAGCAAGAAGTACAGGTCATAGTGCTAAACAAACATACAGACATGTGGGGGTTACAATCATATTGAGCCGAGAGTGTATGAAGTGGACAGAAGGCGCTGCTGAAGTAGAAATTCAGCTGGTGCCGCATCATTAAGGGGTGATTTGATGCATGATAAAGCAGATGTGGCGAAGGCCCTCTGTGAGCATGTGAATAATGCAGAAGAACAGATATGCTATCATGCTCTAGAGAGAATTCAGCAGCAAGGGGTGGTCAGAGGATCTGGTCGACAGTCGTCAATCAGAGGTAAAGCACGGCGGACATATAATCAGATTGCAACGGGCACCATTAGCATCGAAACTCTTCGCTTGATGTTGAAGATTAGGACTGAGCGCTTATAAGAATGCCCCGAGTGTAATGATGTTGGTTCTTGGCTCAACATAACTCAACACTACTACAGCTACAACTACTATAACTACTACAGACAGCAATGCTAAGGCTAATTAAACTACTAACAACAGCCATTTTAGCGCAAGTCTAACAAGTCGCTCACCAGACGTATCTGGGTCACTTCTTAAATAATATACTTGCTGAACTCGTCCACACCCACGCACTCAGTAAACGGTGGCAATATTTGCTTGTCATGGGAAGCGCAGACGCCACCTTTACATGAGACGTGCACAGCTAATCATGCTGAATACAAGACATATGGGTCCTATAGTACAGCTACATTAAATCTGTCATTTTAACCGCGCAACTTTTAGGGATGAAAAATAAACACCCCAGAATAAATATATGATTACAAACGATGACAATTTAAAAAAAAAAAAGTCCCGAAGCAGGAACCTGCAATGGCTCTGCAAAGTACTAGGACCACCCCATTTTGTAGGCCAGCATGCATTGAAGCTAATCTTTCCCTCAGTTAGTGATCGACGAGTGCAGACGTTGAACCCACATTCGACCTCCTTGATTACATTACTAAAGTAACCTCCTAGAGATTATACTAACAAGAGATTATACTAACACATATGCCAATGAAAACTAACGGAGCAATAAAATTACCAATAAATTGTTTACACAACTGGAAATCATCAATTTAGGACCTCTAAAATTGTTGATGAAATCCGACCTGGTCGTCCTGTTGAGATTGCAACAGAAGCATCCGTGCAGCTGGCGGAGGAGATGATTAGAGGTGACAGGCAATAGACTCTGTAGTATCTGTAATAGGTTGCTCACATGGTTCAGCATACAGCATAATGCATGATGGATTGAAATTTGAGAAAGTGTTCTCAAGGTGGGTACACAGACAATTGAAGGAGGAACACAAAATAAACTGATTTGGCCTGTCCTTGCATCATCTCTGTCGATTCGAAGATGAAAGAGAAGACATGCTGAACAGGATTGTTACTGGGGACGAATCATGGGTGCATCCCTACCAGCCCGAATCAAAGCGTGCTTCAATGCATCCAAGAAGCATTCTTCTTCGCCTTTTCTCCAAAAATTCAAGGTTACGCCATCAGCAGGGAAGGTTATGCTGACAGTGTTCTGGGATTGTCAAGCAGTGTTTTTAACCAATTTCAAGAAGAAAGGTGACAATGTGAATTCTGATCGTACTGTGAAATTCTATCGATGCTTCATGATGCAATTCGAAGAAAACGTCCTGGAATGCTGACTAGAGGAGTGTTGCTTCTTCATGACAATGCCAGACCACATACGGCTCGATTAACTCAGGAGAAAATTAACCAACTAAGGTGGGAAGTTCTGGTGCATTCATCTTACAGCCCCGACTTATCCCCTAGCGATTTCCACATTTCTGGTCCATTGAAAACCCACCTTGGTGGGAGACATTTCGCGAATGACGCCGAAGTTGAATGTGAAGTGAAAACGTGATTTATAAAACAGAGCACGCAGTTCTATGCAACCGGTTTGAGGGGACTGATAAAACGATGGGACAAGTTCATCAATGTTGGTGGAAATTATGTTGAGAAATAAAGGGACAATGTATGTATACAAATAAACTAGTTCCAAGTTGTTATCATATTTAGTTATTTTTCTACAGCGATTTGTGACTTACTTATTGACTTCTCCTCGTATATTCGAGATTTCATATGGCAATCAGATTCTCTTCGATACACAAACAAACAAGTCCCGTAGCAGGAAGCTGATGTAGGGACGACAAGTCTCAGGAGCACCATATCTGTGTAGGTCTGAGTGCGCGGAGGAATCGTTGATCAATATTTCCCTCCAGTAGCGAACGACAAGCGCTGGCGTGGAAGCCTCGTCCGACGGCGATCATCTCAATGTAAGCACAACGTCCTGCCCTGGACAACAAGACGCTGGCCACGTGCCTACATACAGTATGTGTTGTTTCAATGTTTCCTGAACACAGAGATGTTACTTACATTCTCTGTATTTGTGAACTTTTTATTCGCTCTGTCCCGTTAAATCATTAGGAGTACTGTTATTGCACAACAAGCATCCTGAGTGTATTCTTAGCACAAGGTTTGTGTAACAGTTCCGGTACACGTGGGCAGAGTTCGTTTCTCTAGTTGACCCGATCGTCGTCAGCGTGATATATCATCTAGTTATTACATCGGTGACACGCAATAATATTCATAATGAATGCCCACTACGCTTGAACGCATCTTTTCACAAGTTCTGATGTGTACACATTACAGCAAACGACTTTAGGTACTAACACTATAGACATGCAAATGTTTCGTGGGGGTTGAAACTTGAACAGAAGTCAAAGGAAACAGGAAATAACAGATAAGGCATAAATAGCGCCGGAAACGTTTAAAACAAAGAAGAAGAAGAAGAAGAAGAAGAAG
>OY992889.1:62698431-62788431 GCA_963921405.1 Cepaea hortensis | reverse complement strand
TGAGGTTCTCATGATGGACTGCAAGTGTTCATCAGTGAGACGACTCCTGTGTGATGTTTTGTTAATCTTCATCACAGAAAACAGCTGCTCACACAGATATGTGTTACCAAACATGCTCAAGGTTCGAGCCGCATGTAGACGAAGCCGGGGCATCTCTTCAGGAATGAAACGAGGGAACTGTGCAGGCCCCACAATGTCGTACTTTGCCTTTACTTTAATGTCCCATTACACCGTAGCTCTATTAACTCCATCTGCAAATTTACAGGTGCAGTTTCCACATCTATGGCAAATGGATTACGAAACAGCTCGAAATTACTTTTCTGTGCTTCAAAGTCACTAAAGCGCCGTGCGAACTTGGCGTGAAGTAAGCTAAGTTATTCAGCAAAGTCTGCATTGGGAAACACCATAACGTTGACTTGATTTAACATTGCCTGACAACAAGAAAAGTGAGACAGGTTGCATTGGTGCATTTGTGTCTCCCATAAGCGCAGCGTCACTTGAAATGCCTTCACTGCATCATGCATATCAGTGTTAATGTGATCCCGTTCCGGGAGCTGCAGGTTCAAGTCACATTCAACTCACATTTCCACTTTTTTTTTTTTATTATCACAGCCACATTATCTCCACAAATTATACAAACAGGTGTACCGTCAATATCAGTAAACATATATTCAGCCTCCCAGCGGCTTTGAAAGGCTCTGTTTTCAGAATCAACTCTTGGCCATTGTCTGGCAAGAATGCGACAGCGAGGGGTGACGAAGGGATCTGGCCGACGATCGACACTCAGAGGAAAGGCGAGACGGACATATAATCAGATTGCGACTGGTACTATTAGTGTTGGAACTCTTCGCTGGCTGCTGAGGATGGAGACTGAGCGCTTATGGGAATGCCCCGAATGCTGTGATGTCTGTTCCTAAATCAATCAATTAATCAATCAATCTCTAGGCCATTTTAAAGGCTAGCTTTGATTTTAAAAGAATGTGCCTCTACCGACAAACGCTTGAATGATATCAGGTTAGCCGTAGCGGGAAAAGGTGATGTAATATCCGAGTATTACACTACTTTAATTTTTTATGCGCCAATCCAAAACGAGCATCTAAACGTTGCTAGGTAACTATAATGACGAGGCAAAAAGAAAATCCTAACCTGCACAGTTCGCGGCGACTACACTAGACAGGCGGCCTTAATTCCTCAGGCTCAAAGACCCCTCTGCCATACACCGCAAGGTACTTACTATATTGGCAGTAAATGGCACTTATGACTAACTCACTACACAACTTTACTTTTCGCTTATTCTGATCGAAGCGAGAACGCTCTCAGGTAGCCTATTATTCGGAAGGCTGCTAATTAGGGAATTTGATTTGCACTTTATATCATGACCATAAAAAAATAATTTTGCGTAAAATTCTCTCTTGGGCCGAATATTTTTGTACGTCGGTTGAGACCTCTCGGGCCTGATATGATTGTACGGCGGGCCGGATGTGGCCCGCGGGCCTTGAGTTTGACACATGTGTTATAATAGAGAGTCCTTTCTCTGAAACCCACTAAACGTTCGACATAGAGAGAGAGAGAGAGAGAGAGAGAGAGAGAGAGAGAGAGAGAGAGAGAGAGAGAGAGAGAGAGAGAGAGAGATAAAACACACAGAGAAGAGATGTATAGACATCAGTGAATAATATTGGAAGGACATGGCGAGCACTGCAGGCGACAGTAAGATAAGACGACTCTGCATGAGTTGGATGAGAGCCCATTCTCCAATGGGGGATACACGGTAGAAACATAGAAGACTATAGATATCAGGCTCTTTGTCGTGCCTTGCCCAGTGTTTGATTTCGAGTTGTGATTTGTTGCAAGTGATTACTGTGAAATACAACTGATGTCGTCTTATGACCCCACAGACACACATCTCCTACAGGTTGAACGACAGTTTTGTGTAGCTATCATCTTGAAATATATTGTTTTATAGCCCTTTCGAGTGACAATAAAACAATTATACAATTGACTATGAAGCATAAAACATGGAATCCTGTCATATTTTATATGAAGATATGCTATCGCATGATGTGAGTCATAAAGAGAGTCCCCAGACACCTCTCTGACATTCAATTTGTTATAAACATGTTACATGGGTGTGTACAGCTGGGTTTTGTAGACGATCATGCTAGAGCTGAAGCCTTGGTAGAATGATCTACATCTTAAAGTGAACGTCCTGTGGTCACTACGTTTGACCATATCTCCTGAATTACCTGTTGAACCATGCCTTTATATCAGGCGGGTAAGCATATTCTCTCTAGGTTTGTCTATGTCTATCTTACCCCTCAAATGTCCTGTTGTCACAATGTATTCCAGTTTAATCCTTCTCGTGACGTGTCCAATGAACGAACTGTATACTTCTAACACGACTAACCAGTAGATTTCCGTGCCTTGGTTTCTGTCCAGGCGTCTTCATAACGATCTGTAAGTGCCTATGGTATTTCCAGAATTCTACTGTAGAACTATATCTCTACAAGCCTTTTCTCACTAATCTGCGGATTGTCCATGATTCACGTCTATACACTAGGACGGAATATAAATGACACTTAATGATGATCTGTCTCACCTTCATTGACCAACAAAAAAATGTTGCATACAAATTATCTTCATTCTTTGCAAGCTCTTTCGCAACATTTCAGTTCTGTTACTACAAATCCTAGCTGTCCAGACATTTCAACTAAAAGATTTAGTTCGGGGTTGTTCCGTTTACTATTATATTTCATTCTGTGGCACTTCTTGTACAATCACCATTACTTCTGCTTTTCTTCTCCTGTTGCTAAACCGTTGGTATCATGGCTAGGACGTTTCACAGACAATGACATGAGCACGATCGGAAGAGGGTTCCGTAATAATTGTCATATTTGATTCATAACTTTTGAAATGGCGTATTAATCTTCCCAGTCCGATGTATTGATGTTGGTTCTACTTATTTACTGCTCAACCTTTGCCCTCATCTCTCTGGGAGACTTATAACTGCAATAAGTTTGACACTGTTACGAACAGAGAGAAGTGGGTCACATATTCTACCAGTGGGTACGAACAGAGAGAAGTGGGTCACATATTCTACCAGTGGTTACGGACAGTGAGAAGTGGGGCACATATTCTACCAGTGGGTACGGACAGAGAGAAGTACGGCACATATTCTACCAGTGGTTACGGACAGAGAGAAGTGGGGCACATATTCTATCAGTGGTTACGGACAGAGAGAAGTACGGCACATATTCTACCAGTGGTTACGGACAGAGAGAAGTGGGGCACATATTCTACCAGTGGTTACGGACAGAGAGAAGTGGGGCACATATTCTACCAGTGGTTACGGACAGAGAGAAGTGGGGCACATATTCTACCAGTGGTTACGGACAGAGAGAAGTACGGCACATATTCTACCAGTGGTTACGGACAGAGAGAAGTGGGGCACATATTCTACCAGTGGTTACGGACAGAGAGAAGTGGGGCACATATTCTACCAGTGGGTACGGACAGAGAGAAGTACGGCACATATTCTACCAGTGGTTACGGACAGAGAGAAGTGGGGCACATATTCTACCAGTGGGTACGGACAGAGAGAAGTACGGCACATATTCTACCAGTGGTTACGGACAGAGAGAAGTGCGGCACATATTCTACCAGTGGTTACGAACAGAGAGAAGTGGGCACATATTCTACCAGTGGTTACGGACAGTGAGAAGTGCGGCACATATTCTACCAGTGGGTACGGACAGAGAGAAGTGGGTCACATATTCTACCAGTGGTTACGGACAGTGAGAAGTGCGGCACATATTCTACCAGTGGGTACGGACAGTGAGAAGTGCGGCACATATTCTACCAGTGGTTACGAACAGAGATAAGTGGGTCACATATTCTACCAGTGGTTACGGACAGTGAGAAGTGCGGCACATATTCTACCAGTGTGTACGGACAGAGAGAAGTACGGCACATATTCTACCAGTGGTTACGGACAGAGAGAAGTGCGGCACATATTCTACCAGTGGTTACGAACAGAGAGAAGTGGGCACATATTCTACCAGTGGTTACGGACAGAGAGAAGTGGGGCACATATTCTACCAGTGGTTACGAACAGAGAGAAGTGCGGCACATATTCTACCAGTGGGTACGGACAGAGAGAAGTGGGGCACATATTCTACCAGTGGTTACGGACAGAGAGAAGTGGGGCACATATTCTAACAGTGGTTACGGACAGAGAGAAGTGGGTCACATATTCTACCATTGGTTACGGACAGAGAGAAGTGCGGCACATATTCTACCAGTGGGTACGGACAGAGAGAAGTGGGGCACATATTCTACCAGTGGTTACGGACATAGAGAAGTGGGGCACATATTCTACCAGTGGTTACGGACAGAGAGAAGTGGGGCAGATATTCTACCAGTGGTTACGGACAGAGAGAAGTGGGGCACATATTCTAACAGTGGTTACGGACAGAGAGAAGTGGGTCACATATTCTACCAGTGGTTACGGACAGAGAGAAGTGCGGCACATATTCTACCAGTGGGTACGGACAGAGAGAAGTGGGGCACATATTCTACCAGTGGTTACGGACAGAGAGAAGTGGGGCACATATTCTACCAGTGGTTACGGACAGAGAGAAGTGGGGCACATATTCTACCAGTGGTTACGGACAGAGAGAAGTGGGGCACATATTCTACCAGTGGTTACGGATAGAGAGAAGTGGGTCACATATTCTACCAGTGGTTACGGATAGAGAGAAGTGGGGCACATATTCTACCAGTGGTTACGGATAGAGAGAAGTGGGTAACATATTCTACCAGTGGTTACGGACAGACAGAAATGGGGCACATATTCTACCAGTGGGTACGGACAGACAGAAGTGGGTCACATATTCTACCAGTGGGTACGGACAGACAGAAGTGGGTCACATATTCTACCAGTGGTTACGGACAGACAGAAGTGGGTCACATATTCTACCAGTGGGTACGGACAGACAGAAATGGGGCACATATTCTACCAGTGGGTACGGACAGACAGAAGTGGGGCACATATTCTACCAGTGGGTACGGACAGAGAGAAGTGGGGCACATATTCTACCAGTGGGTACGGACAGAGAGAAGTGGGTCACATATTCTACCAGTGGGTACGGACAGACAGTAGTGGGGCACATATTCTACCAGTGGTTACGGACAGAGAGAAGTGGGGCACATAATCTACCAGTGGATACGGACAGAAAAGTGGGGCACATATTCTACCAGTAGTTACGGACAGAGAGAAGTACGGCACATATTCTACCAGTGGGTACGGACAGAGAGAAGTGGGGCACATATTCTACCAGTGGTTACGGACAGAGAGAAGTGGGGCACGTATTCTACCTGTGGTTACGGACAGACAGAAGTGGGGCACATATTCTACCAGTGGGTACGGACAGACAGAAGTGGGGCACATATTCTACCTGTGGGTACGGACAGAGACAAGTGGGGCACATATTCTACCAGTGGTTACGGACAGAGAGAAGTGGGGCACATATTCTACCAGTGGGTACGGACAAAGAAAAGTGCGGCACATATTATACCAGTGGGTACGGACAGAGAAGTGAGGCACATATTCTACCAGTGGTTACGGACAGAGAGAAGTACGGCACATATTCTACCAGTGGGTACGGACAGAGAGAAGTGGGGCACATATTCTACCAGTGGGTACGGACAGAGAGAAGTGGGGCACATATTCTACCAGTGGGTACGGACAGAAAGAAGTGGGGCACATATTCTACCAGTGGGTACGGACAGAGAGAAGTACGGCACATATTCTACCAGTGGTTACGAACAGAGAGAAGTGGGCACATATTCTACCAGTGGTTACGGACAGAGAGAAGTGGGGCACATATTCTACCAGTGGTTACGAACAGAGAGAAGTGCGGCACATATTCTACCAGTGGGTACGGACAGAGAGAAGTGGGGCACATATTCTACCAGTGGTTACGGACAGAGAGAAGTGGGGCACATATTCTAACAGTGGTTACGGACAGAGAGAAGTGGGTCACATATTCTACCATTGGTTACGGACAGAGAGAAGTGCGGCACATATTCTACCAGTGGGTACGGACAGAGAGAAGTGGGGCACATATTCTACCAGTGGTTACGGACATAGAGAAGTGGGGCACATATTCTACCAGTGGTTACGGACAGAGAGAAGTGGGGCAGATATTCTACCAGTGGTTACGGACAGAGAGAAGTGGGGCACATATTCTAACAGTGGTTACGGACAGAGAGAAGTGGGTCACATATTCTACCAGTGGTTACGGACAGAGAGAAGTGGGGCACATATTCTACCAGTGGGTACGGACAGAGAGAAGTGGGGCACATATTCTACCAGTGGGTACGGACAGAAAGAAGTGGGGCACATATTCTACCAGTGGGTACGGACAGAAAGAAGTGGGGCACATATTCTACTAGTGGTTACGGACAGAAAGAAGTGGGGCACATATTCTACTAGTGGTTACGGACAGAGAGAAGTGGGGCACATATTCTACCAGTGGTTACGGACAGAATGAAGTGGGGCACATATTCTACCAGTGGGTACGGACAGAGAGAAGTGGGGCACATATTCTACCAGTGGTTACGGACAGAAAGAAGTGGGGCACATATTCTACCAGTGGTTACGGACAGAAAGAAGTGGGGCACATATTCTACCAGTGGTTACGGACAGAAAGAAGTGGAGCACATATTCTACCAGTGGTTACGGACAGAAAGAAGTGGGGCACATATTCTACCAGTGGGTACGGACAGAAAGAAGTGGGGCACATATTCTACTAGTGGTTACGGACAGAAAGAAGTGGGGCACATATTCTACCAGTGGGTACGGACAGAGAGAAGTGCGGCACATATTCTACCAGTGGGTACGGACAGAGAGAAGTGGGGCACATATTCTACCAGTGGTTACGAACAGAAAGAAGTGGGGCACATATTATACCAGTGGGTACGGAAAGAGAGAAGTGGGGCACATATTCTACTAGTGGTTACGGACAGAAAGAAGTGGGGCACATATTCTACCAGTGGGTACGGACAGAAAGAAGTGGGGCACATATTCTACTAGTGGTTACGGACAGAAAGAAGTGGGGCACATATTCTACTAGTGGTTACGGACAGAGAGAAGTGGGGCACATATTCTACCAGTGGTTACGGACAGAAAGAAGTGGGGCACATATTCTACCAGTGGGTACGGACAGAGAGAAGTGGGGCACATATTCTACCAGTGGTTACGGACAGAAAGAAGTGGGGGCACATATTCTACCAGTGGTTACGTACAGAAAGAAGTGGGGCACATATTCTACCAGTGGTTACGGACAGAAAGAAGTGGAGCACATATTCTACCAGTGGTTACGGACAGAAAGAAGTGGGGCACATATTCTACCAGTGGGTACGGACAGAAAGAAGTGGGGCACATATTCTACTAGTGGTTACGGACAGAAAGAAGTGGGGCACATATTCTACCAGTGGGTACGGACAGAGAGAAGTGGGGCACATATTCTACCAGTGGTTACGGACAGAAAGAAGTGGGGCACATATTCTACCAGTGGGTACGGACAGAGAGAAGTGGGGCACATATTCTACCAGTGGTTACGTACAGAGAGAAGTGGGGCACATATTCTACCAGTGGGTACGGACAGAGAGAAGTACGGCACATATTCTACCAGTGGGTACGGACAGAGAGAAGTACGGCACATATTCTACCAGTGGGTACGGACAGAGAGAAGTGGGGCACATATTCTACCAGTGGGTACGGACAGAGAGAAGTGGGGCACATATTCTACCAGTGGGTACGGACAGAGAGAAGTGAGGCACATATTCTACCAGTGGGTACGGACAGAGAGAAGTGAGGCACATATTCTACCAGTGGGTACGGACAGAGAGAAGTGGGGCACATATTCTACCAGTGGGTACTGACAGAGAGAAGTGGGGCACATATTCTACCAGTGGGTACGGACAGAGAAGTGAGGCACATATTCTACCAGTGGGTACGGTCAGAGAGAAGTGGGGCACATATTCTACCAGTGGGTACGGTCAGAGAGAAGTGGGGCACATATTCTACCTGTGGTTACGGACAGACAGAAGTGGGTCACATATTCTACCTGTGGTTACGGACAGACAGAAGTGGGGCACATATTCTACCAGTGGGTACGGACAGTAAGAAGTGGGGCACATATTCTACTAGTGGTTACGGACAGAAAGAAGTGGGGCACATATTCTACTAGTGGTTACGGACAGAGAGAAGTGGGGCACATATTCTACCAGTGGTTACGGACAGAAAGAAGTGGGGGACATATTCTACCAGTGGGTACGGACAGAGAGAAGTGGGGCACATATTCTACCAGTGGTTACGGACAGAAAGAAGTGGGGGAACATATTCTACCAGTGGTTACGGACAGAAAGAAGTGGGGCACATATTCTACCAGTGGTTACGGACAGAAAGAAGTGGAGCACATATTCTACCAGTGGTTACGGACAGAAAGAAGTGGGGCACATATTCTACCAGTGGGTACGGACAGAAAGAAGTGGGGCACATATTCTACTAGTGGTTACGGACAGAAAGAAGTGGGGCACATATTCTACCAGTGGGTACGGACAGAGAGAAGTGGGGCACATATTCTACCAGTGGTTACGGACAGAAAGAAGTGGGGCACATATTCTACCAGTGGGTACGGACAGAGAGAAGTGGGGCACATATTCTACCAGTGGGTACGGACAGAGAGAAGTGGGGCACATATTCTACCAGTGGGTACGGACAGAGAGAAGTGAGGCACATATTCTACCAGTGGGTACTAACAGAGAGAAGTGGGGCACATATTCTACCAGTGGGTACGGACAGAGAAGTGAGGCACATATTCTACCAGTGGGTACGGTCAGAGAGAAGTGGGGCACATATTCTACCAGTGGGTACGGTCAGAGAGAAGTGGGGCACATATTCTACCTGTGGTTACGGACAGACAGAAGTGGGTCACATATTCTACCTGTGGTTACGGACAGACAGAAGTGGGGCACATATTCTACCAGTGGGTACGGACAGAGACAAGTGGGGCACATATTCTACCAGTGGTTACGGACAGAGAGAAGTGGGGCACATATTCTACCAGTGGGTACGGACAGAAAAAAGTGCGGCACATATTATACCAGTGGGTACGGACAGAGAAGTGAGGCACATATTCTACCAGTGGTTACGGACAGAGAGAAGTACGGCACATATTCTACCAGTGGTTACGGACAGAGAGAAGTGGGGCACATATTCTACCAGTGGGTACGGACAGAGAGAAGTGGGGCACATATTCTACTAGTGGTTACGGACAGAAAGAAGTGGGGCACATATTCTACCAGTGGGTACGGACAGAAAGAAGTGGGGCACATATTCTACTAGTGGTTACGGACAGAAAGAAGTGGGGCACATATTCTACTAGTGGTTACGGACAGAGAGAAGTAGGGCACATATTCTACCAGTGGTTACGGACAGAATGAAGTGGGGCACATATTCTACCAGTGGGTACGGACAGAGAGAAGTGGGGCACATATTCTACCAGTGGTTACGGACAGAAAGAAGTGGGGCACATATTCTACCAGTGGTTACGGACAGAAAGAAGTGGGGCACATATTCTACCAGTGGTTACGGACAGAAAGAAGTGGAGCACATATTCTACCAGTGGTTACGGACAGAAAGAAGTGGGGCACATATTCTACCAGTGGGTACGGACAGAAAGAAGTGGGGCACATATTCTACTAGTGGTTACGGACAGAAAGAAGTGGGGCACATATTCTACCAGTGGGTACGGACAGAGAGAAGTGCGGCACATATTCTACCAGTGGGTACGGACAGAGAGAAGTGGGGCACATATTCTACCAGTGGTTACGGACAGAAAGAAGTGGGGCACATATTCTACCAGTGGGTACGGACAGAGAGAAGTGGGGCACATATTCTACCAGTGGTTACGTACAGAGAGAAGTGGGGCACATATTCTACCAGTGGGTACGGACAGAGAGAAGTACGGCACATATTCTACCAGTGGGTACGGACAGAGAAAAGTACGGCACATATTCTACCAGTGGGTACGGACAGAGAGAAGTGGGGCACATATTCTACCAGTGGGTACGGACAGAGAGAAGTGGGGCATATATTCTACCAGTGGGTACGGACAGAGAGAAGTGGGGCACGTATTCTACCAGTGGGTACGGACAGAGAGAAGTGGGGCACGTATTCTACCAGTGGTTACGGACAGACAGAAGTGGGGCACATATTCTACCTGTGGGTACGGACAGAGAGAAGTGGGGCACATATTCTACCAGTGGTTACGGACAGAGAGAAGTGGGGCACATATTCTACCAGTGGTTACGGATAGAGAGAAGTACGGCACATATTCTACCAGTGGTTACGGACAGAGAGAAGTACGGCACATATTCTACCAGTGGGTACGGACAGAGAAAAGTACGGCACATATTCTACTAGTGGGTACGGACAGAGAGAAGTGGGGCACATATTCTACCAGTGCGTACGGACAGAGAGAAGTGGGGCACATATTCTAACAGTGGGTACGGACAGAGAGAAGTGGGGCACGTATTCTACCAGTGGGTACGGACAGAGAGAAGTGGGGCACGTATTCTACCAGTGGTTACGGACAGACAGAAGTGGGGCACATATTCTACCTGTGGGTACGGACAGAGAGAAGTGGGGCACATATTCTACCAGTGGTTACGGACAGAGAGAAGTGGGGCACATATTCTACCAGTGGGTACGGACAGAGAGAAGTGGGGCACATATTCTACAGTGGGTACGGACAGAGAAGTGAGGCACATATTCTACCAGTGGTTACGGATAGAGAGAAGTGGGGCACATATTCTACCAGTGGGTATGGACAGAGAGAAGTGGGGCACATATTCTACCAGTGGGTACGGACAGAGAGAAGTGGGGCACATATTCTACCAGTGGGTACGGTCAGAGAGAAGTGAGGCACATATTCTACCAGTGGGTACGGACAGAGAAGTGGGGCACATATTCTACCAGTGGTTACGGACAGAGAGAAGTGGGGCACATATTCTACCAGTGGGTACGGTCAGAGAGAAGTGGGGCACATATTCTACCAGTGGGTACGGTCAGAGAGAAGTGAGGCACATATTCTACCAGTTGGTACGGACAGAGAGAAGTGAGGCACATATTCTACCAGTGGGTACGGACAGAGAGAAGTGGGGCACATATTCTACCAGTGGGTACGGACAGAGAGAAGTGGGGCACATATTCTACCAGTGGGTACGGACAGAGAAGTGGGGCACATATTCTACCAGTGGTTACGGACAGAGAGAAGTGGGGCACATATTCTACCAGTGGGTACGGTCAGAGAGAAGTGGGGCACATATTCTACCAGTGGGTACAGTCAGAGAGAATTTTGGCACATATTCTACCAGTGGGTACGGACAGAGAGAAGTACGGCACATATTCTACCAGTGGGTACGGACAGAGAGAAGTACGGCACATATTCTACCAGTGGGTACGGACAGAAAGAAGTGTGGCACATATTCTACCAGTGGTTACGGACAGAGAGAAGTGCGGCACATATTCTACCAGTGGGTACTTACAGAGAGAAGTGGGCGCATATTGTACTAGTGGTTACGGACAGAGAGAAGTGGGGCACATATTCTACTAGTGGTTACGGACAGAAAGAAGTGCGGAACATATTCTACCAGTGGTTACGGACAGAGAGAAGTGGGGCACATATTCTACTAGTGGTTACGGACAGAGAGAAGTGGGGCACATATTCTACCAGTGGTTACGGACAGAGAGAAGTGGGGCACATATTCTACCAGTGGGTACGGACAGAGAAGTGGGTCACATATTCTACCAGTGGGTACGGACAGAGAGAGGTGGGGCACATATTCTACCAGTGGTTACGGACAGAGAGAAGTGCGGAACATATTCTACCAGTGGTTACGGACAGAGAGAAGTGCGGAACATATTCTACCAGTGGTTACGGACAGAGAGAAGTGCGGAACATATTCTACCAGTGGTTACGGACAGAGAGAATTGGGGCACATATTCTACCAGTGGTTACGGACAGAGAGAAGTGCTGCACATATTCTACCAGTGGGTACAGACAGAGAGAAGTGCGGCACATATTCTACCAGTGGGTACGGACAGAGAGAAGTGCGGCACATATTCTACCTGTGGTTACGGACAGAGAGAAGTGGGGCACATATTCTACCAGTGGTTACGGACAGAGAGAAGTGATACACATATTCTACCAGTAGTTACGGACAGAGAGAAGTGGGACACATATTCTACCAGTGGTTACGGACAGAGAGAAGTGGGGCACATATTCTACCAGTGGGTACGGACAGAGAGAAGTGGGGCACATATTCTACCAGTGGTTACGGACAGAAAGAAGTGGGGCACATATTCTACCAGTGGGTACGGACAGAGAGAAGTGGGACACATATTCTACTAGTGGTTACGGACAGAAAGAAGTGGGGCACATATTCTACCAGTGGGTACGGACAGAGAGAAGTGCTGCACATATTCTACCAGTGGGTACGGACAGAGAGAAGTGCGGCACATATTCTACCAGTGGGTACGGACAGAGAGAAGTGCGGCACATATTCTACCTGTGGTTACGGACAGAGAGAAGTGGGGCACATATTCTACCAGTGGGTACGGACAGAGAGAAGTACGGCACATATTCTACCAGTGGGTACGGACAGAGAGAAGTACGGCACATATTCTACCAGTGGGTACGGACAGAAAGAAGTGTGGCACATATTCTACCAGTGGTTACGGACAGAGAGAAGTGCGGCACATATTCTACCAGTGGGTACTTACAGAGAGAAGTGGGCGCATATTGTACTAGTGGTTACGGACAGAGAGAAGTGGGGCACATATTCTACTAGTGGTTACGGACAGAAAGAAGTGCGGAACATATTCTACCAGTGGTTACGGACAGAGAGAAGTGGGGCACATATTCTACTAGTGGTTACGGACAGAGAGAAGTGGGGCACATATTCTACCAGTGGTTACGGACAGAGAGAAGTGGGGCACATATTCTACCAGTGGGTACGGACAGAGAGAAGTGCGGAACATATTCTACCAGTGGTTACGGACAGAGAGAAGTGCGGAACATATTCTACCAGTGGTTACGGACAGAGAGAAGTGCGGAACATATTCTACCAGTGGTTACGGACAGAGAGAAGTGGGGCACATATTCTACCAGTGGTTACGGACAGAGAGAAGTGCTGCACATATTCTACCAGTGGGTACGGACAGAGAGAAGTGCGGCACATATTCTACCAGTGGGTACGGACAGAGAGAAGTGCGGCACATATTCTACCTGTGGTTACGGACAGAGAGAAGTGGGGCACATATTCTACCAGTGGTTACGGACAGAGAGAAGTGGGACACATATTCTACCAGTAGTTACGGACAGAGAGAAGTGGGACACATATTCTACCAGTGGTTACGGACAGAGAGAAGTGGGGCACATATTCTACCAGTGGGTACGGACAGAGAGAAGTGGGGCACATATTCTACCAGTGGTTACGGACAGAAAGAAGTGGGGCACATATTCTACCAGTGGGTACGGACAGAGAGAAGTGGGACACATATTCTACCAGTGGTTACGGACAGAAAGAAGTGGGGCACATATTCTACCAGTGGGTACGGACAGAGAGAAGTGCTGCACATATTCTACCAGTGGGTACGGACAGAGAGAAGTGCGGCACATATTCTACCAGTGGGTACGGACAGAGAGAAGTGCGGCACATATTCTACCTGTGGTTACGGACAGAGAGAAGTGGGGCACATATTCTACCAGTGGTTACGGACAGAGAGAAGTGGGACACATATTCTACCAGTAGTTACGGACAGAGAGAAGTGGGACACATATTCTACCAGTGGTTACGGACAGAGAGAAGTGGGGCACATATTCTACCTGTGGTTTTCTTTGTAGCACACATTGTAGTACCGGCTTTGTAACGAAGGAGTTACGGACGCAGGTCGTCATTCCGCATACCGCGTTTGACACACAGCTGCGGGCTATTTGGCAGCAGATCGCTTTGCGTTGGGTTTTTTAATGAAATTGTGTGGCTGACGATTGTTCAGAAACAATGGCAAACTACTAAACGTAAACTTGCCAAGAGGTCACAAACAGCAATAAAAAACGACAACCAAAATAAATGCTGGGGTTGACTGTAACCCACACTGACTTTAGAGGTACTTGTAATTTAAACCCCCAAGACAAGGACGAGAAGTCAACATTTTAGTCCCAACTTAACGGTGTATGGGTTGAACCTGCTACATTGGCATCAGCACACCGGATGTTTAAGAACGAGTGGTCTTATCAATTCGGACATGCTGACCTCCTATTCACGTACATTGTTTTCAGTATCATTGTAAAGATAGCTTACTATCTGTTTCCAGTATCATTGTAAAGATAGCTTACTATCTGTTTTCAGTATCATTGTAAAGATAGCTTACTATCTGTTTTCAGTATCATTGTAAAGATAGCTTACTATCTGTTTCCAGTATCATTGTAAAGATAGCTTACTATCTGTTTTCAGTATCATTGTAAAGATAGCTTACTATCTGTTTCCAGTATCATTGTAAAGATAGCTTACTATCTGTTTTCAGTATCATTGTAAAGATAGCTTACTATCATAACATCAAATGTTTTAACATAGTTCAGACACAAACCCAAGTTGTTGACAAAGCAGAACACAGATAGACACTTGTACTGTTGACACTAAGCATTAGACCTGGGGCATATTCTCTGATACAAAGTTCATGTCTGAAACTGTCATTTATTGCGTTCCAGTTGCTGTAAGATGAACACCAGCCTGAGAGAAGTAAAGATTTGTAAACATTAGCAGCTGAAATAAGTCAAGTCGTTAGAGATTTACAGCCATTGCTGCATCTGTACTGCCCACTGCATAAGGTACAATAAGTAGTAGTGTCGGCCTTTACAGGGCGTAAAGGATATGAATTAACTTTTTACCACCTTGTAGTGTTTTCTACACTCCCGTCAGTATTGTGCAATATTTTTGATCTCTCTGGATAATTCACATGTTTCTTCCGTTATAGCAAAATAGGCCTATCCAAGTTGTAGCCTCACTAGTTTCCTGTTACACTGAATTAATCTGTATCTGCCAATTTCTTGTTGAAGCGCTGAACAAGTGATAAGCATGTCATCCAGCAAACACTGATCCTATACCTTTGTTGTATTTCTATTGGTTTTATGACCATTCCTTGCTCGTCCGATCGCATGCATGCTATTGTTCGCGTAACGCCCTAGCCATTAGGCATTACACAAAAGGTTTAGCAGAACGAATAGAAAAACACACGTTATGGTATTGTGTCCATTCCTTTCCTGTATTTTTAACATCGCCGATTTAATTACGTCTACACTCATATTCACAAAATTTTCATAATAATTAATTTTGCCTTTGGTTTAGCTTCCCTGTACGCCATGCCACTGCCATATATTCAGTGAAATCAAAACTGGGCGTCCTCGTGTGTATAACTGTGTTATGGCTATGGAAATCAAAACGGGGCATCCTTACGTGTATAACTGTCGTATGGCTATGGAAATCAAAACGGGGCATACTTACGTGTATAACTGTCGTATGGCTATGGAAATCAAAATTGGGCGTCCTCATGCGTATATCTGTGTTGTGGCTATGAAAATCAATTTTCATGCGTATATCTGTGTTGTGGCTATGAAAATCAAAACTGGGCGTCCTCGTGTGTATAACTGCGTTATGGCTATGGAAATAAAAACTGGGCAACCTCGTATGTATAACTGCGTTATGGCTATGGAAATATTTTAAAAATTGTTTAAAAGGCTAGAGAATCGATTTCATTGTACCTTGTTTTATCCCATATAGCTCGGTTTCTTTCCGCAGGACGAAATGCCGACATCTTCAAACAGAGCACGAACTTCGTAGCTCCCTCGAAGAGCCTCGGGAATCCTCCTCTGTTATATTCGGTGTTCTACAGATCTTTCTTTGTATTTGTTACAGCTAGAACTGTTGAAAGCGCCATAGATGACCAGGTTGTTGACGATATCATTGTGAGCTGAGCCTGTGTTAGGGCTGTCATCGGACCGCCACTGGATGCCCAATTTTGCATATTGACTGATCCAGTGCCGATGGATAATATATCGCTATATGTGACCTCCCATTTGGACAGAATGACGATATATCACTGTAATAGGGTTATCTTTCATTTGTTTTGTTTCGCAGTATCTTCCGCAATTTCAGTGCTCAATTAACGGAAATTTTCTTGGTAATACATGTTCATTTGATTGTGTACCATGTTTGGTCCAAACTCACTTGTTGTTTGGCACTGAATCAGCTATCAACTGTAACGACTGCTAACGATTCAGACGCCGTAAGCTTCTTGAAAACACAATAGGCATACTTCGATCGGAAATTTAATGCAATAAACATGTGGCACATCAATATACAAGTTTAGTGTACAGGTGATGCATTTGTACCATCGCATGAGAATCTAGGACATACAGCGATTACTCGCGAATGTTTGTTTGATCCGTGCTTTCAGATTAAATTGTATAATATATAACGTACCCCTGTTCAATATTTGCAGCGAGAAACTCTAAAACACGGAACAATTATAGGAAATTACAGTTGAATATCAACACTTTGAAATCTGTCCATGACGGGAGCTCCTGTAATTTTGTGGCTAGTAAGTTTGCCTGACGGCCCGGTGATCATGTATACGAATCGTCTTTAGAGTGGGGATTATTCTTGTTTAAAGTAATCTGGGCTTTCAGGTCAACCCAGCTTAAAATAGATACCAGGAAATACAGATGGCCGGCGTGATACTGACCACATCAGCCACCGGGTGCTAACTTGTCCACAAGTATGGAACTCGCACCATATACACCATGAGCCTCATGGCCTGGAACGAGTCCTTTACTTACTTGTCTTATGTCGACAACAAGGCTTTAGTAGTCAAGTTGACATTAAGAGAAGTCTGCAGCCCGTTATAGACAATGTGATCGAGGAGATCGAGAAAAAGGACTATCATTAATGTTAGCAAAACTGAATGCATGAGAAGAAGGAGAATGATGCTAAGTCATAGATAACGGAAAGACAGTTGTGATAGAAGCTTGCTCCTTGAAAAGTCTTGAGTATACTATCAAATGAGATTTCGTTAATTTCCATCCATCATGTGTGTCATATATTTTTAAAGGGCGTGGGAGATCACTGTAGTGCATGCCCCATCTCTAACAAAAGAAGTAGAGCCCCATCCTCTTCTATCTTCAATAACCCCAGAATATGAACCTTGAGTTATCTGCAGGCCTCGTTCTATTACGTATGTCTAGGAGATATAGATTATGGCCCTGGTGAGAATGGTAATTACTAACTGGGAATCTGTCCCTTCTCCAATGATTCTTATAGCTCTGGAGCCCCCTTTTATTGGTTATCAAATCTGAGGAAAGTCTGGAGAATTTTCTCAGCCTGATTTAGATGAAGAAAACATGGATATTGAGCAGTTGATAGATCTAGAGTCTTCTCTCCCCCATTTTAGTAAGTCATTATGAGTGGATATATTGTAAACAATCAAACACATAATCAATCACATCAGATTCTGACAACATGATGTACAAAGAAGTTGTTGACTCACAGGTAGGTTTGAACTGATAAATTAACAGAAGGTCAATTCATGTTAATCATTTATTGACTGGGCCTGAGCCTTCTGGTCAGTACATACATCTCTATTGTGATTTACACAAAATATTAGAAAAGTTGCACATTGGACAAGTCACACAGAGACCATCAATAAACAAGCATCAATACATGAGAGGTCAACAAGTGTGAAAACATATTAAACATTTTGATGTTGCACATGTTAAGTGTGATGGTAATTCAACAATTAACTATCAGTTTCCTGAAATTGGGTGTGGTGTGTACCAATTGGAAAGGTAACCTGGTGACTGGAAGATTAGGTAAGCCAGGGTCCATTGATTGATGGATCCACTTCAGGTCTGCCCGTATAGCTCCACTGAAGGCCTCCCCATACTTTGCTCATGGCCAAGTCATCTTCCATCTCACTTGTGGTTCATCTCTTTCTCTCGGCTTCCCTCTTTCAGGTCTGATTTAGGTGGTTAGTTTGCTGATGTGTTGGGTGGTTGTTGGTATGTAGCCACCAAGATCACTGATGAATATTTACATAAATATATACATTCCTACCAATACAATATTCTAGAAGTATGTCGGAAGAAATCTAAATTCCTGAAGTAGGAACTAGTTCCCCTCCCCTCCTTTTTTCTCTAAGCTAGTGTTGGGTTAATTTGGGTTGGTCAGAGTTTATCACACTGTGTACGCCTTGTATCAACTGGTTCCTGCTGTATGTAAGTTCTCATTTGACCTGGGGTCAGTGAACGTGTACAGTAAGACAGTGACAAGAGTGAGAATATGTCAAGATGCATGTAAATAAATGACATACATTTATAACATTTCTTCCACTCAATGGTGTTTATCGCGTGTATAAATAATTCTCTGTGTTTTCCCAATTAACTTCTTCTTCTTCTTCTTCTTGTATCTAATAACTCTCTCCCATTATCTGTTGTTGTGATGTTGAGTGTTGGGTTGTGTGGTGATGAGTGGTGTTGAGTGGTGTTGTGTTTTAAGTTATGTTGAGTAATGAGTTAAGTTCACTTCGTGTGATGGAGTTCCACGAAGCACAACTCTTCTGATGCAATGCAGTTCATAAGTGCTCTTATCTAATTAAAATTTGACATAAATATAAATATTTATTCCGTCAAACCCTATTGATTCAATAGATGAAGGAGAAAGGAAAGATTGATTTCTCTCTCAGCTTTCTAGATTGTAAATAGGCATAGATAAGTCTGTTTTAGAACAAGGCACTTATTCTAGTACACGAACTGTCATTTCAGCTGTAGGTAGTGATAGCATCTTTTATCAGTGTTTCTGGTGAAATGCACAAGATTGCTTTAGAATCATCACTTCTCACAGTTGTTTAGAATAGAATGTAGTAGTATAATGCACTTCTTAAAGTTAATAATTATCTCTAAGAATATCAGAGATTGCAGTTTCATCGAAGAGAGTATTGGAGAGTCATTTTGCCCGGGAACGGCTCTGCGTCGTTAGAATCTACAGTCGAGCATTTTTACATTTCAGAGGTTTTAATTAATAATAATACATTTCAATTGACATTACAAACACGGGTTACCATTACTTGATACTTGATACATCGGGTTCTTAGTCTAATCTAAGGACTAACAAGCTCACCTGGGATTCAGACATTCTGCCTCCTCTATTTGAAAATTTGGTCACACAATTTTTGACGTCTGTTCGCCAGGCATGTTTTCGCAAGAGTGCGCTGCTTATCATAATCTATACCGGCGTTGGCGCGAAAGCCGTGTCACGTGTCTGTCCCGTCCAATGGTTTTTAAGCCTTGGCTGATGAAATCTTTCCAAGAATCCACGTCATCTGTCACTTGTTCAGTTCCAGTTTCGATGTTAAGTTTTCAGTCCTAGTCTCCGTTTGCGGTTGTGAAGTCAATTTCTTTTAATGTTGTTTCCTCTTCTTGCGGCATGTTTTGGTAAATGAATAATGGTGGTTAGCGTTATGCCACAGTGTGCCATGCCTTTAAGCGTGGGCGGTCATGTTTTTCCATCTCACTCTATCACCAGAGTCGAGAATCAGCTCCGTGTTTCTGTCTCGACCATGCCACGAGGTATTTGCTTCTAGGTCTTCCTCTTGGTCTGTTCCCTTCGATTTTACCAGTTGTCACCAAGTTCTCCAAATCATTTCTTCTCATAACATGCCCAAAAAATTTTGACTGTCTGCGTCTAATATCTCTAATCAGTTTACGATCTTCATTTGTTTCTTGAAGGACTTGTTCATTGGTCTTTCTGGCTGGCCATGGTATTCTTTGCATTTTCCTCAGAAACCACATTTCCACAGCCATCAGATGTTTTTCAGCTTGACTGCTCATTGTCCAAGCTTCACATCCATATAAAAGTACAGGTTCTATGTAGCACCTCAACACTCTTTTTCACGTTTCAATTGACATCTTTGTATTGGTCAGTATGTTTTTCATCAGTATGGTCAGTATGGTTTTCAGTAGCTAAAGGCTACTTTTGCCATGGCGATTCTTGTTCTAATCTCTTCAAGGCATCTCCCATCAGATGTTATTACTGTTCCGAGATAATTGTACCTATTCACTTGTTGAAGAATATTCCCATTTACTTGTATATTACATTGTGGTATTTCGTTCTTCCTAGTGACGACCATAATCTGTGTCTTTTTACAATTTAATTCTAACCCTCGTTGTTCACTGTGTGTAACAATCGCATCTACTAAATGTTGCAGATCCTGTTCATTGTCTGCAATCAAGACTGTATCATCTGCATATCTAATGTTATTGATGCATCGTCCCCCAGTGTTGATTCCTTCCATATCTTCAATATTTCTGAAAATACTTTCACTGTACAGGGAAAACATATCTGGAGACATTACACATCCCTGTCTCACACCTCTCTTAATAGGCTGATGTTGGCTTACTTCATTATCAACTCTTATGGCAGCTTGTTGTTTCCAATATATGTTTTTTTTTAACAAGTCTAAGGTCTTTTCCATCAATTTGTAGATCTTCAAGCATCCTTATCATGTCGACATGTCTCACTTTATCGAAAGCTTTTGTGTAGTCAATAAAGCAAAGGTGTAGATCTTTGTTTGCTTCTATAGATCGTTCGATTACGGTTCTCAGTAAATACACAGCATTTACTGTACCCTTTCCTTCTACAAACCCACATTGTTCTTCACCTATTTCAGATTGTATATTCCTCCTAATTCTTTGCATGATAATTCTTAGCAAAATCTTCGTGATGTGACTCATTATACTAATTGTTCGATGTTGATCACATTCCAAGGCTCCTGATTTCTTTGGGATTGCAATAAATACAGAATTACATAATTCATGAGGTATATTTCCAGTATCATATATTGTATTAAGCAGACTGGTAACTTTATCTATTCCATATTCTTCTAAAGCATTAATCATTTCTGTTGTGACGCTGTCTGAACCGGGTGTCTTGCCAGATTTCATATGGTTTCATATGGTTCATTTAGTTCAATTCGTTCATTTAGCAGATGAATATTCAGTCTTGGTACATTACATTTTGGGTAAAATACCAAGTTCACAGTCAATGACAAGCCTGGGTACGTCATCATCATTCATGAAATAATGATTATTTTCGCATGATCTAATCATTCGTATCCGAACATTCAATAAATATGGAGGAAAATATGCACCATGTAGAAACCACTCATAGACTGTATCCGTGGCAAACTGTTTTGCCGATAGATGGCTCCGAAGAAATGGGGAAAAAGGTTATCTGAAATCAACATATGTGAGAGATATTTGGGAGGTATAATCAACATTCACCAATGTGTCCCGAGATACACAATCCCTGTACATAAAGTGTACAGAGCTGAGTTGAATCAAGAACCGACACGGGACTCGGAGCATTTCCATACGCGCTCCGTCCTCATATTCAAAAGTCATCGAAGAGTCCCAATACTTATGGCCCCAGTAACAGTCTGATTATATGTCCGTTTGGCTTGTCCTCGGAGTCCTGCGTATCGACCAGACCCTCTGGTCACCCCATTCAGGACAATTATGTTCAGGCTGTGATGATCTATCTGTTCCTCGGAGTCATGAGTATCGACCAGACCCTCTGGTCACCCCATTCAGGACAATTATGTTCAGGGTGTGAGGATCTATCTGTTCCTCGGAGTTCTGCGTATCGACCAGACCCTCTGATTACCCCATTCAGGACAATTATGTTCAGGGTGTGAGGATCTATCTGTTCCTCGGAGTCCTGAGTATCGACCAGACCCTCTGGTCACCCCATTCAGAACAATTATGTTCAGGCTGTTCTTCTGAACTAACACAATCTCAAAGGCCCCGACCATGTCTGGCTTATCATGCACCAATATCCCACCCAAGGGTGCAGATCCAGCCAGCTCGTTTCACACACCACAAGCATGTCCTATGGAAAAGATCCAACAGATGCTCTAAATTTTTTATTGTTGAATTGAAGTCTGCCCGAAATCGTCTGTCTTTATCTTTTTTCACCATACTTTGTGAGTCCGTTACAGTCACGAAATACGTGCGCTATTTATCCTCCAACCAGCGGAACGACACTGTGTCTACCCCCACCACCATTCTCAGACTAGATGTTGTGGTATCATATGCCAGGCACTTCTGCACCCAACACCGTCCGCCAACCTTTGCCACAGATCCGCAAACACTTCTTTCACCTCTTTAACCGCTTTCAAATGTTATGTTGTCTAGTGCGTCCTCTAGTCTCTACTTCCTTCTTCTCCTTCTGTGAGCGCCAAACAATACTATGTGTGTTTGTTTATGTAACTGTTTCAGTGGCCTCAACGGGTTCCCCCATTGATTTCACCTCTTATTACAGAGCTAAATAATTATATTGCATAAGCGTGAAAATGATTATATCATCTGCTCGCGAACTGTCGTGAATAATTTGATAGACCTTCCTTTCAAGGCAGCCTGCTGGCCAGTCCCTGCACTCCTGGTCCAATGTGACCTTGCACAGGGCCGACACTTCCTCTAGCATTTTGACCCACTCCTATCCTCTTCCAATGTTTTCAAGCATACACGCGTCTATGATTTTATCCTCTGTCTGAATCATCAGTGATTTCCCTCCTATCATCGGCCTGCGGCCCTAAGCTGTATCTAGGACTTTATTTAGGTTTAGGAGGTGTTTTTATTTGTTTTCTTATAGGTTTCTTTGCCGATTTTACTTGTTTTCTCTTGTTCATCAACTTTAAGAAGTCTTAAGTTATTCATGTCCCGAATGCTGTGATGTCGGTTCCTAAATCAATCAATTCTTAGCTTTTTGTCTTCTTTTCGGTAATGTCTCGTTGCTTTTTTGTGTGTGGGTTATATCAGACAGGCACGTACACTCATCGCCCAGACACACGCCACACAAATAAATGCATTTTTCCATTTCCGGAATGGGTCCGGGTCAGGATAAGAGCTGTGCTGTATGACAATGATAAAGCATCGGAAAACAGGTTAAGGTAGACTGATGGAAATCCCCCCCAACACAAAAATATTCTTCCGGTACATGAAGCGGTGGATTATTAACGACACACGTAAACCGTAAAACAGTCTTCTCCGTGTGTCTTATATTGTCGGAAACTAAACTGGGTTAGGACATGTTTGGGGGTTCTGACAGGAATGTGTTCATTAATTTGTACTGACAACGGAACATGGTATTAGTTATGGGCCCTGGTTTCTGAGAATTCCCGAACGATTAAACTTAGAACCAGGTCTGACGTCCTGACTTTCACCGTTAGTCTAGTCTTGTCTGAGGGGGGACACTCCACACACATCACAGCAAGCAGACTTCGTAATTACGCAGCGGCGTCTTCTGCTGCTGTTGTAATGCGAGAACTTAGATCATGTTATGTCATACCGTCATTGTCGTATATATTGCATTGCTACTACAAAATATTGTGTTCTGGTAGATTATTTAAGTTAACGTCGGATAACAAACAGTAACACTACAACAAAATGGCCACGAGTTAGTGACTCAGTAAGCAAACCAGGATGTCACCTTATTTGAAATTTGTATTTGTATTTACACAGATTGCTGTTATTATATGATAATTAACCCTTCCAGGTTATAATTGGAATATTAGAATATATATTCCTGTGACTGTTATGTCCTGTAATGGATGTTATACTTGTTTACTTATATATATTTTATATGCAGCTTTGATTATTTAATCATATATTTCAGATACTAATACTAATAGTAATAAATGCGATATATTGTTCTTATGCCTGCCTCCATGGCGTAGGGGTTAACATCTTTCTCCGTAATCACGTATATTCTCGTGAGTAATGTAGCTGCGCGAGAATCGAAAGATATGATTAAAGTAGGGCTGTGTCACTGTTATGATTTAAAAGTTGTTAATATGGTAGCAGACATGTTGCGTTATATATCAAATTAAAGGGGGCCGTAAAGGGAAAACTACTTTGTCAATATTTTAACTATAATTTGATTTATAAGCTCACAGCAGTTAAGCATTAGACCTGGGACAGTAATCCTCTGGCACAAAATTAATGTCTGAAAATGTGTTGTTTATTGCATTCCAGTTATAAGCCCATGGCAGTTACGGAAACTTGAATAAGACAATTTATCATCCCATAGCATTTAATCAATCTTGCTTACAGTTCTGTAGAACTATCTTCTGTCTTCAACATGTTTTCTGTTGTCATAGGCAGTACGTCATTTCTTCTTCACTACTGCTGGTTGTTGATGCACATATTTGTATAATTTTTAATGTATTTTGTTGCCTTTGATTTTAATCATATGGCCTTATCTGAAATATACCACTGGCCATTACCTAATTTAGCTGGTTTGTCATCAAACAGTAGTTCTCCTTTTTCATGTCTATCAACTCCTGCATATATTATTGTGAGTTTGTCCATTATTACTTTACCAGATAACTTTCACCTCATCTCATTCATTCCTAAAATATTAATTTCCATCTTTCTTATTTCTTCTATTACATTAGCTAGTGTTCCTATTTCTGCTGTCCATACATTCTGTATCATATTTTAAATTTGTGTGGTTTGGTTTTGCCATCAGTATCTTGATGGTATCACCTGTAGATCATGGTAATCCCTACTGAACAGTATTGTCATTCCTTGACTCAGAAATGGGTTTATACAATGTAGTGGTTTCCCCTCGCCTTCTACATCCACTTGGCGGTATGTTATCCATTGATAACTATTTCCGACTGTCAGGACAAATGAGTGCCTTGCTCTGCTCGGTTGCTGAGTTGTCTACTTGTCACAGTGGAATGACCATTAGTGTGAACAGGCACACTCCACCATTGTATTCATGTGAGCAAACTAACTTGCTTGTCCAACAATATACTGTACATACTGGAACAGTCCATGGAAAAAGTACAAGGGGAAGATCACACTGGGCAGATTATCATCATGTTTGGACTAGAACTGTGGAAATCTATGGATGTCTCTCCTCTGCTGCTCATTACCTGCAGATGACATAACATGTTGAGTTAATGACATGTTGAGTTAATGACATGTTGAGTTAATGCCTTTGATGTGTGTATTTCATTGTTAAATGCTGGGAGGTCAGCTCTTGGGGTCAGGACTTCCAAGCGTTCATGAGGGGGATAGCTTTTTCTAACCATTTTGTTTCGTTGTGTCCTGGATATATATATATTTGAAATATAGCTTTAAAAGCCATGGACCATAATTAACCCTTAATCTCTAACAGTTGGAAATAGAAGGGGGGGGGGGGGTGGGGAGATTTTTCTAAGAATATGGTAACCAACATCACACCAACCCTCCTTTGTCGCTCTGTACTACATATATGATAGGCTAAAGCGCTTCTGTTCTTAGCTTCAATTTTGGGCCATAATGCCTCACAGATGTTCATCTGGTGTCTCTCTGTGTTATTACTGAGGTTTGTTCAAGAATAATTTCCTTATAGTCTTATTGCTGTCATGGCAGTAAAGGTTATTGTCAGTTTTCAAACATTCTTTACAGTTTGGGCATGTTGAGATCTAAACATGCTTCATCTTTTGTAGAGCTCACCATATTTGTAGTCGTGAAACTACATTCAACAAACAAACACAATCAGTGCAGTTTGGGGAGTTATAAATTGATTGTTAGTCCACAGTTCACTGCCCAAGTAAAGTGGCAAATTGGCCAGATAAATAGAGCAACTTGAGGCTAGATAGTGTGCTCTGTTAGATCTTGTCCTAGATAAATGGCTACCCAGATTAACTGATATGACAATGTCAGGGGTTGGTCTATTTGGCATCATATTTGTTATACTAGTTACTATTACTTGCTCATTGTTATTGCACTACCTTCCAATGGTTTGTTCTATTGTGGTTGTTTGTTATAGTACTACCCCAAATACTATACGGGCCTTTGACTTCTTCCTCCTCATTCTGAAAGCACTAACAACACACTGAATTATGAAAACAATGCACAGAGGACCAAAAGGTTTCACATCCTATAATCTCTCATCAAACCAGGAATACAGTTCACGAAAGTGTTGTCAGAAATACAATTAACACTCATCCATTGTATACACTCCTTTAAATAATATTCTAAAATGATATCTCCCTCATTCTTATTAACATGGCAGCAATCACTTGCCATCACCAGCTTGGCTTTCGATCTGTGCATTTCATACCGCAGTCTCAGCTCAACTGAGTATTTCAAGACTGTTTTCATCTCTTGCAGTCAGTCAATGCATGCAATCTTATTCAAAGCCATTGCACGCTTCCCACACAATACTTGACATGAGCACTAGGCTCCTGTCAGGCAATACATATTTCATGACAAACATGGGGGGTATTTGTGTTAAAATGCCATTTGTACTTTTGGATTCAAGTGCAGTTTAAGTGATGAAGCATTTACATTATCATTTTATGCACATTATAATTTAACTAATTCATTTACATTTGTTTGGTGTTCGCTTTGAACACTAGGGTAGTCCATACACATGCTACTACTGGACTGATTTTTGCATGTCTGTTAGCTTTCAATATTACCAGTGACCCAAACTATCAGGTGAACCCACTCTGACTTCAGAGGTACTTGTAATTTACACCCCCAAGACAAGGACGAGAAGTCAACATTTTAGTCCCAACTTAACGGTGTATGGGTTGAACCTGCTACATTGGCATCAGCACACCGGATGTTTAAGAACGAGTGGTCTTATCAATTCGGACATGCTGACCTCCTATTCACGTACATTGTTTTCAGTATCATTGTAAAGATAGCTTACTATCTGTTTCCAGTATCATTGTAAAGATAGCTTACTATCTGTTTTCAGTATCATTGTAAAGATAGCTTACTATCTGTTTTCAGTATCATTGTAAAGATAGCTTACTATCTGTTTCCAGTATCATTGTAAAGATAGCTTACTATCTGTTTTCAGTATCATTGTAAAGATAGCTTACTATCTGTTTCCAGTATCATTGTAAAGATAGCTTACTATCTGTTTTCAGTATCATTGTAAAGATAGCTTACTATCATAACATCAAATGTTTTAACATAGTTCAGACACAAACCCAAGTTGTTGACAAAGCAGAACACAGATAGACACTTGTACTGTTGACACTAAGCATTAGACCTGGGGCATATTCTCTGATACAAAGTTCATGTCTGAAACTGTCATTTATTGCGTTCCAGTTGCTGTAAGATGAACACCAGCCTGAGAGAAGTAAAGATTTGTAAACATTAGCAGCTGAAATAAGTCAAGTCGTTAGAGATTTACAGCCATTGCTGCATCTGTACTGCCCACTGCATAAGGTACAATAAGTAGTAGTGTCGGCCTTTACAGGGCGTAAAGGATATGAATTAACTTTTTACCACCTTGTAGTGTTTTCTACACTCCCGTCAGTATTGTGCAATATTTTTGATCTCTCTGGATAATTCACATGTTTCTTCCGTTATAGCAAAATAGGCCTATCCAAGTTGTAGCCTCACTAGTTTCCTGTTACACTGAATTAATCTGTATCTGCCAATTTCTTGTTGAAGCGCTGAACAAGTGATAAGCATGTCATCCAGCAAACACTGATCCTATACCTTTGTTGTATTTCTATTGGTTTTATGACCATTCCTTGCTCGTCCGATCGCATGCATGCTATTGTTCGCGTAACGCCCTAGCCATTAGGCATTACACAAAAGGTTTAGCAGAACGAATAGAAAAACACACGTTATGGTATTGTGTCCATTCCTTTCCTGTATTTTTAACATCGCCGATTTAATTACGTCTACACTCATATTCACAAAATTTTCATAATAATTAATTTTGCCTTTGGTTTAGCTTCCCTGTACGCCATGCCACTGCCATATATTCAGTGAAATCAAAACTGGGCGTCCTCGTGTGTATAACTGTGTTATGGCTATGGAAATCAAAACGGGGCATCCTTACGTGTATAACTGTCGTATGGCTATGGAAATCAAAACGGGGCATACTTACGTGTATAACTGTCGTATGGCTATGGAAATCAAAATTGGGCGTCCTCATGCGTATATCTGTGTTGTGGCTATGAAAATCAATTTTCATGCGTATATCTGTGTTGTGGCTATGAAAATCAAAACTGGGCGTCCTCGTGTGTATAACTGCGTTATGGCTATGGAAATAAAAACTGGGCAACCTCGTATGTATAACTGCGTTATGGCTATGGAAATATTTTAAAAATTGTTTAAAAGGCTAGAGAATCGATTTCATTGTACCTTGTTTTATCCCATATAGCTCGGTTTCTTTCCGCAGGACGAAATGCCGACATCTTCAAACAGAGCACGAACTTCGTAGCTCCCTCGAAGAGCCTCGGGAATCCTCCTCTGTTATATTCGGTGTTCTACAGATCTTTCTTTGTATTTGTTACAGCTAGAACTGTTGAAAGCGCCATAGATGACCAGGTTGTTGACGATATCATTGTGAGCTGAGCCTGTGTTAGGGCTGTCATCGGACCGCCACTGGATGCCCAATTTTGCATATTGACTGATCCAGTGCCGATGGATAATATATCGCTATATGTGACCTCCCATTTGGACAGAATGACGATATATCACTGTAATAGGGTTATCTTTCATTTGTTTTGTTTCGCAGTATCTTCCGCAATTTCAGTGCTCAATTAACGGAAATTTTCTTGGTAATACATGTTCATTTGATTGTGTACCATGTTTGGTCCAAACTCACTTGTTGTTTGGCACTGAATCAGCTATCAACTGTAACGACTGCTAACGATTCAGACGCCGTAAGCTTCTTGAAAACACAATAGGCATACTTCGATCGGAAATTTAATGCAATAAACATGTGGCACATCAATATACAAGTTTAGTGTACAGGTGATGCATTTGTACCATCGCATGAGAATCTAGGACATACAGCGATTACTCGCGAATGTTTGTTTGATCCGTGCTTTCAGATTAAATTGTATAATATATAACGTACCCCTGTTCAATATTTGCAGCGAGAAACTCTAAAACACGGAACAATTATAGGAAATTACAGTTGAATATCAACACTTTGAAATCTGTCCATGACGGGAGCTCCTGTAATTTTGTGGCTAGTAAGTTTGCCTGACGGCCCGGTGATCATGTATACGAATCGTCTTTAGAGTGGGGATTATTCTTGTTTAAAGTAATCTGGGCTTTCAGGTCAACCCAGCTTAAAATAGATACCAGGAAATACAGATGGCCGGCGTGATACTGACCACATCAGCCACCGGGTGCTAACTTGTCCACAAGTATGGAACTCGCACCATATACACCATGAGCCTCATGGCCTGGAACGAGTCCTTTACTTACTTGTCTTATGTCGACAACAAGGCTTTAGTAGTCAAGTTGACATTAAGAGAAGTCTGCAGCCCGTTATAGACAATGTGATCGAGGAGATCGAGAAAAAGGACTATCATTAATGTTAGCAAAACTGAATGCATGAGAAGAAGGAGAATGATGCTAAGTCATAGATAACGGAAAGACAGTTGTGATAGAAGCTTGCTCCTTGAAAAGTCTTGAGTATACTATCAAATGAGATTTCGTTAATTTCCATCCATCATGTGTGTCATATATTTTTAAAGGGCGTGGGAGATCACTGTAGTGCATGCCCCATCTCTAACAAAAGAAGTAGAGCCCCATCCTCTTCTATCTTCAATAACCCCAGAATATGAACCTTGAGTTATCTGCAGGCCTCGTTCTATTACGTATGTCTAGGAGATATAGATTATGGCCCTGGTGAGAATGGTAATTACTAACTGGGAATCTGTCCCTTCTCCAATGATTCTTATAGCTCTGGAGCCCCCTTTTATTGGTTATCAAATCTGAGGAAAGTCTGGAGAATTTTCTCAGCCTGATTTAGATGAAGAAAACATGGATATTGAGCAGTTGATAGATCTAGAGTCTTCTCTCCCCCATTTTAGTAAGTCATTATGAGTGGATATATTGTAAACAATCAAACACATAATCAATCACATCAGATTCTGACAACATGATGTACAAAGAAGTTGTTGACTCACAGGTAGGTTTGAACTGATAAATTAACAGAAGGTCAATTCATGTTAATCATTTATTGACTGGGCCTGAGCCTTCTGGTCAGTACATACATCTCTATTGTGATTTACACAAAATATTAGAAAAGTTGCACATTGGACAAGTCACACAGAGACCATCAATAAACAAGCATCAATACATGAGAGGTCAACAAGTGTGAAAACATATTAAACATTTTGATGTTGCACATGTTAAGTGTGATGGTAATTCAACAATTAACTATCAGTTTCCTGAAATTGGGTGTGGTGTGTACCAATTGGAAAGGTAACCTGGTGACTGGAAGATTAGGTAAGCCAGGGTCCATTGATTGATGGATCCACTTCAGGTCTGCCCGTATAGCTCCACTGAAGGCCTCCCCATACTTTGCTCATGGCCAAGTCATCTTCCATCTCACTTGTGGTTCATCTCTTTCTCTCGGCTTCCCTCTTTCAGGTCTGATTTAGGTGGTTAGTTTGCTGATGTGTTGGGTGGTTGTTGGTATGTAGCCACCAAGATCACTGATGAATATTTACATAAATATATACATTCCTACCAATACAATATTCTAGAAGTATGTCGGAAGAAATCTAAATTCCTGAAGTAGGAACTAGTTCCCCTCCCCTCCTTTTTTCTCTAAGCTAGTGTTGGGTTAATTTGGGTTGGTCAGAGTTTATCACACTGTGTACGCCTTGTATCAACTGGTTCCTGCTGTATGTAAGTTCTCATTTGACCTGGGGTCAGTGAACGTGTACAGTAAGACAGTGACAAGAGTGAGAATATGTCAAGATGCATGTAAATAAATGACATACATTTATAACATTTCTTCCACTCAATGGTGTTTATCGCGTGTATAAATAATTCTCTGTGTTTTCCCAATTAACTTCTTCTTCTTCTTCTTCTTGTATCTAATAACTCTCTCCCATTATCTGTTGTTGTGATGTTGAGTGTTGGGTTGTGTGGTGATGAGTGGTGTTGAGTGGTGTTGTGTTTTAAGTTATGTTGAGTAATGAGTTAAGTTCACTTCGTGTGATGGAGTTCCACGAAGCACAACTCTTCTGATGCAATGCAGTTCATAAGTGCTCTTATCTAATTAAAATTTGACATAAATATAAATATTTATTCCGTCAAACCCTATTGATTCAATAGATGAAGGAGAAAGGAAAGATTGATTTCTCTCTCAGCTTTCTAGATTGTAAATAGGCATAGATAAGTCTGTTTTAGAACAAGGCACTTATTCTAGTACACGAACTGTCATTTCAGCTGTAGGTAGTGATAGCATCTTTTATCAGTGTTTCTGGTGAAATGCACAAGATTGCTTTAGAATCATCACTTCTCACAGTTGTTTAGAATAGAATGTAGTAGTATAATGCACTTCTTAAAGTTAATAATTATCTCTAAGAATATCAGAGATTGCAGTTTCATCGAAGAGAGTATTGGAGAGTCATTTTGCCCGGGAACGGCTCTGCGTCGTTAGAATCTACAGTCGAGCATTTTTACATTTCAGAGGTTTTAATTAATAATAATACATTTCAATTGACATTACAAACACGGGTTACCATTACTTGATACTTGATACATCGGGTTCTTAGTCTAATCTAAGGACTAACAAGCTCACCTGGGATTCAGACATTCTGCCTCCTCTATTTGAAAATTTGGTCACAATTTTTGACGTCTGTTCGCCAGGCATGTTTTCGCAAGAGTGCGCTGCTTATCATAATCTATACCGGCGTTGGCGCGAAAGCCGTGTCACGTGTCTGTCCCGTCCAATGGTTTTTAAGCCTTGGCTGATGAAATCTTTCCAAGAATCCACGTCATCTGTCACTTGTTCAGTTCCAGTTTCGATGTTAAGTTTTCAGTCCTAGTCTCCGTTTGCGGTTGTGAAGTCAATTTCTTTTAATGTTGTTTCCTCTTCTTGCGGCATGTTTTGGTAAATGAATAATGGTGGTTAGCGTTATGCCACAGTGTGCCATGCCTTTAAGCGTGGGCGGTCATGTTTTTCCATCTCACTCTATCACCAGAGTCGAGAATCAGCTCCGTGTTTCTGTCTCGACCATGCCACGAGGTATTTGCTTCTAGGTCTTCCTCTTGGTCTGTTCCCTTCGATTTTACCAGTTGTCACCAAGTTCTCCAAATCATTTCTTCTCATAACATGCCCAAAAAATTTTGACTGTCTGCGTCTAATATCTCTAATCAGTTTACGATCTTCATTTGTTTCTTGAAGGACTTGTTCATTGGTCTTTCTGGCTGGCCATGGTATTCTTTGCATTTTCCTCAGAAACCACATTTCCACAGCCATCAGATGTTTTTCAGCTTGACTGCTCATTGTCCAAGCTTCACATCCATATAAAAGTACAGGTTCTATGTAGCACCTCAACACTCTTTTTCACGTTTCAATTGACATCTTTGTATTGGTCAGTATGTTTTTCATCAGTATGGTCAGTATGGTTTTCAGTAGCTAAAGGCTACTTTTGCCATGGCGATTCTTGTTCTAATCTCTTCAAGGCATCTCCCATCAGATGTTATTACTGTTCCGAGATAATTGTACCTATTCACTTGTTGAAGAATATTCCCATTTACTTGTATATTACATTGTGGTATTTCGTTCTTCCTAGTGACGACCATAATCTGTGTCTTTTTACAATTTAATTCTAACCCTCGTTGTTCACTGTGTGTAACAATCGCATCTACTAAATGTTGCAGATCCTGTTCATTGTCTGCAATCAAGACTGTATCATCTGCATATCTAATGTTATTGATGCATCGTCCCCCAGTGTTGATTCCTTCCATATCTTCAATATTTCTGAAAATACTTTCACTGTACAGGGAAAACATATCTGGAGACATTACACATCCCTGTCTCACACCTCTCTTAATAGGCTGATGTTGGCTTACTTCATTATCAACTCTTATGGCAGCTTGTTGTTTCCAATATATGTTTTTTTTTAACAAGTCTAAGGTCTTTTCCATCAATTTGTAGATCTTCAAGCATCCTTATCATGTCGACATGTCTCACTTTATCGAAAGCTTTTGTGTAGTCAATAAAGCAAAGGTGTAGATCTTTGTTTGCTTCTATAGATCGTTCGATTACGGTTCTCAGTAAATACACAGCATTTACTGTACCCTTTCCTTCTACAAACCCACATTGTTCTTCACCTATTTCAGATTGTATATTCCTCCTAATTCTTTGCATGATAATTCTTAGCAAAATCTTCGTGATGTGACTCATTATACTAATTGTTCGATGTTGATCACATTCCAAGGCTCCTGATTTCTTTGGGATTGCAATAAATACAGAATTACATAATTCATGAGGTATATTTCCAGTATCATATATTGTATTAAGCAGACTGGTAACTTTATCTATTCCATATTCTTCTAAAGCATTAATCATTTCTGTTGTGACGCTGTCTGAACCGGGTGTCTTGCCAGATTTCATATGGTTTCATATGGTTCATTTAGTTCAATTCGTTCATTTAGCAGATGAATATTCAGTCTTGGTACATTACATTTTGGGTAAAATACCAAGTTCACAGTCAATGACAAGCCTGGGTACGTCATCATCATTCATGAAATAATGATTATTTTCGCATGATCTAATCATTCGTATCCGAACATTCAATAAATATGGAGGAAAATATGCACCATGTAGAAACCACTCATAGACTGTATCCGTGGCAAACTGTTTTGCCGATAGATGGCTCCGAAGAAATGGGGAAAAAGGTTATCTGAAATCAACATATGTGAGAGATATTTGGGAGGTATAATCAACATTCACCAATGTGTCCCGAGATACACAATCCCTGTACATAAAGTGTACAGAGCTGAGTTGAATCAAGAACCGACACGGGACTCGGAGCATTTCCATACGCGCTCCGTCCTCATATTCAAAAGTCATCGAAGAGTCCCAATACTTATGGCCCCAGTAACAGTCTGATTATATGTCCGTTTGGCTTGTCCTCGGAGTCCTGCGTATCGACCAGACCCTCTGGTCACCCCATTCAGGACAATTATGTTCAGGCTGTGATGATCTATCTGTTCCTCGGAGTCATGAGTATCGACCAGACCCTCTGGTCACCCCATTCAGGACAATTATGTTCAGGGTGTGAGGATCTATCTGTTCCTCGGAGTTCTGCGTATCGACCAGACCCTCTGATTACCCCATTCAGGACAATTATGTTCAGGGTGTGAGGATCTATCTGTTCCTCGGAGTCCTGAGTATCGACCAGACCCTCTGGTCACCCCATTCAGAACAATTATGTTCAGGCTGTTCTTCTGAACTAACACAATCTCAAAGGCCCCGACCATGTCTGGCTTATCATGCACCAATATCCCACCCAAGGGTGCAGATCCAGCCAGCTCGTTTCACACACCACAAGCATGTCCTATGGAAAAGATCCAACAGATGCTCTAAATTTTTTATTGTTGAATTGAAGTCTGCCCGAAATCGTCTGTCTTTATCTTTTTTCACCATACTTTGTGAGTCCGTTACAGTCACGAAATACGTGCGCTATTTATCCTCCAACCAGCGGAACGACACTGTGTCTACCCCCACCACCATTCTCAGACTAGATGTTGTGGTATCATATGCCAGGCACTTCTGCACCCAACACCGTCCGCCAACCTTTGCCACAGATCCGCAAACACTTCTTTCACCTCTTTAACCGCTTTCAAATGTTATGTTGTCTAGTGCGTCCTCTAGTCTCTACTTCCTTCTTCTCCTTCTGTGAGCGCCAAACAATACTATGTGTGTTTGTTTATGTAACTGTTTCAGTGGCCTCAACGGGTTCCCCCATTGATTTCACCTCTTATTACAGAGCTAAATAATTATATTGCATAAGCGTGAAAATGATTATATCATCTGCTCGCGAACTGTCGTGAATAATTTGATAGACCTTCCTTTCAAGGCAGCCTGCTGGCCAGTCCCTGCACTCCTGGTCCAATGTGACCTTGCACAGGGCCGACACTTCCTCTAGCATTTTGACCCACTCCTATCCTCTTCCAATGTTTTCAAGCATACACGCGTCTATGATTTTATCCTCTGTCTGAATCATCAGTGATTTCCCTCCTATCATCGGCCTGCGGCCCTAAGCTGTATCTAGGACTTTATTTAGGTTTAGGAGGTGTTTTTATTTGTTTTCTTATAGGTTTCTTTGCCGATTTTACTTGTTTTCTCTTGTTCATCAACTTTAAGAAGTCTTAAGTTATTCATGTCCCGAATGCTGTGATGTCGGTTCCTAAATCAATCAATTCTTAGCTTTTTGTCTTCTTTTCGGTAATGTCTCGTTGCTTTTTTGTGTGTGGGTTATATCAGACAGGCACGTACACTCATCGCCCAGACACACGCCACACAAATAAATGCATTTTTCCATTTCCGGAATGGGTCCGGGTCAGGATAAGAGCTGTGCTGTATGACAATGATAAAGCATCGGAAAACAGGTTAAGGTAGACTGATGGAAATCCCCCCCAACACAAAAATATTCTTCCGGTACATGAAGCGGTGGATTATTAACGACACACGTAAACCGTAAAACAGTCTTCTCCGTGTGTCTTATATTGTCGGAAACTAAACTGGGTTAGGACATGTTTGGGGGTTCTGACAGGAATGTGTTCATTAATTTGTACTGACAACGGAACATGGTATTAGTTATGGGCCCTGGTTTCTGAGAATTCCCGAACGATTAAACTTAGAACCAGGTCTGACGTCCTGACTTTCACCGTTAGTCTAGTCTTGTCTGAGGGGGGACACTCCACACACATCACAGCAAGCAGACTTCGTAATTACGCAGCGGCGTCTTCTGCTGCTGTTGTAATGCGAGAACTTAGATCATGTTATGTCATACCGTCATTGTCGTATATATTGCATTGCTACTACAAAATATTGTGTTCTGGTAGATTATTTAAGTTAACGTCGGATAACAAACAGTAACACTACAACAAAATGGCCACGAGTTAGTGACTCAGTAAGCAAACCAGGATGTCACCTTATTTGAAATTTGTATTTGTATTTACACAGATTGCTGTTATTATATGATAATTAACCCTTCCAGGTTATAATTGGAATATTAGAATATATATTCCTGTGACTGTTATGTCCTGTAATGGATGTTATACTTGTTTACTTATATATATTTTATATGCAGCTTTGATTATTTAATCATATATTTCAGATACTAATACTAATAGTAATAAATGCGATATATTGTTCTTATGCCTGCCTCCATGGCGTAGGGGTTAACATCTTTCTCCGTAATCACGTATATTCTCGTGAGTAATGTAGCTGCGCGAGAATCGAAAGATATGATTAAAGTAGGGCTGTGTCACTGTTATGATTTAAAAGTTGTTAATATGGTAGCAGACATGTTGCGTTATATATCAAATTAAAGGGGGCCGTAAAGGGAAAACTACTTTGTCAATATTTTAACTATAATTTGATTTATAAGCTCACAGCAGTTAAGCATTAGACCTGGGACAGTAATCCTCTGGCACAAAATTAATGTCTGAAAATGTGTTGTTTATTGCATTCCAGTTATAAGCCCATGGCAGTTACGGAAACTTGAATAAGACAATTTATCATCCCATAGCATTTAATCAATCTTGCTTACAGTTCTGTAGAACTATCTTCTGTCTTCAACATGTTTTCTGTTGTCATAGGCAGTACGTCATTTCTTCTTCACTACTGCTGGTTGTTGATGCACATATTTGTATAATTTTTAATGTATTTTGTTGCCTTTGATTTTAATCATATGGCCTTATCTGAAATATACCACTGGCCATTACCTAATTTAGCTGGTTTGTCATCAAACAGTAGTTCTCCTTTTTCATGTCTATCAACTCCTGCATATATTATTGTGAGTTTGTCCATTATTACTTTACCAGATAACTTTCACCTCATCTCATTCATTCCTAAAATATTAATTTCCATCTTTCTTATTTCTTCTATTACATTAGCTAGTGTTCCTATTTCTGCTGTCCATACATTCTGTATCATATTTTAAATTTGTGTGGTTTGGTTTTGCCATCAGTATCTTGATGGTATCACCTGTAGATCATGGTAATCCCTACTGAACAGTATTGTCATTCCTTGACTCAGAAATGGGTTTATACAATGTAGTGGTTTCCCCTCGCCTTCTACATCCACTTGGCGGTATGTTATCCATTGATAACTATTTCCGACTGTCAGGACAAATGAGTGCCTTGCTCTGCTCGGTTGCTGAGTTGTCTACTTGTCACAGTGGAATGACCATTAGTGTGAACAGGCACACTCCACCATTGTATTCATGTGAGCAAACTAACTTGCTTGTCCAACAATATACTGTACATACTGGAACAGTCCATGGAAAAAGTACAAGGGGAAGATCACACTGGGCAGATTATCATCATGTTTGGACTAGAACTGTGGAAATCTATGGATGTCTCTCCTCTGCTGCTCATTACCTGCAGATGACATAACATGTTGAGTTAATGACATGTTGAGTTAATGACATGTTGAGTTAATGCCTTTGATGTGTGTATTTCATTGTTAAATGCTGGGAGGTCAGCTCTTGGGGTCAGGACTTCCAAGCGTTCATGAGGGGGATAGCTTTTTCTAACCATTTTGTTTCGTTGTGTCCTGGATATATATATATTTGAAATATAGCTTTAAAAGCCATGGACCATAATTAACCCTTAATCTCTAACAGTTGGAAATAGAAGGGGGGGGGGGGGGTGGGGAGATTTTTCTAAGAATATGGTAACCAACATCACACCAACCCTCCTTTGTCGCTCTGTACTACATATATGATAGGCTAAAGCGCTTCTGTTCTTAGCTTCAATTTTGGGCCATAATGCCTCACAGATGTTCATCTGGTGTCTCTCTGTGTTATTACTGAGGTTTGTTCAAGAATAATTTCCTTATAGTCTTATTGCTGTCATGGCAGTAAAGGTTATTGTCAGTTTTCAAACATTCTTTACAGTTTGGGCATGTTGAGATCTAAACATGCTTCATCTTTTGTAGAGCTCACCATATTTGTAGTCGTGAAACTACATTCAACAAACAAACACAATCAGTGCAGTTTGGGGAGTTATAAATTGATTGTTAGTCCACAGTTCACTGCCCAAGTAAAGTGGCAAATTGGCCAGATAAATAGAGCAACTTGAGGCTAGATAGTGTGCTCTGTTAGATCTTGTCCTAGATAAATGGCTACCCAGATTAACTGATATGACAATGTCAGGGGTTGGTCTATTTGGCATCATATTTGTTATACTAGTTACTATTACTTGCTCATTGTTATTGCACTACCTTCCAATGGTTTGTTCTATTGTGGTTGTTTGTTATAGTACTACCCCAAATACTATACGGGCCTTTGACTTCTTCCTCCTCATTCTGAAAGCACTAACAACACACTGAATTATGAAAACAATGCACAGAGGACCAAAAGGTTTCACATCCTATAATCTCTCATCAAACCAGGAATACAGTTCACGAAAGTGTTGTCAGAAATACAATTAACACTCATCCATTGTATACACTCCTTTAAATAATATTCTAAAATGATATCTCCCTCATTCTTATTAACATGGCAGCAATCACTTGCCATCACCAGCTTGGCTTTCGATCTGTGCATTTCATACCGCAGTCTCAGCTCAACTGAGTATTTCAAGACTGTTTTCATCTCTTGCAGTCAGTCAATGCATGCAATCTTATTCAAAGCCATTGCACGCTTCCCACACAATACTTGACATGAGCACTAGGCTCCTGTCAGGCAATACATATTTCATGACAAACATGGGGGGTATTTGTGTTAAAATGCCATTTGTACTTTTGGATTCAAGTGCAGTTTAAGTGATGAAGCATTTACATTATCATTTTATGCACATTATAATTTAACTAATTCATTTACATTTGTTTGGTGTTCGCTTTGAACACTAGGGTAGTCCATACACATGCTACTACTGGACTGATTTTTGCATGTCTGTTAGCTTTCAATATTACCAGTGACCCAAACTATCAGGTGAACCCACTCTGACTTCAGAGGTACTTGTAATTTACACCCCCAAGACAAGGACGAGAAGTCAACATTTTAGTCCCAACTGAACGGTGTATGGGTTGAACCTGCTACATTGGCATCAGCACACAGGATGTTTAAGAACGAGCGGTCTTATCCATTTGGACATGCTGACATTCATTAACATTGTTTTCAGTATCATTTTAGCTTACTATCATAACATCAAATGTTTTAACATAGTTCAGACACAAACCCAAGTTGTTGACAAAGCAGAACACAGATAGACAATTGTACTGTTGACACTAATCATTAGACCAGGGGCATATTCTCTGATACAAAGTTCATGTCTGAAACTGTCATTTATTGTGTTCCAGTTGCTGTAAGATGAACACCAGCCTGAGAGAAGTAAAGATTTGTAAACATTAGCAGCTGAAATAAGTCAAGTCGTTAGAGATATACAGCCATTGCTGCATCTGTACTGCCCACTGCATAAGGTACAATAAGTAGTAGTGTCAGACTGCTGCCTTTGTTAGAAATATGTTCATCATTTTACAGCTGTTGAAAAACAGTTGAACTCATTTTCATGCTTAATTGTGACTTTGCTTTCATCTAATCTACATATACTGGGCCATTCTCACCACTACAGCTAGACACCATGCCAATAAGTGGTAACATTGATGACACAGATCCCACACATTGATGACACAGATCCCACACATTGATGACACAGATCCCACACATTCTCATCACTACAGCTACACACCATGCCAATAAGTGGTAACATTGATGACACAGATCCCACACATTGATGACACAGATCCCACACATTCTCATCACTATAGCTAGACACCATGCCAATAAGTGGTAACATTGATGACACAGATCCCACACATTCTCATCACTATAGCTACTCACCATGCCAATAAGTGGTAACATTGATGACACAGATCTCACACATTCTCATCACTATAGCTACTCACCATGCCAATAAGTGGTAACATTGATGACACAGATCCCACACATTCTCATCACTATAGCTACTCACCATGCCAATAAGTGGTAACATTGATGACACAGATCCCACACATTGATGACACAGATCCCACACATTGATGACACAGATCCCACACATTCTCATCACTATAGCTACACATCATGCCAATAAGTGGTAACATTGATGACACAGATCCCACACATTGATGACACAGATCCCGCACATTCTCATCACTACAGCTACACACCATGCCAATAAGTGGTAACATTAATGACACAGATCCCACACATTGATGACACAGATCCCACACATCAACATTCTCAAGTCAGGTCTCATTTCTTGTCCTGATTTTGCAATATGGCCGAGTCATCTGGGTGTTTATCTTTTTGTCTTCTCCATGCTCTTTTCCCATTGAGTTTGCTAGTTGTCATAGTTTCCACATTTATTTTTCCTCGTGCCCAAAAAACTTTGTCTTTCTCTAATTAATTTAACATGTTCATCTGCTCATGGAGGATTGCCCATTAATCTTTCTGTCAATCAATGGTATTCTTTGCATTTTTCTCAGAAACTACATTTCTGCTGTCATAAGATGTCTCTCAGTTTGTCTTTTTATTGTTAACCCTTTACAGGGCAGACACGTTTTGTAGCCCTGAACGGGCAAGATTTTTTCAGGTTCGGTAACATTTCGGGTCGCGTTAGTAAAAACAGCACAAATAAGGTGTTAGTCAACCGATTTTAGTTAAATAAACAACACAATGAAGGGAAAAGCATGCAGAATATGTTACTCATGTGATTGTTGTCGGTAATCCATATATGAACACAAATATTTACAAAATACGGCATGTTGTTTGTGATTTTCCATCATCTATACAGCAATTTACAAACACATTTTCAGAATCATAATCACTTTCTTTAAAGTCCGACTCAGACTGCTAAATGCAAAGTAACGCTTTGCACTGATATCTAGCTCCGATTAATAGTCAACTTCGTGCCCTTTAATGTCACTTAAATTGAACAGAGCGAAATCTCGGCTATCACTTGAAGAATCGCCGAAATCCGTTTTGAAAAACAGCGTAAAAACCCCGAAAACTATTAAAAAAATTCCATAAAAGTCGGTTCAAATTCATAGTACGCGCTTTACAAATGGTGGCCACGTTGTCAAGCTATCGGCGAAAGCGAAAGTAGCCGTCGGAAGTATCGGAAAGCCGAGAGATCGTGTTTTTACAATGCATAATAGTATCGGCCGGTTTGAGACGTCCTGCCCGTTTAACGCATCGGACGGAAATGGCCGGTCCACCCTGTAAAACGTTAATACTTCAAATACATATGACAGAACAGGTTCTATATAGCACTTTAACACTCTTTCTCGCAATGCAATTCTCAGCTGTTTATGTTACGTTTTCTATCTTACTAGAGGCTATTTTTTGCCATAGTGCTACTTGTTTTTATCTCTACAAGACATTTTCTGTTCAGTCTTATACCTGTTCTGAGATGGTTGACATAATTCACCTTTTTAACAGTTTTACTTGGGAGTTGCATGCAATAAGGCAATTCTTTCTTCTTGGAGTTGACCATAATGTCTGTTTTCTTTTAAGTTAATTCTAACCCTCATTGCTCACTGTGTACACTAAAAACATCAACTAAATCTTGTTCTTTTTCATTGTCTGTAATCAATACTGTATCATCAGCATATTTTATATTATTGGTGTTATATATTCAGATCATATGTTAATGTTGAGAGGTAGGAGAAGTGCCTGGGGGTTCTTAGCAAATGCTAATGGTCGGCGTTTGGTCAGGAAAGCCTGGCGTATGACGACACAACATCTAGCTTAAGAATGGAGGTGGAGGCGGTCAGTGCAGCTTTCCGCTGGATAGAGAACACGACACATACACACGTGATTGTAACTGACTCAGAAAGCATGCTGAGGAGGGTGAGAACAGGCAAGCTTCATGCAGAGTGGCTTGCTTCGCTTCGGAGGTCACGGGTAGCAAGCATCACCTGGATCTTTTCTCCGGGGCATGGCGGTGTGCTGGGGAATGAACAGGCGGACAGATTGGCTGGCTCGGCAAAACTTGGTGGAGTGTTGATGCATGACAAGACAGACGTGGTTGTGGCCTTGTGGGAGCACGTGTACACCTCGGAGGAGCAAATGGATCACCATAGTCTGGTAAGAATGAGACAGTGAGGTGTGACGAGGGGATCAGCCGACGATCGACGTTCAGAGGAAAGGCGAGACGGACATATAATCAGATTGCTACTGGAACTATTAGTGTTGGAACTCTTCGCTGGCTGCTGAGGATGGGGACGGAGCGCTTATGGGAATGTCCCGAATGCTGTGATGTTGGTTCCTAAATCAATCAATCAATCAATCATATGTTAATGAGGAAAGATTTGAGGTGGTGGAAAATTTTGAATATCTTGGGTCATTGATTACCAACAATGGTGACACAATGAAAGAAATTAAACGACGACTATCAATTGCTCTTCAAAGACTAAAACACCTGAATACATTATGGAGTGGGACAGATAAACTAAAAAAATTAGATTTTTAAGAGCATGCATCTTTCCCATTGCAACATACGCCTGTGAGACCTGGACACTTACTAAACAAGCTGAACAGCGCATAAATGCCTTTGAGTATAAATGTTATAGACGGGTTCTAAGAATATCTTGGGTAAAGAAAAGAACAAATGCATCCATACTTCATGAGCTGAATATTGAAGAGGGTTGGCTCTTAAAGACGATAAAACAAAGAAAATTGAAATATTTCGGTCACTTGAAACGTCATGAAAGTATGAAGAGAACAGTAATGGAGGGGTATATGCCTGGGAAAAGAGGAAAGGAAAGGCCAAAGAGAAGATGGGTGCAGGATGTGGCGGATGATCTCCAGATGGGTGTATCAGATGCGGGACATCTTGCTTGTGATCGAGAAGTTTTCCGGAAGGTTGTTATCTGAGCGAGGTTCTGCAAAGGACATGCTACTGAATGAATGAATGAATATCTTCAGATGGTGATTCCTCTTATGTCTTTTACATTTCTCATATTTTCCTTATAAGGAAAAAATATCTGGAGACAATGCAATGCATGTCGCACATCTCTCTTGATTTGTTAATGTTGCCTAATTCATTATGAATTTTTATGGCATCATATTGTTTGCAATATTTGTTCTTCACAAGTCTAACATCTTTCCAATCAGTTTGGACATATGTAAGCATCTTTGTCTTTGGCATGGGTTAGTCATTTGAAAGTCTTTGTGTAGTCAGTGAAGCAAAACTATAGGTCTTTGTTTACTGCTGTCGAATGCTCTGATGTTTTCACAAATACATGGCATTTGTTATACTTTTATAAAACCACACTGCCCTTCCCCTACTTCTAGCTAGCTTTTCCCCCCTAATCCTTCACATGATGATTCTTAGCTAAATCTGTGTGTGATTCATGATGGTAATCGAGCATAATGGTGTACATTTAACTACAGCTCTATCATAAGTCATGTTTTATCTCTAGTTATATGGTATATCTAACACAGAAATTCAACAAGTCTTGTTTTATGTTTGTTTCTCTTTGAGCAGTTGTTTATTTTATTGAAAAGTACTGAAACTTGGCAAGTAATTAGTTAATTAACATATGTAAAGATTATGTTGGCCTTTGCAGTCATACACAGTGAAAATCTAGCTGTTTTTCAAAAACCTCTGTTGCCATCTTCAGACTCTCTCAAACACATACATACATAACATAGAAAATATATGTTTCACAATGAAAGCAAAGTATGCCAGCTCTTACAAACTTTGCTGCTCCCATGGTGAGACATATTTTTTCTAACGTTTTTTTTTTCTAATGGTTCTAATTTATTTATTGCTTTGTGTGGAAGTGAGGGAGAGAGAGAGTCTGAAAATGGAGACAGAAGCTTCTGAAATGTGACTATACTTACTTGACTGCATAGGCCAGCATTGTACTTGACATATGTAATGGAAACAGTTACAGAGCTTTTGTAAACAATTGATTAATAAAGTTCATATTTCTTCTGTTACTATCCCATTTGTGGAGCAACAAAATTGACAGCTGTGTTTCTGCTTTGGAAAATCCCACATTGTATGTAGTAGGAAATCCCGTCTATTAATTGAGAATAAAAAAACAACAATAGTTGTGTTTACAATGTTTCAACTAAATACATGTCATTTTCCTCAGGTAAACATGTTTCTTTTTAATGGTATTTAAATGCCAAATTTCCAGCTATATATGAATGGAATGGTTTGAGAGCTTTTGTAATCAAATGTATATTCAAATGAAATGATTACTCATTGTTTTTTAATAGACGACCTATGCAGAATCTACTTGGCAAGATGGCTGGCCTTATGAGTTCACTCTTAACCGGGAACTCACGTACAATGTCAGAGTCCAGTGGGATGAAAGATGATCAGTTAAAGTTGTTGGTAGCAGATTGTCGTATACGTCTCACTGAAGCCATCCAGAAAGGCAGAGATTGTACAGAGCTAGTCAAACAGCTCACAGAACTCAACTGTCCACTGAGTGATAAATATGCAGTTCTTCAAGTTGATGAGCTCTTAGCTGCAAATAATCAGGTAGGAGATTACAACAGCAGCATACTTGAAGAATTATACCAAATGTACTAATTCAGTATTGTAATATCTCAGATTAGACTTGGTAGCTGTTCCATATTGCTGTAACATCTAGTATTGGATTCTGGTTAGTTTCAGTGTCTTTTCTCAATCTGTTTTGAAAAACACTTATTAAAGTTTGTACCTAGGATGCGAGTTGGAAACATAACATGCTTTGCTGAAGTTTCGTCAGAATTTGATGAGTTTATCTTCATCTGTGTTTGTTTAGTGGGATTGCAATAGTGAGTATTTATATATCAGACAAGTTTCTGAAGTGATAACAGTAATTGAAGATGACAGTCTAAATAAATTGTAACAGTTTAAATGGCGATTTGCCCTAAGAAATCGAAGCAACTCACACTTGTTTAATAGGGAATTTCCACTTTCTGGATGTGAGTCATTAATTGGTGCACAGAATATAAGGACTACAGTCATGTGACAGAAATACCATTGTAGAGTTCATGGAGAGATGACAGCTTCCACTAAATTAGCGGTGAGGAGAGGGCACTGGTAGTGTGCCAGCACACATTCCACTAAACCTGGCAATAGCAAAACTCAACAATCCTTTCTATGGAATTTAGAAGACAAAATAAATAAGGAAAAGCTAAAAACACAGTACGAAGAGAATGAGAGACAGATGAATAATAAAGGAGACACATGGAGAAAGCTACCAGAGATAATACAGGATTGCAGGGATTGGTATGAGGTGGCGACCCACAGAAGAAAAAGTCTGAGCAATAAATAAAAAATCATAAAAACATTGTCACTTAACATGCTAGCATTATTAACTTTTAAAGTGCTGAGTAATTTATTCTAAGCAAATATGTTTGCTATTATTTTGGTTGAAGAAGAATAATCAACAGATTGGCACAGCTATATTATGATCATGGGAGATCAAAAACTAACACTTATGACCACTGGGAAGGACCACCCATTTTGAAAGCAGAAGTAGAAGAATCATATACAACACATACAGAACAGTAAATCCTTGGTCAATTAACATCACTCACTGTTAAAGAAATAAAAGTGTTGATAAATTGGGCATAGAAGTGATAACAAAATTGTTGAATATCTTAAACAGTGGTTATGTACCTGATGATCTCCTAAATTTGTTTTCATAATTCTACAAAAGAAATCTGGTTCCATAGATTGTGGAGAGCACTGCATCGTTAGTTTACTGAGCCGTGTGATTGAAATATTGAAATATAGTGAGCAGTAAAATAAAATCAGAAATTGGGAATGAGCCGTGTGAATTTGTAGACGATAAAGGCACAAAACAGAGGCATTTACATCACGAGAACATTAACGTAAAGCATGATTTCAATGAACAGAGCTCTGTTGTTGTGCTTTATTGAATATGCAAAAGGGTGAAACAGGAACAAAAAGCAACCATAAGAAATGATATCCAAACTGAAAAATGTTAAGACATTAAGCATGGTGTTAAAGAGGGTTGGATTCTATCACCCGATCTGTTCAGTTTGTACAGTGAAATAATGAATGACCAGACAAGATATATCAGGAATATCAGTTGGTACACAAAATGTAAACAACCTGTGATATATGCTAACAACGTGGTTTTTATCGCTGAAAATGAAACACAATTACAAGAAATGATGGATATAATTGCAGCCTAAAGTAGAAACAAAAGTAAACATTGTCTTCCATAATGTAACATCAAAGTAAATGGAAATAGTCTGCAGTGAGCAAGCCAATGTGTTCAAGTATTGAAAGATGTATGAAGGAAATTAAACTATAATAGCCCAAGCAAAATCAGCATTTCACAAGATGATAAATATTCTATGCTGATTATCTTTGTCAATTGTGGAGACAGAGAGTTCTTAAGAGTTATATTGAGCCAATTAATGTATGGAAGTGGATCACAAACAATCAGCTTATTAGTGAGAAATGTTGTGATTTTATAGAAGAACTGTGAGAAACCATAATAAAAAGTGTACTGAAGATATATTGACAGATGTTAACTCATAAAGAAAACTGGTTATTCTCATAAGAAGAAGACAGTCCATGTTCTGTGGGCATGTCATGAAAAGGAGAAAACTGTTGGACTGTACTTAGATGTTAGTTTCTTCTGCTACAACTAGAAGTAATGGCTTCTGTGGGCATGTCATGAAAAGGAGAAAACTGTTGGACTGTACTTAGATGTTAGTTTCTTCTGCTACAACTAGAAGTAATGGCTTCTGTGGGCATGTCATGAAAAGGAGAAAACTGTTGGACTGTACTTAGATGTTAGTTTCTTCTGCTACAACTAGAAGTAATGGCTTCTGTGGGCATGTCATGAAAAGGAGAAAACTGTTGGACTGTACTTAGACGTTAGTTTCTTCTGCTACAGCTAGAAGTAATGGCTTCTGTGGTCATGTCATGAAAAGGAGAAAACTGTTGGACTGTACTTAGATGTTAGTTTCTTCTGCTACAACTAGAAGTAATGGCTTCTGTGGGCATGTCATGAAAAGGAGAAAACTGTTGGACTGTACTTAGATGTTAGTTTCTTCTGCTACAACTAGAAGTAATGGCTTCTGTGGTCATGTCATGAAAAGGAGAAAACTGTTGGACTGTACTTAGATGTTAGTTTCTTCTGCTACAACTAGAAGTAATGGCTTCTGTGGGCATGCCATGAAAAGGAGAAAACTGTTGGACTGTACTTAGACGTTAGTTTCTTCTGCTACAACTAGAAGTAATGGCTTCTGTGGCCATGTCATGAAAAGGAGAAAACTGTTGGACTGTACGTAGATGTTAGTTTCTTCTGCTACAGCTAGAAGTAATGGCTTCTGTTGGCATGTCATGAAAAGGAGAAAACTGTTGGACTGTACTTAGATGTTAGTTTCTTCTGCTACAACTAGAAGTAATGGCTAGCTACTAAACATAAAATATGCCTTGTAACTCACAAACAGCCAAGAAATGCTTGGGTTGATTACAATGTTATGTAAAGGACATGCAACTAACAGCTAGAAGTAGCTTGTATTCTGTATGTAACAGTGAGACCTCATCCAGTGTGAGGGAAAGATAAGAAAGCTGTGATCATTGTATATATAAAGCAAAAAAGAAATGTCATTGTGAGAGAACAGATAAATACATACATTGGCTACTAGGAACTGATCTTAGCTGCATGCAACGTGCCATGTTTGTGTGGTCTGATCTTGTCATTTGGCATGGTTCCTTGTGAAAAATATTACCTTCAGGGATCACTTGAAAGCCAGCAGCAATGGAACTGATAGAAGCATTTGTGGACTGACAATGTTCAAGAATAAGTATTTGCTATTTTACTTCTGATTATTCACATAGATGCCTTTTAGCTTGTTATATTTGTTCATGGTGGTAACGTTGGTTAATTGTACAAATCTGTAGAGCTTGGAAGAATTGAAACACATCACAACTGCTCTGTCCGTTATTGTCAAGTATGCCCAACATCTTATCAAAAATAGTGAACAGAGGAGGAAACAATGGCATGTCATTCACTTCAACAATGCAATTGTTCAGAAGAAGATCAGGCCCATGAAGGTTTGTTTATTTCAGTTTACATTTTTATACTCTTTCATTTTTCTTCATGTTGTTGTCATGATGACAGTGTAAGAACAAACAATTCCCTTTGTCTGATTTTGGTTGGCTCTGATTACATTGTTTTGTGGATTTTTTAAAAAGAAGGAAGCTGAAGATATGATACTATCTGTTGATCCTTAGAAAGCCTATTAGTTATCTAACACTTTCAGATAAGTATGAAGGACCTGTGTGCATGTTGCCGTATGTCATAGTCTTGCTCGTATCTAGATAACTAAACTTGGGTTCATACAGGCAACAATAAATCTGGTGGTTATGAGATCGAAGATTTATTGTATTCTCATATACAGTATGCGTTGGCGCAGTGGGTAAACAGACCCGCGCTATATTACATCTGTCAAATAGGAAACATCACACACATAAGTATCATTTAACAGTCTAGCAAACTATCTAGCCTATGTCTATATATCTATTGATATCTATAGAGTCCCTCAAAGGCAGGCCCTGTTGCCTCTCTCAAGTCCATTCGTCCTCTGCCGGTCTCCGCGTGTCCTAACCCGACACGGGCGGTAACTCTGTCCGAGTTCCTCGTGGACCCCGCATTAGGCGGGCCACATCAGTGTCCACGGAATCATGGACTTGGTGACCACCTTCTATCTAGAAGGTTCTAGCTTACTTGGGTCCTGCTCGACTCAATGGTTTCCCTTGGGCTGGAATTGCAGCCCTTTACTAGATATATATACGTGAGGCGGTGACAGGATCCCCCCTCCCCCGTGACCTGATTTGTTGTTGGGAATTAGATCCGTTCTAATTCTGTCACCGACTCACCTACAGTTGGTGTTGTAGTTTGGTGGATAGTAACCTGGCAACCTACCTATTAGCACTAAAAACTCATGTATTCTACCATACAACACTTGTCTGATTTGGTGCAGAGATCCCTGTCTTGTCTCCCGTGTGCTTAAATATGCTTATCAGACCGAAGTTACGTGGCATTTTAGTAGTTGTATTTACAACTTGCCCTTCTCATAGTACCCAAAATGGTACCCAGACAAATAACCCCTATATAATAGAGGGTTAACAAGACCGAAGTCTTGGCTAAATAAGTACACCTTCAAATCTTGATCTGAGTGTGTATTTCTATACACTTTTACTCCCGTATGTTATATAATGCTAAATATGTAGTTACCTTGTTCTTTTATCCCCCTCATACTACAAGTGTCCCTGTTGGCTTGTTAGTGTGCTTGACTAATAAGTTGATGTTTCTAATAAAGTGAAGTGACTGTATTTTAACTTGATAGTGTTGAGTTTTAAGGTTTGTGTACTGTGTGTGCTGCATGTGTGGTGTATTTCCAAGCGTCACGAGTTGGGATAACCTCAATCATGAACTACTGCACTGTGTGCAATACATGAAAAGGCATTCCAAGTAGTGGTCCTTAGATGTATCCTAACTGCTAAGCTAAGTATATTAACTGACTATTAAACTAAGTACTACACATGTATTCACAAATTAGACAAGTCATACAATTTACATGAAAGACGCAGACAAATTAAAATAAATACGGTTTGCGTACAATTTGTCCGCCAAGTGTATCGTTCTCTCATTTAATCCATTCACACAGTCATTCACTCACTTTTGATTAAAAATAGTATTTGGTTAAAATATATAATTAAAGTTGAGGTAAGTGTTATTGCCCTTAGAAAAAATGGGCTAGGCGATATTTGCCCTTTAAGAAAATACGTACTTCTTGTACGATGACTCACAAATGGGTTATAATTTAGATAGAGACAATTGTATAGGACGGTTCTTTAGCTTAGGAATGGTACCGCCTGTAATATTAATGTCGAATATGTACAAATTACAGGTGAATACAATTTATATACAACAATAATGGAAATATAATACATATTTAATCCTAAACTAATTGATTAATTAAATCCAACGATGATGTGCGCGTCGTCCCCCTGTCGCTAGCGTGGTATGCCATGAATGGTAAAGCTAGTATGGATCTCTATTGAGTGTTGTCGTCGATGTCGTTCTGTTTCGGCTGTTAGTAAAGTTACGTAGTAACAGCAAGTATGGCATGTTCTTAATGTCCTATATAACGAGTTCGTACAGAATTCGGAGTTAGTTCGTTGGTTGATCTTATTGGTTGACACAAACACAGTTACTGTTTCTTGCTGGAATCGTTCTAGCGCTTAGGCACTTGATGGTATAGTTCTTAAAGTAACGTATCATGTTCTTGGGTGTCGTAATTCAACTAATCACTGAGAGTACTCTAGCAGGTGTAGAGTTCCACTGTAATATGCAACCGACTAAAAGTATCACAGTTTATAATATGGCTAATGGTCGATGTGATCAGAGTCATTCTACTGGCGCATTCACTTGCCGTGACAAAAGGTCAGCCACAATGTTGTCGGTGCCTCTGATGTGGCGGATTTCGAAGTCGAAATCTTGCAGTAGAAGACACCATCTTTGTAGCCGATGGTTTTTAGGCAACCCCTGGTTAAGGACTAATAATGGCGAACTGTCAGTGAGGACCACAAAGTGACTCCCTAAGAGGAACTTCGACAATCTCAATATACAAAACAATAGGCTCAGACACTCCAATTCAACTGTGGCATACTGAGTCTCAGCCTTCTTTAATTTGCGGCTTACATAGAGAATTGGGTGTTTTATGCCATCCATTTCCTGCATCAAGCATCCTCCTATTGCGATAGCGCTCGCATCTGTGGTCAAAATAAAGGGTAAATTAATGTTGGGTAATCGTAAGACTGGTGGATTAGAAAAAATAAGTTTCAATTTACACATTGCATCATCTAAGCTGGTACTTTTACAAATTTTTGATGGATGATTTTTAGTTAACATATCAGAAAAGACTGAGGTTAATTCTGCCCAATGTGGAATAAATTTAGAATAATAGTTAATCAGACCTAGTAAACTTCTAACTTGCTTCTTTGTGGTAGGTACTTCTAGCTTAAGGATCTTGGAAACAATTTTATTATCAGTCAACAATTTTCCTTCAGAAATTCTATGTCCAAGGAAGTCTATTTGTGTATAACCTATTTCGACCTTGGAAGGTTTGATAGTAAGTCCAAAAAGAGAGATTTGGTGGAAGATTTGTTTAAGGGTGAGTAAGTGAGAAGTCATATCAGAAGAATGGATGCATATATCATCAATATAAGCAACTACGTCATTAATTCCGTCGTCAGTCATGATTGGTACAGGGATTTCCATGTTGTCCACGTCTGTCTGATTTATCACAGATGCCACTGTTTTTACATTGTATTCAATGTCATTGTCGTCGTCGTTTTTGTTGTCACATTTGTTGTCGTTGTCGATATCACAGATTGTCGGTAATGTCCATATGTCTTCGTCATTTTCGTCGTCGTAAGAGTGTGTCGTTAACGATGCGTCGTTTGTCGAGGTGTCAGTTCGATGAGAAATTGTCGTTTTGTCTCCGTCACCAGTTCGTTGAGTCAGTTCATTTGTCTCATTGTCCTGTCTAACATAATATGGTTTCAACATATTTCCATGGCATAATTGCAAGTTTCTATTTAAAGAGAATACAGTATGGTTATTCCCCTTGTTGACCAGTTTTTGACATATAATACAACTTGCACAAAAGGTTTTAATATCCTGGTCAAACTTTGGCCAATAAAACTGGGTCAGGATAATAGCCTTGGTCATTTCGTATGTCATATGACCTCCAAAAGGGGAGTCATGGGCTATTTTTAAAACTTTGTTTCGATGTGCTTGTGGTAGCACTATTTGCTGTGTCGTGGTGTGTTTTGTTGTGTAAAATCTAGTTAAGATGTTATCCTGTAGCCTAAATGTCCAATCTGATTTACTGATTTTATGATGAGACATGAGACACTCAAAATTTTCTAAATAAGCGGAGATGGAATCTCCAGAACAGAAAGCCTTAACGAGACCTTTATATTTATTATATTTTTGTTCCTCTTCTTTGCTCTTTAACTTATTTATTGATATTTCGGCGTTGGACTCCATTTCCATCTGTTTTAATTTTATTTGTGTTTCGGCATTCAATTGGGCCTGTTTGGCCGCCGCCTCGAGCTCCAGCTGTTTTTCCTGAGCCTGCATCTGCATTTTCTTTTCCTCTGCTTGCATCTGCATCTGCAGTTTCTTTTCATCGGCTTCGATTTGCAATTTCTTTTCATCTGCTTGCATCTGCAATTTCTTTTCATCTGCTTGCATCTGCAATTTCTTTTCCTCGGCTTCGATTTGAAGTTTCCTTTCCTCTCGTTCTATCGCTCTTTCTTCACGGGCAATGTTTTCTGCGTGTGTTTTCTGTGCCCATTCTGACAATTTCTCTTCTTTATAACCTAACTTTATTCCTTGCTCAATGCATTTATCTAAGGTAGACATTTTGTGTTTCACTTGTTTGTAATATTCCTAAAATTAAATCCCTTAGAAAAAATGTAGTGTAGTCGAAAATTTGGTTAACTCCCTTACTTATTAATGTGTAAATCAAAATGCAAGGTTATGTTGGTGAAAAGTTCATGAATATGCAACGAAATCAATATGATACAAAATAATACATTGATGAAACATGAGAAGTACAGCTTAGAAGTACAATGAGTATGAGGTGAAACTTAGCTCTGAATTTTGAAGCTCCTCGATGTTATCGTGCACTCTCGTTATTGTTGGAAAGGTTTCATCGGTTGGACGCGGCACTTGTTGCGGAACAATCTGCTCGTGGAGCGAGAAAACATTAGTGACTGTCACAAAAAAAAAATGTCAAAATAGTAACATGTAAAAAAAAATCTTTACAGAATCAAAATAAAGAGGCGCTGTGGAGGCAATGGTGAGACATTGCCGAGGGACTCAGATTACTTCTATTTTATCGCTAGATAGCTACTAGTTCTATGTAAATTTACAACGTTAACAATTTCTTTGATTTAACAAATCAATGTGTTATCAAAAATCAATGTTTTATCAACAATCAATGTAATATGATTAAATAATTACTTTTACATGGCATTTAACAGGTTTTTAAGAAAACATTCTATGCCAAAACCGGAAAACTAGCCCCCAAAAAGCCTGTCATAGTCTTGCTCGTATCTAGATAACTAAACTTGGGTTCATACAGGCAACAATAAATCTGGTGGTTATGAGATCGAAGATTTATTGTATTCTCATATACAGTATGCGTTGGCGCAGTGGGTAAACAGACCCGCGCTATATTACATCTGTCAAATAGGAAACATCACACACATAAGTATCATTTAACAGTCTAGCAAACTATCTAGCCTATGTCTATATATCTATTGATATCTATAGAGTCCCTCAAAGGCAGGCCCTGTTGCCTCTCTCAAGTCCATTCGTCCTCTGCCGGTCTCCGCGTGTCCTAACCCGACACGGGCGGTAACTCTGTCCGAGTTCCTCGTGGACCCCGCATTAGGCGGGCCACATCAGTGTCCACGGAATCATGGACTTGGTGACCACCTTCTATCTAGAAGGTTCTAGCTTACTTGGGTCCTGCTCGACTCAATGGTTTCCCTTGGGCTGGAATTGCAGCCCTTTACTAGATATATATACGTGAGGCGGTGACACCGTAGTCAAACATCCCTTGGCAGTGGGGCCAAATAGGCAATTGCCCATCATCATCATCATCTTCCACTTCTGCCGTCAAGCGTCGTGGGGAGGAATAATTTGCGTTCCAGTGCCCGGTGGATGGCACTGGATAGTGTCATTCCGTGTGGGATCAACACCTTGTGCCACATTTATTGAAAGACAGAAGATCAAGTGGTTTGGCCATGTCGTTAGAATGCAACATCAGCAACTACCATCACTGGCCTTACACAAAAGATCATCTGCGACGAGACCACGAGGACGTCCAAGAAGAAAATGGATTGACGACATCAGAGACATTGTACAACTACACAGTGTCTCTGATGTCGTCAATCCATTTTCTTCTTGGACGTCCTCGTGGTCTCGTCGCAGATGATCTTTTGTGTAAGGCCAGTGATGGTAGTTGCTGATGTTGCATTCTAACGACATGGCCAAACCACTTGATCTTCTGTCTTTCAATAAATGTGGCACAAGGTGTTGATCCCACAGTCTGTCTGATAGTAGCATTTCTTACTCGGTCTCGGATTGTTAAGGTCTCGGATTGTTAAGTTGGCAGCTCTCCTCAGGCATCTCATTTCGCAGGTGTTGATATTGTGAAGGTGTAATTTGGATAAAGTCCAGGTTTGAGATTGATAGCATAGGGTTGGTGTGAATATGCTGTTTATTATCTGTCATTTTGCGGACATGGGTATGTTTGGATGCTTCAGTAAGGGTGATAGTTGATATGTAAGTGCACTAGCTTTTTGACATCTGATTTCAATTTCTCTGTCCAATCTGCCATCTTCTGTTATCATACTTCCAAGGTATTTGAATTCTTTAACTTGTTTCAGAGGTGTGTTATTTATCTGTATACTTAGTGGGCCTGGCGATCTGCTAACTTGCATTACTTCGGTTTTGGCTGTGTTTATACTCATATTGTATCTGCTGCAGGCTGAACTCAGATTAGTAATATGATTTTGTAGTCTGCCCTCATCGCTGTAAAACAGGCACTGATCGTCTGCAAATAGAAGTAAATGTAAAACCAGCCCAAAAAACAAATGTTATGTTGATTAACAGCACTGCACATAGGGTATTCCCATGCAAGCGCAGCTCTCCAATGCAGCAGACATCCCAACATATTTCTGCTCATTGTTCCCATGAGGAGTTGGCTATAATATCATTTCTCTGGACCTAGAAAGCATTATTGATGTGCTTGACCAGGCTTCACTTCACGTTCATATAGTCTGGCTAGCACAAGTCTTGTCACTATCCACCAGGCAAGTCCTTACTGCATTGACTATATCAGCCCTGTCCATGTTTCTTCCCACTTGTAATGGTGCAGTATGTGGCAGCTCATCCACATTTTTATTATGCTTTACTCCGGAATGTCTGGGTGCAGACATCCATGTGAGTGATGTGAATCGTGACTTCCCAGTGCTGTCTATCCATTCGGAGTGGGGACTGCTGGTTACAGTTTTCTGTAGCATGTTCATGAAGTCTGATATGATTATCGTTGTCTGTGTGGCTGCTTGTTCTGTTGCTCATAGGAATGCTCGGGAGGCAGCAATGATCTCCACAGTCAGGCTTAATGTAGTTGTCTGGAAGGCACCACTATCCTCTGTTCCCATCCTTTGTGCTGTGTGTGCACATGCTGACCTAGAACTGTGCTTCATGGAACCTTCTGTGTAAAAGATAATGACTTCTAGATTGATTGTTGTTTTAAGCCGTGAATATAATAAGCGAACGCATTAGAGACAAACAACTAAAACTAGGCATACCATCAACCATTCTAGAGAGGCTATTAAAATTATGTACTGCCAACATACAATTCAACTTTCTAAACAAGTCATACCGCCAAATTGACGGAGTGGCCATGGGGAGCCCACTTGGACCTATTCTAGCGGACATCTTCATGGCACACTTAGAAGAAAATAGATCTTCAGACATCAATAACTTGGCCTTTTACCGTCGTTACGTGGACGATATACTAATTATCACCACAGACGACCTACAAGCAACGTCGTTCCAGGCCACAATGAACGAGACACATAAAAACATCTCTTTATCTATGGAACACGAACACAATGAAGCGTTGCCGTTTCTAGATATCCTAATGAGACGTAGAGCAGACGGCACAATTCAAAGATCGGTGTACCGTAAAGAAACATGGACTGGCCAATACTTAAATTTTCAGTTTCACACCTGTCCAGTACAAACGGGGCTTAGTACGGACCCTGTTTGACCGTGCTAGGAAGATATGCACCCAGGACACACTGACAGAGGAATTTAAAACTCTGAAGAATGCCTTAAACCTGAATGGGTACTCCACAGATTTATAAAGCACCACTGCCAACAGCCCAAACCGAAATCAGAAGTAACTACAGTCCCTAAACTCAAAGTATTCATCCAGCTAACCTTCCGAGGAGATGACGTAATGCAACGTCTGCGGGACCGGCTCACCACAGCAGTCGAGCGAACATTCTGTGCTGCAGTTCTAGTCATCAGGTACCGAAACACACCAATCCCAGTCCCAGCAGTAAAAGAACCTGTAGCTTTGTACGCCAAATCAAATTGTATTTACCAATTTACATGCAGATGCGAGGCCATCTACATAGGCAGAACTGAGCGACAGTTACATTGCAGGGTTTCGGAACATATTCCGAATTGGTTGGACAAAATACTACACACAGAAGATGGTAGCCTAGGCAGGCCAACACACCGGAAAAGTCTGGCTTCATCGGTCGGGAGACATGTGCTCGAGACTGCTCACGTGGTTGAAAGAGACAGTGCCTTCCATGTGTTGTTCAACACACAAAGTAGTCGATTGTTAAAGTTTGCTGAAGCTATACTAATCAACCTTCGTAAGCCGTCCTTGTGTAAGCAGAAAGATATGTTAGTCAGTTTAAAATTACTGTGGTAGACAATCGACATTACTGTGCGAACATGTGTATATTTCAGTTTGAAGGATTTATCTAATTAATTCACGTAAGTTGTGTGATTTCTGCATTATGTACCTGACGAGATGCAGCGAAATATGCCAGGCAATAAATCGTGCAATCTATTGTTTGTGTCTTCGTTATTCAAAGTTTTACCAGTTGCCTTATCTCAGTGTTGACCGATGAAGGTTCAGCCATGCCCTAATGTAGATTGATTGTTGTGTTACCAGTTGCCTTATCTCAGTGTTGACCGATGAAGGTTCAGCCATGCCCTAATGTAGATTGATTGTTGTGTTACCAGTTGCCTTATCTCAGTGTTGACCGATGAAGGTTCAGCCATGCCCTAATGTAGATTGATTGTTGTGTTACCAGTTGCCTTATCTCAGTGTTGACCGATGAAGGTTCAGCCATGCCCTAATGTAGATTGATTGTTGTGTTACCAGTTGCCTTATCTCAGTGTTGACCGATGAAGGTTCAGCCATGCCCTAATGTAGATTGATTGTTGTTTTACCTGTTGCCTTATCTCAGTGTTGACCGATGAAGGTTCAGCCATGCCCTAATGTAGATTGATTGTTGTTTTACCAGTTGCCTTATCTCAGTGTTGACCGATGAAGGTTCAGCCATGCCCTAATGTAGATTGATTGTTGTTTTACCAGTTGCCTTATCTCAGTGTTGACCGATGAAGGTTCAGCCATGCCCTAATGTAGATTGATTGTTGTGTTACCAGTTGCCTTATCTCAGTGTTGACCGATGAAGGTTCAGCCATGCCCTAATGCAATGATAACCTAAGAGTGTTGTTGCATGTCAACATGTATACCTGTACATTCTTCTTCATGTTGGAGATTGTTCAAGACACACATGTGATTGATTGTCGTAATGTCATCGCTTATGATGTTTGAACTAGTTGTTTCCAATCAACACATTGCTTCTTTTGCCCATTCTGTCAGGTTTTCTCCTCTTTCATTTGTTATTCCTAAACCAGTCATCAGCCACATTTTCCATTCTGCCCTTTCCTACTTTTGTATTGAAATCTTCAAGTATTACATTGACTTCTTGAGGTTTGGCATGTGAGATCATCATTTCAATATCCTCATAAAATCTGTGTATTTCTTCTTCACTACTGCTTGCTGTAGATGCATATACTTTCATGTACTACAAATAATGCTGGGGTTGACTGTGGCATCCTGTAAAGGATATGCAGCTAACTTTAACTGCTTGCTCTTGAAGCATATACTTGAATAATGTTTATATGTATTGGTTTCCTCATCAAACAGTAGCCCTACACCTTTTTTGTGTTTATCACTTCCTAAATATTCATTCTTTATCATCTTACCAGATCCCTATTACCTCATCTTGCTTGTTCCTAAGATATTAATTTTCATATGTTCCATTTCTTTTACTACATTATCTAATTGTCCTATTTCTGCCAATGTATTCAAATTTCAAGTTCCTATTCTGTTTCTTTTTTTTTTAAATTTTGGTTTTGCATTTGTATTGTGATGATGGTCTGTTGTAATTTGAGGTAATTCCTAACAGAGGAGGATGTTCTAAGACAGCCATAAACGTAACGTCGTTGTCTGATTCTGATCTGCTTCAATTCATTAAAATTTGGGAGAATAATGTGGTAGTTTTCCATTGCCTTCCTCATCCGCCCAGGCGTATATTGCCTTTGACAGCCATTTCCAACTTTCAGGAGAAATGATGCCTTGCTCTGCTCATTTGCTGTTGTCCACATGTACAGGTGGATACTTGAAATCTATTTGCCTCACAACTGTACATTACTCATCCTCCAATACTTCGCAAGATGCATGTGTAAATACACAAACTTTAGTGTGGTTTTCAGTGGTCATCTTCATTAAGTGCTGGCAAGGTTCAGAGGACTAGACCATTTATACAGTGTTGGAGGTTTTCTTTAGAATTGTGCATTTTCTGTGCCTCTGTTATTTAAATTAGTTGTATAATGTCGGTGTTTCAAGATGATGAGAGAGTTTGTTTACACTTGAGCTGTGTTTTCCCCCAGGGTTTTGAGACTGTCCTCCAGCAGCTGGGCTACACCGTGACCACCGCCACAGCACTAAGTTACCCTGTTGGAGCCGAGCCAAATGAGGGGATCATTGTCCATCTAATTGCAGACATGTTGCTCTTTAGAAAGGAGATCAAGGACTACATTCTTGGCAGGCATTTATATCCACATCTACTGCAGCTGTATATTCCTGCTATGACACAGTAAGAAGTGATGTGGGAATGTTTATGTTCTTGTTGTGATGCTTGCCTCAACCTCTGAATGTTGTGTGTTCTTGTTGTGATGCGTGCCTCAGCCTCTGAATGTTGTGTGTTCTTGTTGTGATGCTTGCCTCAACCTCTGAATGTTGTGTGTTCTTGTTGTGATGCTTGCCTCATATCTGAATGTTGTGTGTTCTTGTTGTGATGCGTGCCTCCGCCTATGAATGTGTGTTCTTGTTGTGATGCGTGCCTCCGCCTCTGAATGTTGTGTGTTCTTGTTGTGATGTGTGCCTCAGCCTGTGAATGTTGTGTGTTCTTGTTGTGATGCGTGCCTCAGCCTCTGAATGTTGTGTGTTCTTGATGTGATGCTTGCCTCAACCTCTGAATGTTGTGTGTTCTTATTGTGCTGCTTGCCTCAACCTCTGAATGTTGTGTTCTTGTTGTGATGCTTGCCTCAACCTCTGAATGTTGTGTGTTCTTGTTGTGATGTGTGCCTCAGCCTCTGAATGTGTGTTCTTGTTTTGCTGCTTGCCTCAACCTCTGAATGTTGTGTGTTCTTGTTGTGATGTGTGCCTCAGCCTCTGAATGTTGTGTGTTCTTGTTGTGCTGCTTGCCTCAACCTCTGAATGTTGTGTGTTCTTGTTGTGATGCTTGCCTCAACCTCTGAATGTTGTGTGTTCTTGTTGTGATGCTTGCCTCAACCTCTGAATGTTGTGTGTTCTTGTTGTGATGTGTGCCTCAGCCTCTGAATGTTGTGTGTTCTTGTTGTGATGTGTGCCTCAGCCTCTGAATGTTGTGTGTTCTTATTGTGCTGCTTGCCTCAGCCTCTGAATGTTGTGTGTTCTTGTTGTGATGTGTGCCTCAGCCTCTGAATGTTGTGTGTTCTTGTTGTGCTGCTTGCCTCAACCTCTGAATGTTGTGTGTTCTTGTTGTGATGCTTGCCTCAACCTCTGAATGTTGTGTGTTCTTATTGTGCTGCTTGCCTCAACCTCTGAATGTTGTGTGTTCTTGTTGTGATGCTTGCCTCAACCTCTGAATGTTGTGTGTTCTTGTTGTGATGCTTGCCTCAGACTCTGAATGTTGTGTGTTCTTGTTGTGATGCTTGCCTCAGCCTCTGAATGTTGTGTGTTCTTATTGTGCTGCTTGCCTCAACCTCTGAATGTTGTGTGTTCTTGTTGTGATGCTTGCCTCAACCTCTGAATGTTGTGTGTTCTTGTTGTGATGTGTGCCTCAGCCTCTGAATGTTGTGTGTTCTTATTGTGCTGCTTGCCTCAGCCTCTGAATGTTGTGTGTTCTTGTTGTGATGTGTGCCTCAGCCTCTGAATGTTGTGTGTTCTTATTGTGCTGCTTGCCTCAACCTCTGAATGTTGTGTGTTCTTGTTGTGATGCTTGCCTCAACCTCTGAATGTTGTGTGTTCTTGTTGTGACGTGTGCCTCAGCCTCTGAATGTTGTGTGTTCTTGTTGTGCTGCTTGCCTCAACCTCTGAATGTTGTGTGTTCTTGTTGTGCTGCTTGCCTCAGCCTCTGAATGTTGTGTGTTCTTGTTGTGCTGCTTGCCTCAACCTCTGAATGTTGTGTGTTCTTGTTGTGCTGCTTGCCTCAGACTCTGAATGTTGTGTGTTCTTGTTGTACTGCTTGCATCAGCCTCTGAATGTTGTGTGTTCTTGTTGTGATGCTTGCCTCAACCTCTGAATGTTGTGTGTTCTTGTTGTGATGTGTGCCTCAGCCTCTGAATGTTGTGTGTTCTTGTTGTACTGCTTGCATCAGCCTGTGAATGTTGTGTGTTCTTGTTGTGATGCTTGCCTCAGACTCTGAATGTTGTGTGTTCTTGTTGTACTGTTTGCATCAGCCTCTGAATGTTGTGTGTTCTTGTTGTGATGCTTGCCTCAACCTCTGAATGTTGTGTGTTCTTGTTGTGATGTGTGCCTCAGCCTCTGAATGTTGTGTGTTCTTGTTTTGCTGCTTGCCTCAACCTCTGAATGTTGTGTGTTCTTGTTGTGATGTGTGCCTCAGCCTCTGAATGTTGTGTGTTCTTGTTGTGCTGCTTGCCTCAACCTCTGAATGTTGTGTGTTCTTGTTGTGATGCTTGCCTCAGCCTCTGAATGTTGTGTGTTCTTGTTGTGATGCTTGCCTCAACCTCTGAATGTTGTGTGTTCTTGTTGTGATGCATGCCTCAGCCTCTGAATGTTGTGTGTTCTTGTTGTGATGCTTGCCTCAACCTCTGAATGTTGTGTGTTCTTGTTGTGATGCTTGCCTCAACCTCTGAATGTTGTGTGTCCTTGTTGTGATGCGTGCCTCAGCCTCTGAATGTTGTGTGTTCTTGTTGTGATGCTTGCCTCAACCTCTGAATGTTGTGTGTTCTTGTTGTGATGCATGCCTCAGCCTCTGAATGTTGTGTGTTCTTGTTGTGATGCTTGCCTCAACCTCTGAATGTTGTGTGTTCTTGTTGTGATGCTTGCCTCAACCTCTGAATGTTGTGTGTTCTTGTTGTGCTGCTTGCCTCAACCTCTGAATGTTGTGTGTTCTTGTTGTGATGCTTGCCTCAGCCTCTGAATGTTGTGTGTTCTTGTTGTGATGCTTGCCTCAACCTCTGAATGTTGTGTGTTCTTGTTGTGATGCATGCCTCAGCCTCTGAATGTTGTGTGTTCTTGTTGTGATGCTTGCCTCAACCTCTGAATGTTGTGTGTTCTTGTTGTGATGCATGCCTCAGCCTCTGAATGTTGTGTGTTCTTGTTGTGATGCTTGCCTCAACCTCTGAATGTTGTGTGTTCTTGTTGTGATGCTTGCCTCAACCTCTGAATGTTGTGTGTTCTTGTTGTGATGCTTGCCTCAGCCTCTGAATGTTGTGTGTTCTTGTTGTGATGCTTGCCTCAACCTCTGAATGTTGTGTGTTCTTGTTGTGATGCATGCCTCAGCCTCTGAATGTTGTGTGTTCTTGTTGTGATGCTTGCCTCAACCTCTGAATGTTGTGTGTTCTTGTTGTGATGCATGCCTCAGCCTCTGAATGTTGTGTGTTCTTGTTGTGATGCTTGCCTCAACCTCTGAATGTTGTGTGTTCTTGTTGTGCTGCTTGCCTCAACCTCTGAATGTTGTGTGTTCTTGTTGTGCTGCTTGCCTCAACCTCTGAATGTTGTGTGTTCTTGTTGTGCTGCTTGCCTCAACCTCTGAATGTTGTGTGTTCTTGTTGTGCTGCTTGCCTCAGACTCTGAATGTTGTGTGTTCTTGTTGTACTGCTTGCCTCAGCCTCTGAATGTTGTGTGTTCTTGTTGTGATGTGTGCCTCAGCTTGTGAATGTTGTGTGTTCTTGTTGTGATGTGTGCCTCAGCCTGTGAATGTTGTGTGTTCTTGTTGTGATGTGTGCCTCAGCCTCTGAATGTTGTGTGTTCTTGTTGTAATGCGTGCCTCAGCCTCTGAATGTTGTGTGTTCTTGTTGTGATGCTTGCCTCAACCTCTGAATGTTGTGTGTTCTTGTTGTGATGCATGCCTCAACCTCTGAATGTTGTGTGTTCTTGTTGTGATGCTTGCCTCAGACTCTGAATGTTGTGTGTTCTTGTTGTGATGCTTGCCTCAACCTCTGAATGTTGTGTGTTCTTGTTGTGATGCTTGCCTCAACCTCTGAATGTTGTGTGTTCTTGTTGTGATGCGTGCCTCAACCTCTGAATGTTGTGTGTTCTTGTTGTGATGCGTGCCTCAACCTCTGAAATGTTGTGTGTTCTTGTTGTGATGCTTGCCTCAACCTCTGAATGTTGTGTGTTCTTGTTGTGATGCTTGCCTCATATCTGAATGTTGTGTGTTCTTGTTGTGATGCGTGCCTCAGCCTCTGAATGTTGTGTGTTCTTGTTGTGATGCTTGCCTCAACCTCTGAATGTTGTGTGTTCTTGTTGTGATGCGTGCCTCAACCTCTGAATGTTGTGTGTTCTTGTTGTGATGCTTGCCTCAACCTCTGAATGTTGTGTGTTCTTGTTGTGATGCTTGCCTCAACCTCTGAATGTTGTGTGTTCTTGTTGTGATGCGTGCCTCAACCTCTGAATGTTGTGTGTTCTTGTTGTGATGCTTGCCTCAGCCTCTGAATGTTGTGTGTTCTTGTTGTGATGTGTGCCTCAGCCTCTGAATGTTGTGTGTTCTTGTTGTAATGCGTGCCTCAGCCTCTGAATGTTGTGTGTTCTTGTTGTGATGCTTGCCTCAACCTCTGAATGTCAAGGGTTCATAGCAGGACTCCGTCATTCAGCTCATGAGGACAGTTTTGTGTGTGTGGAGACCCCATCATTCAACTCATGAGGACAGTTTTGTGTGTGTGGAGACCCCATCATTCAGCTCATGAGGACAGTTTTGTGTGTGGAGATCCCATCATTCAGCTCATGAGGACAGTTTTGTGTGTGGAGATCCCATCATTCAGCTCATGAGGACAGTTTTGTGTGTGGAGATCCCATCATTCAGCTCATGAGGACAGTTTTGTGTGTGTGGAGACCCCATCATTCAGCTCATGAGGACAGTTTTGTGTGTGTGGAGACCCCATCATTCAGCTCATGAGGACAGTTTTGTGTGTGTGGAGACCCCATCATTCAGCTCATGAGGACAGTTTTGTGTGTGTGGAGATCCCTGGGAGTCATTGCTGGAGCTACAGTGTTCATGCTCTGTCTGGTGTTTTTGACAGGCCGCTGTTCAGAAAGAAGACCATGCTATATGGGATAGAACCTGGTGCAGTGAAGCCAATCCTTTTGCTCTAAACCCTTTATTATATAAGGTGGATTCTAAAGTTTCCAGAATAGCTTCTTATTTGCTCTTGAGCTGAAGTAACAAGTGTGTGTGTTGTGCATGCAGCATGAATAATTCATTATGAAATAATTCAAAATAATTGAATAATTTATAAATATCAATTGTTGCTGTGTCATTAGTGAGTGTTTCAGTTATTATTTGAATATGTTTGGCTTAAAGGAGGGAAGTGCAGATGGCTCAGATGAGTGGACTCAGATGTGAAGATGAAGATTCGAGTGAACCATCCTCAACACAGATTTCATACATTGCTTCAGAAAGCCAGACAGGTGACCAGTTAGCTCTGGCCTCTGTTCAACCTTCATTCCTTGATACAAGCCTCATGCCTGAGGCTCAGCAGGTTAGTTTGCAAATGTGGAATGTACACTGTGGTCTTCCATACTTGTTGTTACTTCACTGTCACTCTTGATTACTTGTGTTACATTTGGGTGTCAGATAAGTAGTTTTGTGTATTCCAAACAAAAAGACATGATAGTGTAAAATTACTGGGGTAGGAAATTCAAATTACTGTGTGAATTTGTGTGTTGTATATTTCAGCTTGAAGGATTTATCTAATTACTCTAGTTTATGTTGTGTGATTTCTGTAGTATGTACTTGACGAGATGCAACGAAATATGCTGGGCAATAAATCGTGCAATCTGTTCTTTTTGTCTTCGTTATTCAAATTATTATCTTTTGTTTGTTGAAAAAGACTGATCAGAATGTCAGATTATGTGTGCCTCATTTCTTTATTGCCGATCCAATAAGTGAGGACATGTTTGCATGTCCTACTGTCATTTCTCTATCTAAATGCTTTGTGTTAGTGAAGTAAATATGTAGGTATTTGTTTACTTCTAATGAAATCTTCATTCAGCAAATACACAGCATTTGTTGTACCATTGCCTTCTACAAATCACACCATTCATCTACAATGTCTGGTACCTTTTGTATGATGATTCTTAGCAAAATCCTTGTCATGTGACTCAATGTGCTAAATGTTTGATGTTGATCATATTCATTGGTTTTTGATTTCTTTGGGATTGCAATACATGCAGATTTACATGTTTCAGGAGGTATGTCACCAATGTCATAGATTGTGTTCAGCAGCCTGGTGACCTGGTCATAGATTGTGTTCAGCAGGCTGGTGACCTGGTCTATTCCACATACTTTAAGGCATTGTTCATTTCAGTTGTGATGTTGTCTGGACCTGGGGTCATGGTAGAATTCATGTGGTTAAGAGCATTGTCTAAGTAACATAAAAAACTGGAATATCACAAATTAACTTAGAGAAAAGTTTTGTGTGTCCTGTTCATCTGTGTGGGTGTGAATGCCTGACAGTCAGTAATACAATTATGGAAACTGGTGACAGTGAAGATGTGGCTTTTGAGAAGAGTATTGAAAACATCTTGAGAAGAGGAACACAACCACTGAGGTATTGACAGCTGCAGGTATCACTATATCACTTATCAGAACCATAAGTTCAGCTAGTGCATATCCTTTACCAGACATCACAGTCAACCCCACCATTTTTTGGCTGTGATTTATTGGCACGTTTATGTTCAGTACTTTGCCATTGCTTTCTGAACGCTGAACGACCAGCACCTAATCCATTGAATGAAAACCAATGCAAGACTGTCTGCTTCAAAATTGCCCAAAGCTGTGTTTTGAATGTGGTATGCAGGTTTACGACTTGCATTCGTAAGACCTTCGCCACAGAGCCGGTTCCGAACCATAAGGAAAAGATAAATGGAATTTATGGCGAATATCAACACAAGAGATGAGTAGTGAAATGAGCTTTGAGTGGGACAGTACTGGGCTACAGGGACAGAGGAAGATAGAGAATAATGTGTGTTGAACATTGAAACAACTGGGTCACAAGTTTAAATATAAGCAACACCAATGTTATTACACAACAAATGACAAAGGACTGGGGAGTCACAACCTCCAATGTCTGCTCCAGATCTGGCATCTGAAGAAGGGCTTTCTGAACTTCCATCTTTGCCTCTAAAATATAGGTCCTAGATAATTGTAAGAATTTCTGGAAATTGTCTGTGAAGGCAAGGCAATGAGCAAGTCATGGCCTAGAATATATGGAGGCCTAGTACTTCACAGCCCAGTGGCAGTATCTGTGGGGGGATCACCTTTACTCTGTAGTGCTTGAATGTCTTACTGATCTATGCACAGCCCAGTGGCAGTATCTGTGGGGGGATCACCTTTACTCTGTTCAATGTCTTACTGATCTATGCACACCCCAGTGGCAGTATCTGTGGGGGGATCACCTTTACTCTGTAGTGCTTCAATGTCTTACTGATCAATGCATATGCATGATGTGCCACTGACATACATGAGCACACACACACATCCACAGTTTAACAGGGTTGAGTGGTTGAATAAGTTCTTCTGATTAGCCAATAACACAACAGTTTCACCCTCAGGTGTCACAGCCCAGCAGAACAAAGGCAGAATGTAACAACAACAACAACAGTCTTGCTGATGTGGACTTTCATTCAGCAATATCAGAGCCAATAAATATGCCAAATGTAGCTTCATTAACAGATGTGCAGGTCCTGGCAGGTACTGAGACAGCAGCACCTCAAATCCTACCAGATGAAACATGTACAAATGAACAGGTATGTAAATGCAATAGAATATCTGAATATGACAGGATTGTTCTTGTCCATACTTGAAGTGAACTAAAGATAAGAGATACTGATGAATGGAACTGGTGAAATAACATCTAAATGTTTGTTGCTATCAGCGTCAAACATATGCAGAACATTCATTCATTCAGTAATATGTCCCTTGCAGAATTTCACTCCCATAACAACTGTCCAGAAAACTACTCGGTCATAAGCAAGATGTCCTGCATCCAATACACCCATCTGGAGATCATCTACCACATCCTGCATCCATCTTCTCTTTGGCCTTCCTCTTCTTCTCTTCTCGGGCACATACCCCTCCATGATTGTTCTCTTTAAACTTTCATGACGTTTCAAGTGACCAAAATAATTCAATTTTCTTTGTTTTATAGTCTTGAGTAGCCTATCTTTTTCAATATTCAGTTCTTGTTGTATGAATGCATTTGTTCTTTTCTGTATCCAAAATATTCTTAGAACCCATCTATAACATTTATATTCAAAGGCATTTTTGCACTGTTCAGCTTGTTTATGCTACAATAAGCACAGTTTTGGAAAAATTTTAAGTATTTAGGACATATAACTTGAAACGATTCACCTAAACAAACATCCCTTGAAACAAGTAAAAAGTTTAAGTACCTAGGAAGTATAATATCATCAAATGGCAAATCAGAAGACGAGATTGAAAATAGATGCAATAAGGCAAACATTGGACAAATGGCACCAATAGTAAAGAACAAACATGTATCAATAACTACTAAGAAAGCACTTTACAACACAATCTTCCTACCAACTGTTACCAATACCAAACCTGGACAATGGCTGAAAAAGAGAAAAGAATAATCGCAACAGCAGACATTAGATTTCTGAGAAGAATACTCAAAATAATGTATCAAGAAGAGATAAGATCAAAAATGAAGAAATCAGGACTAAAGTGAGGATTATAACTGCACTAGATTTTATTAAAAGGCAGCAAGTCAAATGGTTTGGCCATGCAAGTAAGTTACCAACTAACAGTATACCACAATAAGCAATGATGTACAGACCAGATGGAAGTAGAGGAAGAGGCCGTCCACGTAAACGATGGACGCAGGGAATAACAGAATCCATGAGAATATCAATACATGAAGCCCATAAGCGGGCACTCTCCCGCTGTTTATACTTCACCTCGACACCGCAAGCTACAAGAGGAACATGATGAGATGAGAAATGAGAACTGGATGGTTTGTGTAGATCTTAAAATGGCGAACTTCTTGTTTGACCAGCAAAGGGAATTCACCAAATATCCATTCTTTATATACTTGTGGGATAGTGGGGCAAAAGATACACACTGGACACAGAAGCAGTGGCCATTGAGGGCTGAATTGAAAGTTGGAGAAACAAAATCATATAGCTGGTCCTTTGCAGAACATTGCTCTCATCGTGGCTCAGTGAAAAGTTTCTCAATCTCAAGCCATTTCTTCTGCCTTGTGCACCCTCATGAGTGAAACAAGCCAAATTGCTTTGGCCGTATTAAATGTCACAGTGTCTTAGAAAGAACAATAATAGAAGGCTTGGTTTCTTGGCAAAAAGACAAGGATCGACCCACACAACAGGCAGACACAGTACTTCAAAGGCCCCTTCAGCATAACAATGTATGAGGCAGGGGAACTGGTAAAAGATCAAGAGTCTTTCTAGCTAGCCATAATGAGGTTGATGTTCTACCAAGGACCTGCTATTTATTCACCATTTGAAATATATTCTGTCAGGACATAATAGTAGCATAGTTACAGCAATATTCTTGGGCTACAGGTTATTTTAATGTCATGAAAAATAGACATTCTGAAAGCCCATCACTAACTCATCACCATCATTGTGTTCCCTGCCAACTGGCATAGGTATTTATGTCTCTCCGCAGATCTCAGTCCTTGGTGTTCTAGATCAACTCTGCTGATGTTTTTCCTCCATGCCACAGTCTCAGTCCATCCAGCATAATTTCTCTCTGTCTGACTATGCCTTTTTACCCACTGATATTTCTGTTTGTCACAATATTCTCAAATGTCTCTCTCCTCATCCCATGACCAAGGAAAGCAGTTTGTCTTTTTCTTATAGTTGTATATATTTTAGTTTCATGAGCCTCTTCCAGGAAATTAATGTTAGTTACTCTGGCAGTCTAAGGTATTTACAGCATTCATCTCAGGAACCACATCGATGCTGCTTCTAATCTCTTCCTAATTTGTTCATTCATGTCCCATGATTCACTGCCATAAAGCGAAACAGGTTCTATATAACATTTCAGTGCTAACTAAAGTTAGTTGCATATCCTTTTCAGGATTTTGCTATCAGCCCCAGCATTTTTTGGATGTTGGGATTTATAAAGCAAGTTTGTGTTCTGTAGTGTGCTGTTGCTTTCTGAACGATCAATGCTCATACCATTGTTAAACATCAACGCTTGGTAGTCTGCTTCCAAATTGCTTGCAGCTGATTTCGAACGCAGTTTGTGGGATTGTGAATCTTGTTCGTTATGTCTTCACCACAGATGCCAGCCAGTACGAACTAGCATAGAATAAATTAGTTTTCAAGATATAAAATAACTATAGTATAGGATATTCATAACCAGTAAGTTGATTTTTAAAGAGTTTAAAACCCGTAACTCAAAATTAATAACCATAATTAACATGCAGTTTATACATTGTATACATTGTCTTTCACTCTGACATCCGATCTCTTTCGTTTATTTTTCGTCTTAGAGGTAAGCTAAAAAACATCAAATTTTACTTTCCACTCAAAACCTAAAGAAGTTCTGCTCCAGTATCGTGCCTTGTGAGTTCGCTTTGTGTGACTTTGCTACGTCTTTACAAGTTCACAACAAACCCTGCTTGTACAACCACGTACATGTAAGGTGACTACTGCAGCAAATATGACATAACAAAGATCGAATTAACAGTTGTAATAATGTGCATTTACAGAATGTGAAACATGATACTTATCATTTCTTGTTTTCCTGTTTTGTAATCTTGTTGCATCTGCTGCTGCAGTCCACAGCCGAACCCATTCAGGCAATACAGGATCTAGTTACTCTAGCGAATGAACAGGACACAGCTACTCCAGAGAGTTCTGGAATGAGCAGCAGTTTTCGTTTACGTAAGATATTTACTTCCTCCTTCATTGCTTAGACTAACAATAATTTGGACATTACAGTATCAGATATTTTGTTAGCTCGATGCATGTTTGTTTTCAGCCAGTATTTATGCCTGCTCAATGTATTTTCCATGGTCTATAACTGTTTTATATGTCTTTTAACTTGTACTTTGCAAATAATTCATATGTTTGCATATTTGAATATTGTTAACTGCTCCAAATATTACATTTTGGTGATCACGTCTGTACGCACAGCTTGGTCACACAAATAAAAATCTCTTGTATTAATGATTGCACACATAAAGTAAATATTGATATTGATTTATAACTTAATAATAAGTTGTCAATACAAAGGTAAAACAATTATAAGAATATTTAAGCCATATAATATTCAGTGGAAAATGATAAAACAACACATCCCCATGAAGAGAGTGGGCAGTGTGATGTGAATCATGGCCGCTCGAAGGTCATGAATAATCAGCTGAGAATCCAGTATCTAAAATAATTCCTAGTTGTAACTCAGGAGAGTTGAACAGGACATATCTTGCCTAGCAAAAAAAAAAAACAATCTTTACTATGTAGAGTTTGTCAGCATACCATGTTAGCTACGTGTTACGTACATATGTTTATGAATTCTATAGCTACATTACTCTCTGTTTCTTCGGCAGCCTCATTTTGTGTTGTATTTTCATGATTGCGTTGTGAACACTAATTTGTATCCTCTGCAGCCTGCAATGTTTGTGGGGATGACGCCATCGTGTATTGTGAAAACTGCTCAAATAAACCGCTGTGCAGTGGTTGCAACTCAAACTGGCACAAGCATCCAAACAGACAAGGCCACATCCAGCAGTCTATCAGTGTGCTGGCCTTGCTGTCACCTAACAGTTTAAACCCAGTGCATATTGATGGAGCTTATGGAATTTCAGCACAAACAAACATAAGTCCCTATAGGCAAGTACAGACAGTGCTTACTTAGTACATGTGATGGAAGCAATGGTTTGAGCATATCACTATTGTTTTTTTGTTTGTTTTTTGTTTGTTTTTTGCATATCCTTTACAGGACATTGCTGTCAACATCAGCATCTTTCAGCTGATTGTTGATTACGCTCAGTAGTTTGCCATTGCTTTCTGAGCGACCGGCTCACATACCCCATAAGTTAACTGACGCGGAGAGAGCTACTACCAATTCTCGTGCACGTCATGTTACGAGAGTATACAGGATTATGGAGAAAGTCGTGTAACCCCTAAACCAGGGAGACCAGCTCAGCACTATTGTAGCAAAAGGAAATTTGATGCCATAGTTTAATCTAAATGTTTAAATGAAAGTAAAGGCTATTCATGGTAGATACTTCTGAAAGGTGTGCAGTGATGGGCCTTTACATATATTGGGTCACAGTATTGTGAGGTGGGGTGGCCAGGTACCTTTCCCAGCAATGTTTCCCCTCCTAGAGACATGTTTGTTGCCTATATCATGAGGCCAAGTATACCAAAGAGCTGCATGAATCTGGAAAACAGCAACCACTCGCCAGTTGGCCAGTGATTCCAACCTACAGCAACCACTCACCAGTTGGCCAGTGATCCCAACCTACAGCAACCACTCACCAGTTGGCCAGTGATCCCAACCTACAGCAACCACTCACCAGTTGGCCAGTGATCCCAACCTACAGCAACCACTCACCAGTTGGCCAGTGATCCCAACCTACAGCAACCACTCACCAGTTGGCCAGTGATCGCAACCTACAGCAACCACTCACCAGTTGGCCAGTGATCCCAACCTACAGCAAGCACTCACCAGTTGGCCAGTGATCCCAACCTACAGCAACCACTCACCAGTTGGCCAGTGATCCCAACCTACAGCAACCACTCACCAGTTGGCCAGTGATCCCAACCTACTGGCCGGCAAGTGTACTTATCCACTGCCTCAGCAGCTGAGGAAACAGTCAAGCTGGCTGCAGTGTGCTGGGAGAACATCATATTTAACAATCCACAAACCACGATACAACAGTTTCTTTATTGCAAGAATACATTTTCTAGATGTAGTGGAGAAGTAACATATTGACATTTCCACATTTGTAGGTATTGGCATAGTTTGTATTATCTTTAATAGAAGGGGGAAGGATTAATTAAGAGGTGAAATCCAACGCTTGCAAAAGTACAAAACACAATCTGTAGATTCATGAAAGCAATCTTCAACACTACATAGCATAACAATATTATTATAGCAGTCTAAGTAAAATGTTAGCTTGGTTGAGTCAGCTGATAGCTTTGCTGAATGTTTGGTCCACTTTGTTACACATTTTCAATTCAAATGTGATCATGGAAGTTCAGTCATGTCCATCAATTCTGCTGCTGACAACAATTGTTTCAATCTGATAGATGTATACTTTCTCTACAAATCATTCAGAGTGGGACAGATGCAGCAAACACATCTTGTGAACCAGAAGATGCAGAACAAGCAAACATCACCAGAGCACAACATGTACTCTCCAGAGGCACTACTTAGAAGGTTTCATGACAGCAAAGAAGCATCCTTCAGACAGCCAAATCACATGAAGTAAGTAACATAGCTGAGTGTACAATTAGTCAGTCATTTCTGCATATTGAAAGTAAGAAATTGTAACATTTGTATTTTGCATTAATTTAAAGTTATAGATTGATAACAACAGATTACTTGAAAATTAAGCCTTAGTGGTAACTCTATCTCAGATGCAGGATCAATTAAACACACTTCATGGGAGGTGACTACTAGGTCTAAACAATTGTAGAGGAAAGAAAAAGAAGAACAAAGATAGTGAGAATAAACCAAGCAAATGATAACTGTATCTCCCTCAGTGAAACCTCACTTGAAGAGATGAAATCATACACCTAGTTAGGTAGCAATGTAGACACATAGAGATATTAACATAAGAATACAAAAAGCAAGAGGGGCTTTCATAGCTCTAGTACACTGTGGAAGTCAAAGGACATTAAAATTAGCATGAATTATTAGCTCTAATGTTAACTTAGTATTGCTGTATGGATCAGAAAGATGCAGAAGGACTTCATCAATAAATAGGAAACTACAAACATTCAGTAATTGGTGCCTATGCAGAATAGAAGAATTACAATGGTATGATAGAATCACTAATGTAGAGCTCAAGGAGAAATCTAAATACAAGTCACTTAAAGGTGATTAAAAAAGATGCTGGCACTGAGTAGAACACACATTGACAAAACCTGATTAAATATAGGTAGAAAGTTCCTTGTCTGTAACTAAAAGGATTAACAAAATAGAGGTGGACCTAAAACACACAGAGAAGAGAATTAGAAGCAGTGATGAACAATATGGGAAAGACATGGACAGAGCTGAAGGAGAAAACAAAGGGTAGGATGGTATCTTCATTTCTGTGAGTACATAAACAGTAAATCAAATCAAATCAAATCAACTTTATTAGGGTCACAAATTGGGCGCGCAGGCCCGTCTTACATTCGGCCCTTCCAATCACTCGTCTTTCGTTCATCAAGAGCATTATACATTTACATAGGAAGATAAAATAAACATTGTGAAATGAATGTTGTAAACATAAGCAAGGCTAATTACCATGTTATGAAGCCCATCTCCCACCTATCCATACATCACCCCACCCACACAACACCCCCACCTACCCACACACACGCACACCAAGGACACATACGTACCCCACAAACCGATCCATCCCCCTCCCGCACATCCCCCACCCACACACACTGCCCTCACCTGATCCCCCAACCAAAACACACTCGCCACCCACAAACATTCCCCCACCAACCCACACATCCTACGCCCATCCACATACACATACTACCCCACACATCCTCTCCCCACCCACACCTCAAACCACCCATCCCCCAGCCACATCTCCATCGACAACATATTCCCCACCCATGCACACAATCCCCCACCAACCCACACATCGCACATCCACTCACACATTCCCAAACCATACACACACATCCCCACCAACTGACATATCCCCACCCCCACCCCACACACACACACACACACATCTCTCTAACCACCCATACATCCCCAATCCACTAACACACACCCCACCACCCACACATACAACTTCCACCCACCCACACATGCCTTAACCTAATCCCCCACCACACAATCCCCCACCCGCACATCACATACACCTCCTACCATGCACTATTCCCAACCCACGCACCACACACACACATATCCCTCACCAACACATCCCCACTTACACACCACACACATATCCCCCACCCAGATACCACACAATATTCCCACCCACACCCACACAGATACCCTTACCCATCCACCCCACATACCCCCACTCACACACCACAAAAATCCCCCACCCACACACACATACCTCACCCACACAATATCCCCAACCAACACACCACACACCTCTCCCCACCCACACACGCATTCCCTACCCGTCCACCAACACACACTCACTCACGCATACATCCTCCACTACGCACCCACACCCCCCCCCCCCCCAACCAAACATCTCTCGATCACAATACCCCTACCCCACACACATCCTCCACCCACTCACACATCCCACCCCGACACATACAACTCCCTCACCCACTTACACATCCCTAAGCCACTCACACACCCCCACCCACACATTCCCCATCCAAACACACACATCTCCCACCAACACTCCCCCACATACTTTCCCCAACCACCACAATCCCCTACTCACCCATACATATACCCCACCCATACGCACATTCCCCGCACCCATCACACACATCCCCCACACCACACACTATCCTCCACCCATACCACCACAAACATACCCTCCACCCACACATCATTCACACATCCCCCACCAACACACCGCACACTATCTCAAACCTACACACCATACACTTCTCCCCACCCGCCCTTGCATCCCCAATCCACCCAACACAATCCCCTACCCACACAACCCCGCCTCCTACACATACTTCCTCAAACCGTCCACACATCTCCACCCACATAAACACACATCCCCTGCATCCGTCCCATACACATATCCTCCACCCATACACACATCCCCCACACCCATTCCAACACCCCTACTTTCACCCCCACACATCCATCCACACATCCCACCAACACCCACAAATACCACTACCCACGAAAACCCACACACCCCAACCAACCCATCCAAACGCATACCCCCACCCACACACCCACTACCCACACATATCCCCACACTCACACACATCCTCCACATACACTCACACTTCCTCACATCTAGACACATACAAAATGTCTCACGTTAGTATTGAAACTAGTATGAAGAAACTCCCACACTTTACTCACACATATACACTGACACTTGTCATGAGCAGTCTCATAAAAATGTTAAACATGGAGAAAAATGTGTACATAAAATGTATGTGACGTAAAAATAGTGATGCTCTCTCTCTCTCTCTCTCTCTCTCTCTCTCTCTCTCTCTCTCTCTCTCTCTCTCTCTCTCTCTCTCTCTCTCTCTCTCTCTCTCTCTCTCTCTCTCTCTCTCTCTCTCTCTCTCTCTCTCTCTCTCACACACACACACACACACACACACACACACACTCACTCACTCTCACACATTCACTCTTCCGCTCATTCATTCACTCTCACGCATTCACTCTCCCGCTCACTCATTCACTTTCCCGTTCACTCATTCACTCTCACGCTCACTCATTCACTCTCCCGCTCACTCATTCACTCTCACGCTCACTCGTTCTGTCTCTCATTCACACTCACTGACTCTCTCACTCAAACTACAGTAATGAACATTAGTTTATATTATGCATGATAAAATCAAATGGTATTTAACTGATAATATGACAGATGAGAATACACAAACATATGGATTCGCGTGTTACATAACATGCGTGTTACATGACATGCATCTGCTCAGCTCTCTCTCTCTCTCTCTCTCTCTCTCTCTCTCTCTCTCTCTCTCTCTCTCTCTCTCTCTCTCTCTCTCTCTCTCTCTCTCTCTCTCTCTCTCTCTGTATTCTTTCATATACACACACGCACACGCATGCACGCGCTCACACACATACACTAACACATCAACTCTCCCACTGTCTAACTCTCTAACACACAATCCTTCACACACACACACACACTCACTCTCTCAATCACACTCTCTCACACATACACATACACATGAACGCATGCACATGAACGCACGCACGCCTACATTCCCTCACTCACTCTCACACATACACGTACGAATGCATGCACTGACACATTCCCCCACCATTTCTCGCTCAATCACTCTCTCCACACACACGCATGCACGTGCGCACACACGCATTCACTCTCTCCCTCTCTCTAACACCCACTTTCTCTCTCTCTCTCTCTCTCTCTCTCTCTCTCTCTCTCTCTCTCTCTCTCTCTCTCTCTCTCTCGCTCCCACACGCACACACATATATAGTGAACAATTATAGTTAAACAATTATAATGAACAATTATACTGAACAATTATACCAGTAAATGAATTATGGTGGCATATAGTCGGTATGGATTAAGTATTGAAAGAGTTTTCGGTTAAATGTGTAGGGACTCATTGGAGTTTTCAGATCTAGAGGCAGATCATTCCATAAGTGAGCACCAGAATAGGCGAAACATGTTTTGTATAGGTCCAATCTAGGCTTTGAGACATGTAACAAATTTAGGCGCTTGCTGTTCATTGCATTAGATTGAATCAGCGGCAGAAGATACTCTGGGGTATTTTGAGATATAATTTTATTCACTAATTTGGCTTTGTTGAAAAGGAAGCGCTTTTGTAGTGGTAGAAGTCTTAGATGACTGTACAAATTATTACTTTCAACGTGCTTTATGCCAGAAACCAGACGAATAGCTCGGTTTTGTAGAGAACATAGTCGTTTTAAATTAGATTTAGGGCAACCATCCCAAACTGTGGAACAGTAATCGAGATGTGATTGGATATAGCATGTATAGAATATTTTTCGTGTGCTTTCGTCCAGGAAGTGCTGAATTTTAGCAAGTTGGTAAACTTTTTGTGCTATTTTCTTGGTAAGAGCGTGAACATGAGAGCTCCAGTTCAAATGGCTGTCTATTAAAAGCCCTAGTGTTTTATGTTCAGTCACATTAACTATAGGTAACGTGCCCATGCGGAGTTCGAGCGGTGATCCAGTTATGGCTAGTGTCTGTAGTTTTTGTCTGGTCGTTATTAGCATGGATTTGGTTTTGTCGATGTTAATTTGCATGCGGTTTTCATTGCTCCATCTAGTAAGATTATCAAGTTCCTTTTGTAAAGAATTCTCTAATTCACTACGGTTTTCTTGACTAGTATATATAGTACAGTCGTCTGCAAATAGATCACAAGTTGTATTGATATATAAAGGAAGATCATTAATATAAACTGCAAAAAGCAGCGGACCTAGTATTGAGCCCTGAGGCACACCAATATTAAGCTGTGTGGGTCTTGATAGACAGTTGTTGAAGGACACGACTTGTTGCCTGTCGGATAGAAATGACGTAATTATGTTCACCATGTTGGTGCTTGTCTTCATTTGCTTTAGTTTTCTAATTAAAATATCGTGATCTACCATATCAAAAGCTTTTTTAAAGTCTACAAACACCGCTCCACAAATTCTACCGTTGTTGATGTTTAAGTGCCAGTTATCGGTCATTTTTGTTAGAGCACTATGGCAAGAATATTTAGGTCGAAACCCAGATTGACTGTTAATTATTAGATCATTGTTAATTAAATGGTGTAACGTTATTTTATGAATGTGTTTTTCTAGTGGTTTTGATAGCGACGATAGTAAGGAAATAGGTCTATAATTACCCAAAACACTATTATCGATTGAGCCATTTTTAATTAGCGGAAACACTTTAGCAATTTTAAATGCAGATGGAAAGTAGTTTTTGGCCAGGCACTGGTTATATATGAACGTTAAGGACTCGCTAATGACTGGTTCAGCACAACGAAGAATTCTATTACTGATACCATCTAGGCCATGTGAGTTTGTTGATTTGAGGTTCAAGAGATATTTATAAACGTCTGCAACAGACATTAAAGGAATCTCAGCGGGAATATTTCTGGTGCACTTCTCCTCACAGAATGATGTCAGTGAACTTAAATTACACGATGAGTCTGGTATTGAAGACTTTAGATTCTCTATTTCCGATTGAAAGAAACAACTGAATTCATCGCATGTTATAGAATTTGGTATTGCTGATTCTGTAGGACGTTTCTTATTGGTTAGCAAGTTAATAGCCTTCCATATATTTGTACTGTTTGAATTATCTACAATCAAATTTTTAAAATGATCTTTTTTTATCCTACGAATTTCATATTTAACTTTATTCCTTAGTCTGCGGTAATTGATGAAGTCTTTATTTTTGTGTGCTGTATCTCGCTCTCTCATGATTTGCAGCACATTTCTAGTGACCCATGGGGATTTATGTTGATTTTTGACTCGAACTTCTTTGATTGGCACGTGTTTATCGAACACATTGTAGACTGTCTTCGTCCAGAAAGCTAATGCATCGTCGGGGTCAGGAAGTTGGTAAACGTGATCAAGGGCTGCTTTTCTTAAGTCTTGCAAAAATAAATCTTGGTTGAATGCTTTATAATTCCTAAATTTGATACTTACATGTTTATGTTTAAGAGGTTTGAACCCAATTCTTGACCATGTACAACATACCGGGTAGTGGTCACTAACTGTACAAACAGGAACAGAACATTCAATAATATTATCTGGACAAGTAACATATATATGATCAATTGTAGTTGAGGATGTGTCAGTAACCCTTGTGGGACGGTTTATTAGTTGTTTGAAATTGTAAGAAAGAATGATATCGTCCCATGTCTTCTAGTATCTTTATCTCTGTGAGTGCATAAACAGTGTAGTCTACTAGTGTACACAAACTATATTCTACTAGTATCTTCATCTCTGTGTGTACATAAATAGTGTAGTCTACTAGTATCTTTATCTTTGTGTGTACATAAACAGTATAATCTACTAGTGTCTTTATCTGTGTGTGTACATAAACTATATTCTACTAGTATCTTCATCTCTGTGTGTACATAAACTATATTCTACTAGTATCTTCATCTCTGTGTGTACATAAACAGTATAGTCTACTAGTGTCTTTATCTCTGTGAGTACATAAACAGTATATTCTACTAGTATTTTCATCTCTATGAGTACATAAACAGCATAATCTGCTACTGTCTTTATCTGTATGTGTACATGAACAGCTTAGTCTACTATCTTTATCTGTGTGTGTACGTAAACAGTATAGTATACTAGTATCTTCTTCTTTGTGTGTACATAAACCGTATAATCTACTAGTATCTTCATCTCTGTGAGTACATAATATAATCTGCTAGTGTCTTTATCTTTGTGTGTACATAAACAGTATAGTCTATTAGTATCTTTATCTATGTGTGTACATAAACAGTGTAATCTGCTGGTATATTTATCTGTGTGCGTACATAAACATTATAGTCTGCTAGTATTTTTATCTGTGTGTACATAAACAGCTGGTCTCCGTGGCCAAAGGCTTGCGAATGCGGTTCGTGAGCTGCTTACCAGGCGTTCGAAATGCAGCCACGACCAATTTGTGCAGCAGACTGTGTCATGTTGTGTTATAACATGTTGGTATGGGAGCCAGTCGTTCAGAAAGAAATGGCAAACTACTGAACGTAAAATTTGCCTAGTACATCAATAGCAGCTGAAAAATGCTGGTGTTGACTGCAACATCTTGTAAGCGATATGCAACATTTAAAAACAAAAAAAATAAAAATAAAATACATAAACAGTATATCTTACAAGTATATTTATCTCTATGTGTACATAAACAGCATAGTCTACTAGTATATTTATCTCTGTGTGTACACAAACAGTATAGTCTACTAGTATATTTATCTCTGTGTGCACATAAACAGTATAGTCTACTAGTATATTTATCTGTGTGTGTACATAAACAGTATAGCCTACTAGTATCATTTTGTCTGTGTGTAAATAAACAGTATAGTCTACTAGTATCATTTTTTCTGTGTGTACATAAACAGTATAATCTGCTGGTAGCTTTATCTGTGTGTGTACATAAACAGTATCAGACTGGGCCATATGGGTTAACACCCAGTACAATGATGTCGACCTTATGTCTTTTAATCCCGTTGAAACCCTTGATCTGTTTCACTGTAAGCACAAAAAAGGCTAATATATGTGTCTCTGTGAGTAGATGACAAGGTGTAGTTGGCTAGTATACACATCTCTGTGAGTAGGTAACAAGTATATGAAATGAACTGAACTGCAGTACAGTTGTAACCCAAAGAGAACATCAGCAAAAACAGAGAGTTTAGTTTAGTTTAGTCGATGGATCAACATCACGGCACACGGGTGCAACCCATAAGTGCTCTATCTTCCTCCTAACTCAAATCTGAGTCTGGAGAAACTCAGCTCAGTGCACGAACTCCGTAGCACCGGCGAGGATCCTGAAAATACTTTGGGTAGATTTTTAACTCGAAATTTTGCCCGGGCAGTGCTGTTAGGCTACTCATTTTTTTATTTCCAACTGCCAAGGGATTTTTTACGTGTGCAACAATACACACGGGCGTCCGATCTCACTGCCCAGAGACCAGGGGAAATTTTATTACTAGAAGTCCACGTAAAAAAATCCCGGTCATCACTGAGGCTTGAACCCGGAACATCTAGCACTCGAGGCAGACACCATACCTCGAGACCACGAGAGTGGAGTTGGTCAACTTTATAAATAGCTGCAACATCCATCTTCTCATTTGTGGTTGTGTTCTTGTACAGCTGACCAATGCCAGATGTTCACCCAATTTCACTTCTCACTTTCATTGAATGTGTACAGCTTGACTGCAGTTTCACCAATTTTATTGTCCAAGGTATACAGAAAACTTCACTTGCACACACTGTCCTGTCTTGTCTAACCCTCAGCCATTAGCATATGTGGATTATCATTTTCTTTCTTGTTCTGTAAAGTCTGTCTTTGTTCATTGGTTTCCTCTTATTCAACAGCAATGAGCCAGTAGACCATGTAAGAGAGATTCACTACCCTCCAGAGTATCTGAGACTTCAGAATCTGAACTCACAACGTTATCAGCAGCAACCTCAGTATACTCAACATTCACCAGCCGCTGACTTTGACTCTCATCCGTCAACCTACCAAATACCTTATGGGTTGCTGTATTCTGATCAGGTACAAGGACATATGCATTCTCTTATTAATCCAGGACATCAGTTTAGATCACACATGGAGACATTCAGCCCCAGGACTTTCCAGGAGCAACACTTGGAGAACTCAGAGTACCTGCCAGATATGAGAAGCAGGCTACAGCACACACTTCCATATATACAGCAGCAGAATGAAAACCATAACCAAGCCGCCTTAATGCAGCAAAACCAGCAGTCGCCTAACTGGTATCCTAATAGCATGCCCCATCATCAGTATCCATACAATCATAATGTTTCTCAGCGACCAGGAGACGTGGGCGTAGCTGGGTATGTTCCTGGGGGTGTTGTACCACACTCCATGTTTACGCCGGTGCATTCAAATACAGGGCGACACTTTCCAGATTCAATGGTTCCTGTTAGCTCACAGCAGGTCATGAGACCTAACAGTGGTCAGTCTGCAAGGAACAGTTACTTAGTACATCCTGAAGGCACAGTTCACTATGGTAATAGGGATGCTCAAATGAACATGCAAAGTCCTTACAGTCTTCCCAGAGGACATGGTTTTCAACCATCAGTCCATGATGTTCATCAGAGCATGCCTGGAATGCTGGCCGGCGGTCAGAACTTTGCTGTTTCACAAAATCACTATCTGCATCTACCTGTATCTGATTTTGGGCAGCCAGGATTGCAAGACCCAGCATCCCAGATGTTCAGACAACTTTCAGCATCTTCATCATCATCATCTTTAAACAATGCTCTCAGTGTATTGCAGGATGAGCTAAATCATGTGCCCGATGTAAAAAAGAGAATGTCAAAATGTGATGACTTTATTGCTGAAAAGGATGTGGTTATTAAAGTTCTTGAGCAAAAGATAAACCATCTCTTGGAAGTAGACTTAGAAGCTTGTGAAAATGAGTACTTCCGTGATTTGACCAAACAGAAAGCCATTTACATGCAGCAAAAAAAGTTTTTAGAGGGATACCGCCAGCACCTAGAAGATGAAACTGCCTTATTGAAAATGAACTTACCTGAAGAGTCGTCACAGCAAATCCACTACCCACCAGATATTGACTTATCAATTCGAGTAAGTAAAAAACCTGGCATAGACACCAACCCAGACAGAGTAGCACATGTTGCAGAAGGTGTTCAGGATGCTGATGTTGTAAATACATCACATCATCAGCTGGCATTGACCAACACCAACAACAGTGCCGGAGTCGTCAGTACCTCAGCTCCCATATTAAAACACTCTCCATTGACAAGAAATACAGAAGACAGACCTCATCATACAGCTGCTGCAAGTTCACAAGTGAGTTGTTGCACTTTTTTGGTTGTTGATTGATTAATTATGTACATAAAGGGAGTTCAAGGTCAGGGGATTGACTTCATTGCACCAGGTTTCATCTCATATGGCTCGGTCTCTTTCACGGGGTAACCTGCCAAAGTCATCACACAAAGCATCAACTCCCTAGCTCCAGCACTAACCACCAGGAGTCTCCAAGAAAATGACACTTGTGAGCTGAATGATGAAGCTTGGAATCAAACCTACAACCTTTGGAGCACGAGGCAGACGACTTCACCATAGCAACCCCCTGATTTCTGGCATATTGTGATGCTGGGAAATGACAGCTGATTTCTGGCATATTGTGATGCTGGGAAATGACAGCTGATTTCTGGCATATTGTGATGCTGGGAAATGACAATTGATTTCTGGCATATTGTGATGCTGAGAAATGACAATTGATTTCTGGCATATTGTGGTGCTGGGAAATGACAGCTGATTTCTGGCATATTGTGATGCTGGGAAATGACAATTGATTTCTGGCATATTGTGGTGCTGGGAAATGACAGCTGATTTCTGGCATATTGTAATGCTGGGAAATGACAATTGATTTCTGGCATATTGTGGTGCTGGGAAATGACAGCTGATTTCTGGCATATTGTGATGCTGGGAAATGACAATTGATTTCTGGCATATTGTGGTGCTGGGAAATGACAGCTGATTTCTGGCATATTGTAATGCTGGGAAATGACAATTGATTTCTGGCATATTGTGGTGCTGGGAAATGACAGCTGATTTCTGGCATATTGTAATGCTGGGAAATGACAGCTGATTTCTGGCATATTGTGATGCTGGGAAATGACAATTGATTTCTGGCATATTGTGGTGCTGGGAAATGACAGCTGATTTCTGGCATATTGTGATGCTGGGAAATGACAATTGATTTCTGGCATATTGTGGTGCTGGGAAATGACAGCTGATTTCTGGCATATTGTGATGCTGGGAAATGACAATTGATTTCTGGCATATTGTGGTGCTGGGAAATGACAGCTGATTTCTGGCATATTGTGATGCTGGGAAATGACAATTGATTTCTGGCATATTGTGGTGCTGGGAAATGACAGCTGATTTCTGGCATATTGTAATGCTGGGAAATGACAATTGATTTCTGGCATATTGTGGTGCTGGGAAATGACAGCTGATTTCTGGCATATTGTGATGCTGGGAAATGACAATTGATTTCTGGCATATTGTGATGCTGAGAAATGACAGTTGATTTCTGACATATTGGATGCTTGGAAATGACAACAGTCATTGAAAGTGTGCTTGCACATGTGTCCACTAGAACTGCATATGCACAATATGCTAGAAATCAGTTGTTTCCCAGCATCACAATATTCCAGAAATCAATTGTCATTTCCCATCATCATAATATTGCAGAAATCAGTTGTCGTTTCCCATCATCATAATATTGCAGAAATCAATTTTTGTTTTCTAGCATCACAAAATTCCAGAAATCAGTTGTTGTTTCCCATCATCACAGTATTCCAGAAATAAATTGTCATTTCCTATCATCACAATATTCCAGACATCAAATGTTGTTTCCCAGCATCACAATATTCCAGAAATCACAATATTTCAGGCATCAATTATCATTTCCCAGCATCACAATGTGGTAGATATCATTTATGGTTTCCTAGTATCACAGTGATACTCTGGTGATTGAGTGAAATGGCGAGTGATGACCGCCCACGCTTTCCAGGCATGGCACATGATTGATTGATTGATTGAGTATCACAGTATGCCAAACATCAAATGCCGTTTCCCAGCATCACAGTGGGTCAGAAATCAGGTGTCATTTCCTATAATTACATAAAATGTATGGCTCTTAGTAGAGTTGTGTTTGTGACAGAATTGATCAATGTGAACATGAACAAACCGTATCTGTCTGAATTTGTTTGGCAAGATGGAAGGTCGTCTTCTTCCTCTCATTTGCTTTCCTTTCTATACAGGAATGGAGTGAACCAGTTTTCTTCATGCTAGGCATATTCCACAGACAATATCTAACTGGCAGCTCAAAATAATGGTATTTTGATTTTGAAAATTGATGTGTTGGCAGGATAATGATGCCTTTGTTGAGCATTCGGCACTGTTTGTTTTGGATCAACCTCCAATGCTTCTTGCATTTCACAATGGACTTCTGACATTATTAAGGTCCCTTGTCTCATGAATTCATCATCAAGTGCCATGCCAGCTGGCGTAGGCATTCATGACTTTCCACAGATCTCGGTTTTTGGTTTTCTGGATCAACTACGCTGTTGATATTCCTCCATGTCACCACCTCAATCCATCCAGAATAATTTCTCTTGGTCTGCTTTTGCCTCTCTTCCCCTCGATATTTCCAGCTGTCATGATGTTCTCCAATCAAAATTCCTTTGCAGTCCCAGAACACTGTAGCCATAATTTGAGAGCACCTGTGAAATGAACATTGAAATTGCTACAGAATAATTTAGTTTAGTCAATGCATCAACATCACGGCACACGGGTGCAAACCCATAAGTGCTCCGTTCTCCCCCTAACTCAAACCTGAGTCTGGAGAAACTCAGCTCAGTGCACGAACTCTGTAGCACCAGCGAGGATCCTGAAATACTTTGGGTAGATTTTTAACTCGAAAATTTTGCACAGGCAGCGCAGTTAGGCTACTCTTTTTCAATTTCCAACCGATAAGGGATTTTTTACGTGCGCAACAATACACACGGGCATCCGATCTCACTACCCAAAGACCAGGGGAAATTTTATTACTAGAAGCCCATGAGAAAAAAATCCTGGTCCTCACCGGAGCCTGAACCCGGGACCTCCAGCACTTGAGGCGGACACCATACCTTGAGACCATGCAGCCCCCTTGCTACAGAATAATTTTGATAATAGATCATCAGCTTCAGGATAATGGCACATTAGTGGATGACACAAGTGAACTTAAAATGAGAAAGTTCAGAAATGTTCAAGTTATAGGTCAGCAGGGGTGCATGAGAGGGACTCGCCAACGTGTCTGCTAGTAGTGATGGGGACATACATGCCCTTTGACACGGGCTGAGTTAGACAGTGCCATGTGCACTGATGTGAATTTACAGTGCCATGTGCACTGATGTGAATTTACAGTGCCATGTGCACTGATGTGAATTTTGTAGCAAGATGGAGGTGACTTCAGACTGTCAGCATGAAAATGAATGCAAAATATTTACATTTCTTGAACATGTACATCTTAGAAATATATGATTCCAGATGGAAGGGGAAAGAAAAGAATGACTACATCTGACAACTATAAAAGTATTTATTCTGGGTGCAAGAACTGCCACAGAGGTGTAGACATTGCTATGGATCTGGAAAGATTAACATCTTTTCAAGGATACTGGACATTGTTAGAATATTACTGGTAAAGATAGACTATTACTGACTGGCCTTTTGATGTCAACATCATTCAGGCATATGTCCCAACAGCAGAAAGCAGCAAAAATAGCATCTATGCATTGTAAAGTGCATTGGATAATGCCTTGAATACATACTATCAATTAGAAATAAATATGATGCTGGGGAACGTTAATGCTAAGATTGGAAACGAACAAGATGGTTGCACAGTGGGTAATTATGGAGTAGGAGAGTAATGAAAGAGGAAGCAGGCTTGTAGAGTGAGCAAGAGAGCATGATATGATTGTTGGAAACACCAGAACACTCACAGAACACTCACAGAGCATGCAGAGTGGCATGTTTCAATTAAAAACTCTCAGAAAGGGAGCATCCGTTGGATCTTTTCTCCAGGACATGCTGGTGTGTTGAGAAATGAGCAGGCGGACTAATTGGCTGGATCTACACATCTGGGTGGGGTATTGGTTCACAATAAGGCAGGTATGGTTAAAAATCTTTGGGATTGTGTGTGTAGTGTAGAAGAACAGATACCATCATGACCTGGAGAGAATGGTGTGGCAGGGAATGACCAGAGGATCTGGCTGACACTCAGGTATCTTGGGAAAGATCAGACTGATACTTTATCAGATTGCAATTGGTGCCATTAGTTGTAGGACTTTTCATTGATATGAATATGACAGAGTGTGCTGTGATGTCGGTTCTTGACTCAACTCAACTCTGTTCAGAAGGAGTCAGATGCAGACTGGCCACAGCAAAGCTGACATTAAACAGGAGTTAAGAGCCTATGGCACTTCACCAGCCAAGAGATGAAGTAACATTGTTGAGAATGTGTGCCTTTCCTGTCTGAACATGCAGATGTGAGTCACAGACCATCTCACAGTCACCAAAGAGGAAAATTAGGGGTTTTGTACTTAAATGTTACTGAAAAGTTCTTAAAGTTCACATCAGTAACCAAAAAAGGAAGAATAATACTGACATTCTGTAAATGTGAACATTGAAGAAAACTGGCTCAAAAACAGCATCGTGATTGGGAAAGTGAAGTACTTTGGTCATAGTCAACGTACACAGTCGTGTCAGCGTAGTGAACTAGGCAGGCCGAGAGAGGGATCATGCTGCATGGGCAACACATGGTCTCTATATTTTAGCCCAGGCTTTGTGTTATGGAGAGGTATAACTCCATCCCTGGTCTTAACCAGTCTCGGAATCAAAGCAGTAGGTAGCATTTATGGGTTATAAGTCCTTGTCATTTGGCGTAGACATGGGGTGCCACGGGTTGCCTCTGACTGTGGGAGACGCCTACAGGTGTCACTGATCAGCTACCGCCCGCCTCAAGTTGGGCAGCCCCCGGCCAATTGTGTGCTGATCTGCCACAGCCTGTCTGCTTCAATGAGTGCTTGGGGCTAGGACAAAATCTGAATCGCAGCCTGTAAAACCAATGCACCAGGTATTACTAAAAAGAAAAATAGAAACCTCAAGCTACGGCTTGCAACTTGGAACATAAGAACCACATGTACAGGATTTTCTACTGACCTGACAAATATTGACGATGTGAGAAAAGCAGCTGTGATTGATGCCGAACTCAATCATCTTCCTTGCTGAGGAAGGGTCACTCAGAGAAAACAATTACACCTTTTTTTGGAAGGGTAGAGAGCAGGCAGAAAAAAGGCAACATGGTGTGGGCTTTGCAATGAAGAATTCGCTACTGAGAATGATTGAAATTCCAGCTGGAGGTAATGAAAGACTATTATCCCAGCTCTTGGCAACCTCTTGTGGTTTTACCACCATGATCACTGCATATGCACCGACCCTCACTTCCCCTGATGATATGAAAGATTCGTTCTATGAGGAGCTAGATTCTGTGATCAAGGCAGTTCCAAAATTCGATTACATTTATATGCTCGGTGATTTCACTGCTCGTGTGGGCAAGGACTCGAGTTCATGGCCAGTTTGCCTAGGAAAATACAACAATGGTCACGTAAATGAAAATTGGCAAAGGCTACTGGAGCATTGCACCAGAAATGACCTATGTATTACAACAACAACTGCATAAGGTCACATGGAAACATCCAAGATCTGGCCTTTAGCATCAGCTGGACTTCATCATCACATGGAGACAACATCTAAACCAAACATCATTAACTCGAAGTTATCACAGTGCTAACTGTGATACGGATCATTCTTTGGTTGTTGCAAAGGTTAGACCAAGGCCAAAGAGAATCTACACAACTAAACACAAATCTAGACCCAAGATTAATATTATTAACACCCACAATCCTGATAAGTGCTTTGAGTTCCAGCAGCAACTTGAAGACAAATACCAAAGGACATCTTTTTTGGTGAATTACAGATGGGTAGGAGATCTCAGGGTCGGCCTCTACTACAATACAAATATGTGTGTAAGCGGGACATGATTGATACAGGCATTGATAATGCTCATTGGTAGCAAGTCGCCGCTGAACGTGTTGCATGGAGGGCAACTATTAGAAATGGAATAAAAACAAAGGAGAAAATGATTGCAGATAAAGCACACACAGAGCGTGAGAGACCTATGATAGTGGAAATGGCCATGTTTTCACATGCATCCACTGTGGGCAAACATTTACAGCGCGAATTGGCCTTATCAGCCATACTCGCCACAGCAATGAGTCGTAGTTATTAAGCCTTTTTGAAGCACAATGTACCAAACTATCGTCTGTCAAGACGGAAAGGTGCCAATGATAGGACAGCATCTTATTTATGCATTGGAGCTGTCAGAGCCTTCAGCAACAATTACTCTATAATAGCTGTAGTATTTATTTTATATTTGCCATTTTCCGATCCCTCACATGGCAGATTAGTGTCTCTCATGAGCTCACATCAGTTGAACTGTCCAGCTCAGTGGGTGCTGCGAGTTTCTGCACTGATACATTGTTTGTTTCTCTTGTCTTCTAATACTGACACCTAAGCGTGTAAACAGCGGTGTCAAGATGTTGTTTGACTGTTCATTTTTCTCTTCCAGCCTGGCAGTAATCAGACCTCTCCTCCAACAATCCCAAAGAGACTTCCCACAAGTGAAGACATCTTGAACATGACTTTTCCTCCCCCGAAAGCTGCACCTTTGACACATGTCAAGTGAGTACATTTGCGTTAGCTGCACATTTTCACATTTGAGGCTTGAAGAAAGTCTTCTTGTTGATGACACATTTTGTTTTGTATGAAAACTAGATTGATTTGTATTAAGTTTCTATTTAAAAAAACAATTACAAGTCTAAATGAACATGTACGAGGGACGGTCAATAAGTAATGCCTCCTATATTTTTTATCTATATAAATACTTTATCAGTGGGCAATTTATTAATTTAGAGGGATTCCTCAAACACTCTTCTGCACTGTGTATCACTACCAATCTGTTTCAGTCACTGGTTTCACAACAGTAACGGTTTAAAAATGGCAACCAAAGAAGCAACGTAATGTCATAGAATTCCTCAGTGCTGAAGGCAAGACCCCGATTCGCATCCACGAACGTCTGAGTATAGTTTATGGAGATTCAACAGTGGATGTTAGCATTGTCCAACGCTGGGTACATCGTTGTGATGAAGCTTAAGTAGGTCAGTCCTCACTGCTTGGCGGAAAGCGGACTGGCCATCCGTCAATCTCATTGACTCCGCACTACACTGATCGAGTTGATGACATCATTTGTGGTGACTGTAGGGTAACACTGGATGAACTGTGTTCCATGTTGTCCATTAGTAAAGGCAGTGCCCAGACCATCATTAAAGGCCTGGGTTATTCACAGTTTTGTGTGCGGTGGGTACCCAGACTGTTGACACACAGATATAAAGAAGCCAGGAAAACCAAGGCCATCAACCTCCTGCACCATTATGAAACTGAAGAAGAAGGGCTTTTATCGAATATTCAGACAGATGATGAGACTTGGGTTCATTTATGTGAAACAGAATCCAAGAGGCTGTCAATGGAATGGCATAACTCAACATTGCCGACAAGAGGACACCGAGACCCTTACAAGAAAAAGGATACACATTTTTACAGTGCGGGGATACTTGCCCTTGTGAGAAGATGGACAACTATAACGAATAACGGAGACTACATTGAGAAATAAAGTGTTTAAGTACAGACTTAGGGCTTAATTTCTTTGTGAATTTTATCTGTATTTTTGTCTATTGAATTAAATTAAAAATTACGAGGCATTACTACTTATTGACCACCCCTCGTATATGGAGAGTAGGTGCGCCACTAACATACAAATGTACTGGTGTATTTCAGAAAGTGGCACTGTCAACACTGCACATTCATCAATGAAGCCAGTGCACATGTTTGTGTTATGTGTGAGAATATTGCTGATGCCACACTGCGGGTAAGCACACCAGGCGGTGGCCAGCTGGTAGCTGAGTCGAATATAAGTTCAGTTCTGCAAGACAACTTTTTGAACATGCTGGAAGAAATCAAGCAGGAAGAGGAGATACAGAAGAAAGAGAAGAAAAAGAGTGAAGAACTATATGGATCCAGTGTTGATCTGGTTCCTGCTGTGGGTTCTAGAATCTGTGGCACTCAGGAGCAGGTTAGTGTTGCACTAGTGTGTGTTCTGTGTGTTTACATTTCTTAGTGTTTATGCTGATTCTGAATGTGTCTGTG
>OY992889.1:62465931-62695931 GCA_963921405.1 Cepaea hortensis | reverse complement strand
ACTGCTTCTTATGCTTCTCGTATCTATGCTTGAAAGTTAATACTTCATCTTCTTGCATTTTATCTCAAACTTCAATTTCAGTTTTGGATAATGTGATCAAGAGAAAAGAAGAGAGGAGGGAGGGAGTGAGGAGAGAGGAAGAGAGAGAAGAGAAAGAAAAGAATAATGAGGGATATGATATAAATAGTGTGAAACCTAAAAGTTCGTTCCTCAGTCGAACTCTGCCTACTACACACTACCTTTGATAGTAAAGAGATATGAAGAGAAAGAAGGAGAAAAAAAAAGAGGATGAGAGTAAGGGATACTGTAACAGTGAGGGAATTAGGTTAGGAGTAAAGAGTTAAGGAATGCTGCGCATTCCTTGACTAGGGGGAAAACCATAGTGAACGTGTGTGCACGAATGAAGAAGGGTATCTAGGAAAACACACACGTCACTTGGGGCCAGCGAGAAGACATGTCAACACCGGGCAGGGAGTCTACCATCATGTGTGCTGTAGTATAACTATTCGGCCAATAAAGTATGTTTATAACAACGCGGAGACTTGGGTCCTATACGATCACATGCTTAACCTGTCTTGACCACACTATGACAGCAGGTTGATTTGGTGCCGTGAAAGTCTGAAACATGGGAGGTCGCGGAGAGAGTACCGCTATGGAAAATTGTTGTGTCTGGGCGTCTGGAGAAGGAAGTTTGTAAATATTGAGAAACGCAACAGATGAAAGCCGCCTGTTGATAGTTATTGTATACCTGTTTAACAAGGAGTTCCATTTTCAAGGACAGCGCTCAAAAAGGTTTGATTGATAAACTTATTTTTTTGAAAGACTGATGTTATTACATATTTAATCCTATAAATTAACTGGAGAATTGACCAACGCTAATTGTATAATTGATCAAGTAATGCCGTTCTGCATCAAAAATCAGTACAAATTATGAATTTTAACCCGTGGGACTGTTGAAGGTGAAGTCAAGGTTATGGTGCAAATTTCATAATTATGAAATCAAGATCTGCAATACTTTCTACAGTCACTTCACATTTAGAGGGCATTGATGAAATTTGTCTCAACTTATAAGATAAAGCACTTTAAACTGACCATGGCGAGAGTCCCACATGAAAATAAGAGATTGGATAGCGTCAGCTTTAAATCAAATTGTTGTTGACTGGATTACGTTTGCGCTGAAATATATATATGAAAAACCCAGATGGCTGTTGGAAACTGAGTTTTTTTTGCTGAAGTCGTGAGCAGTTGTCGTTTGCGTGAAGGTGACCTTACTTGAAGGGAATCTACAGTTAATCGAGCAAGTAAACAAGCAGTCTTGTTGCGAGCCTGGTATCGAGCATAATTTTCATCAGGAATTAATTGGAAAGAACTGACTTCGACTTCGATTAAATTATTACGGAAAGAAATCCAGAGGCTCTTCTTTGTTCTGCTCATTTCAACGAGGTTGATTAGAGTCCTTTGTTAATGTGGTGTAGGTAATTCTGAATCAGTAGCTCATTTAAATTCTTTTATCAAAATTCAGGATTGAAACAGGAATATTCTTCGTCAGGATCTTCGATTGGAGGCTTTAGTTAAGTTAATTAGATAATATTAGAGTAATTAACAGATTATGTATTGTTGCTGAATTTGAAATTAACATTGTTTGAAATATTTGTATATTGCTTGATAATTATAGATTTTAGGATGGAATCCCAAGATTTTTCACAGGTACTGACTGGAGTTGGCGGGGCAATATCAAGGTTGGATGCAGTGTTAAGACAACAAAATGTAAACAGTGATGTTGAAAGATTTAGTGGTCAAGCAAATCAGTTTAAGAAATGGATCATTTCTATTGAGAAACATGCATATTTAATAAACGCTACAGATGGGGAGAAAAAGAATTTGGCATACAGAACAAGTACAAGTCCAGTTTCTGACCATATAAGAAGAAAATTAGAAGCAGCAGGAGGTGAAACCTGGGAAGAATTTAAAGATGATCTCGCAAGAAAATATGCTGAAATTACTGATCCACAACACGCATTCTCAGTATTGCGACAGACTAGACAAAGCAGCACAGAAAGTGTCCAGTTATACAGTGACAGGTTAATCAATTTAGCTGAAGAGTCATTTTTAGGACAGAATGTACGAGCTGAAGAAGTGGAACGGATGTTAGTAGGGATTTTTGTTGATGGGATTAGGTCAGATGGATTGAAATTTAAATTATTAAGAGAGAATCCTGCAAGATTGTCACAAGCGGTAGATATCGCTATACAAGAGGAAAGCTTGAGGAGGAGGTTTAGGTTAAGAGTAGGACGAGAGTTAGGTAGTAGTTCAGAAGATAGAATTGAAGAACCTATGGAAATAGGACAGTATAGACATGGATGGAGAGGAAGACGAGGAGAAATACAGATGGTACAAAGAAACGAGAACGTATATAATCAAGATAGAAGAGGACAAGTGAGAAATACTGTAAGAAACATGGAAGGAAACACAAATAACTCGAATGTGGTTTGTTGGGGGTGTCATAAACGGGGGCACATTTTTCGCTTTTGTGGTAACAGAAGTGGCCCATCGAATACGCAAAATAGTAGAGGTGTTCAGTCGAGTATACAGAATAGAATTGCAAATGGCAGACCAGTAAATTGGAATTCTGGAGAAATACAGAGAAATTTTAGAAGGTCAGGAAATCAGGAAAATTGGCATCCCGCTTACTGAATAGGGTCGGCAGTAGGAGGGAAGATAGTAAGATCCAAAAAGGGCATCAATATATTAAAAACCCAAAGGATGAGTATAATAGAACATTTAGAAATAAAAAACAAGACGAGGTAAAACAATTGTCATTAAATATGGTAGATCCTAGCTCATGTATAGTACAGATAGGAAAATATAAAGTTAGAACATTAGTGGATTCGGGAGCACAAGTTAGCGTGATTAAAGAAGCATTTTTATATCGAATGTTAAAAAATTGTAAAATATTTAGAATTCAGGAGAATCTTCATTCGGTAACGGGACAAAAGTTAGAAGTGCTAGGACAAAAGATGATAAATTTGAAATTAGGAGGGATAAATGTCAGGCATATGTTTCATGTGGTTAAAGATTTAAATAGAAATATGATATTGGGACGAGATTTTTTATTGAAAAATGGGGTGAGACTTTTATTTGATTTGCATAAATTAAAATTCCAAGACGTTTACGTAGATCTAGAAGAAGATATGCATGTGTCGACACTAGTTAGAGTTAAAACGACCATGAATTTAAAACCACAGTCAGTTAATTTGATACAAGCAAGACTGAAGAGAAACCCGTATTGTGTAGCAGGAAACATAGTCAGAATCACGGAATTGCAAAATGAAATAATTGATGAGCCAGGTTTAGAAGTTCCGGATGGAATAATAGAATTAGATAAAAGTTTAACATTTCCAGTAATGGTTATTAATAACACAGGTAGAGAAATTAAATTATACAGAGGATGTGTAATAGCCAAGCTAGAACATAACGTTAGTGACATATTGGCAACAGATAGAGTAAATATGGCAGGTATAAGTTATTCAGAAACCTCTAGTGAAAGAATTAATAATAGACGCGGATGCAGAAGAAAAGGGAACGTAAGAATGGATGAATTGATCCATCCATATAGAAGAAATACAGCACAAATACATTCACTAGACAAAGTAACAAGAGAAAAAGAATTGTTAGCACAATTAAAAACTTCGCCAGAAAATAAGGAAGTGTTAGAAAAACTTATAAAGCAAAATCAAGATGTGTTTGCGATAAATGATTTAGAATTGGGTAAGACACAAACAGTTACGATGGAAATAGACATGGGAGATCATCCACCAATTAGTTTAAAACCATACAGAACTCCATTAAGAAATAGAGAAGTCGTAGAAAAGGCAATAGAAGATATGTTGAAAGCAGGCATAATAACAAGGTCAAAATCAGAATGGTCATCTCCGGTCGTCATAGTAGCCAAATCTGATGGTTCGAACAGGTTCTGCTGCGACTATAGGGCGTTAAATAAAATTACTAAGAATGTAGCGTACCCATTGCCGGTGATTGATGATATTTTGGGGTTACTTAATGGCTCTACATATTTCACAACGCTGGATGCAAGGGCAGGATTTTGGTGTATTCCGATGTCGAAGGACGCGCAAAAGAAAAGTGCCTTTTGTACTCATATGGGTTCTTACGAATTCTTACGTATGCCATTCGGTCTCAAAAATGCACCATCTCACTATATGTTCTTAATAAATGAAGTACTAGACGGTATGCAAAGTTTTGCCCTGGCATATATTGATGACGTATTGATTTTTACGAAAGGAGATGTAGAGAATCATTTGAAACATGTTAGACTAGTATTTGACAGATTAAGAAAGCATGACGTTAAATTAAAGCTTAGTAAGTGCCAGTTTTTAAAGACAGAAACAAAATATTTAGGTTATATAATAAATAGGGAAGGTATTAAACTTAGCCTTTGTTGACCAAGAAAAGGCATTTGATAGGGTAGATAGAAACAAGCTGTGGGAAATCCTTAAACAATATGGAGTGAGCACACATCTAACAAACCTATGTAGAAGTTTATACGACAACAGTGAATGCATAGTGAGAGCAACTGGAGGACACTCAGAACCCTTCACCATAAGATCTGGAGTACGACAAGGTTGTGTCCTGTCCCCTCTCTTGTTCATAACATATATAGACAACATATGTAAAGAAACCAGCCAAGCAGAGACAGCAAGAATACCGCATGACGAGAACACAGAAGAAGAACCATCTGCAAATCTAACCATTAGAGAACTCCTGTTTGCGGACGACCAAGCACTAATAGCAAAATCAGAAGCTGAATTACAAGACCACATGAATAGTCTAAACGAAATGTGTAGGGAACATAACATGAAAATTAGCACAAGCAAAACAGAGGTAATGACTATAACTAAAGAAGAACAAACAGCAACAATTCACCTAAACGAACATCCCTTGAAACAAGTAAAGAGCTTCAAGTACCTAGGAAGTATAATATCATCAAATGGCAGATCAGAAGACGAGATCGAAAATAGGTGCAATAAGGCAAATCAACTCATTGGACAAATGGCACCAATACTAAAGAACAAACATGTATCAATAACTACTAAGAAAGCACTTTACAACACAATCTTCCTACCAACTCTGTGCTACCAATGCCAAACCTGGACAATGACAGAAAAAGAGAAAAGAAAAATCACAACAACAGAAATGAGGTTCCTGAGAAGAATACTCAACGTATCAAGAAGAGATAAGATCAGAAATGAAGAAATCAGGACTAAAGTGGGGGTTAAAGCTGCTCTAGATTTTATTAGAAAGCAGCAAGTCAAATGGTTTGGCCATGCAAGTAGGCTACCAGTCAACAGCATGCCACAACAGGCAATGACGTACAGACCAGATGGAAACAGAGGAAGAGGCCGACCACGTAAACGCTGGACGGAGGGAATAACAGAATCCATGGGAATGTCGATATACGAAGCCCATAACCGGGCACTCTCACGAAGTTTATACTTCACCTCGACACCGCAAGGTACAAGAGGAACATGATGAGATGAGATTAAACCAGACCAGGAAAAGATAAAGGTTATTAAAGAGTTACCTCCTCCCACTAACGTTAAGGAAGTGCGTGCTTTTATAGGAACGTGTGCGTATTATAGGCGGTTTGTACCAGCCTTTTCAAGGATAGCAATACCTATTACGAATTTAACGGGAAAATACGCTAGGTTTAAGTGGGATGATGAGTGTCAAAAAGCGTTTGAACTTTTAAAAGATAGCTTAACAGTGGTACCATTATTGACACATCCAGACTTGAATAAACAGCTAATATTATACACAGATGCTTCAGACAACGCAATAGGAGCATGTTTGGTTCAACCATATGAAGGAGAAGAATCTGGAATACCAGGGGTTAAAAATGAAAGACCAATCTATTTCTTGTCTCATAAACTCAGCAAGACTCAAAAGAAATGGCCAATTATTGAGAAAGAAGCATATGCTATACACTACGCTCTTCAAAAATTAAATTACTATTTACATAACGCCAATTTCATTATTAGAACTGACCACATGCCATTAAAGTCGATATTAGAAGCACCAATACAAAATAGGAAAATACAAACCTGGGCATTGAATTTACAAGGGTACAATGCTAGGGTTGAATATGTGTCAGGGAAACATAATACGTGCGCCGATCTTTTGTCTAGAATCCCGTACCCACAGTCATCAGGAAACACGGAAGATGAAATTGAACCAGACATAGACGATCGAAACTGGCAAGTAAATATATTAGATTCTGCCATAATAAATAGGGAAGAATTTGAGAGTTTACCATCGGATCAAGAGTCTGAACCTAGAACAGAAGACCCACATTTAGAACAGTTTGATATGAAAACAGAACAAGAATTAGATCCAAAAATAGTACAGATAAAAAGAAAACTGAAAGAAACAGGGGAAAATAGTTTTAAAAGAAAGTTTGTAGAGTTACAAGAAGACAATCAATTATATTATATCAGTGAAAAAGGTGAAGGAGTAAGAAAATATATTCCGAAACATTTAGAACAAGAAGTCTTAAAGGCATATCACGATAATAATGGTCATTTTGGACGAGATAAGTTAGTGAAGGCTATTAGCAGTAAATATTACTGGCCGAATTTATTCAAAAGCGTATATGAATATGTTGAAGCATGTGAAAAGTGTAGGTTAAGAAACATGAAGATAATTAAATGTCCTTTACAAGATACCCATATTCCTCAATTTCCAATGCAGAAAGTAAGTTTGGATATTTCAGGTCCTCATCCAAAAACATTATCGGGAAATGTATACCTACTACATATAGTTGATTCATATAGTCTCTGGCCAGAAGTTTATCCAATTCCAGACAAGAGTGCTGATTCAGTTATAAATATGCTTTTACAAGAATTTATACCAAGGTTTGGGTGTCCACAAATAATACTTACAGATAATGGGAAAGAATTTGTAAATAAAAAGTTTGAGAAATTGCTAAAAGATTGGAATATAAAACACATTAGGACTTCATATTACAGACCAACTTCTAATGCTAAAAATGAGAGACAACACAGAACACTATACAATATTCTAGCGAAAAATGTAGAAGAACACGATATGGATTGGGATCTTTATTTGGGGATAGCATTAGCGGCGATACGTACACACGAAAATGAAGGAACAGGTTTCTCACCATTTTACTTAGTACATGGAAGAGAACCAATATTGCCAATTGATAATTTATTAAAGCCTAGGAGAAAATATAAGGGGGAAGATTTTCAAGAAACAAGGTTGCAAGAGATGCATAAAGCACATGTACGTTTAAGAAATAATATAATTAAGGCTAGAGAAAGACAGAAGAAATACGCAAATAAAAATGCACACTTACAAGAGTTTAACGTAGGTGATAGAGTATATTATAAAAAACATAGAAAAAACTCTAAGTTTGATGCTCATTGGGTCCCGGGATACTATATCCTAGAAAAAAAAGGTCCAGTGTCATATACTATTAAGAATCAAATTTCAGGGCATGTTGCACGTTCACATGTAGAGCACTTAAGGCGGGATAATGAAGAAAGGAATGCAGAGAATAATAATAATAATTATTGTTCCGAAGAAATATTGTCAGGTGGACAGTTTGTCAGACAAACGGTATGTCCAATACCTATAGAGAATGGAAAACAAGTAACAACAGCTGAACAAGAAGAAACGGTACCAAAAACAGTCATGACACGATATTTTTGTGTTTACAAAGAAGGTACTTGGTGGAGTTTTTTCTAAAACGGAAAATTATTATTGGGTACTCATAATATGGTCTTGAAATTCATAATGTATGTGTAAATTGATTAATGTGTGGGGATAAATATGATGAGGGGATTGATATGGTTTGCTCAATTGTTGGGACTACAATTGTGTTTTATGAAATGTGAAAAATAAGTTAACTTAGATGGTTATTTTTACAATGTTTTGGTTTTATTGAGTGTGTTTAAAATGATTATTACTTTGAAGTTCAATTAAAGTGGTGGTTAGTGAAGTGACTCAATATGTAGTAATGGAGGGGTATGTTGTTATTACATGTGGGGTATGCAATGTATATACAAGGTTTATAATAGGAGCTGGGTTGAACAGCGTTTAATGGGAGAATATGGGGGGAATGCCAGGTTGAGTTTTGGCATTTAAATAACTGGATATTGGAAGAAGAAGACTGTACTTAACAGTATAATAATAGTTAGGAGGTTTTTTTTGTTGAAGGAATGGTAAACGGGAAATTGATGACCTGAATAATACAAAGGCTGGCAATTTTGGATTAACATATTTTTTTTTGATAATAACAATTATTATTGACGGAAACTGAAGATAAATTTGGAAACTTTATTTTTTGATAAAGTTTTGAGAATGTATGGGAAGAGAAAGGTGATTACTTCTTACTTTTTCATTACTTTTTCTTTCTTATTTTTTTTGGTGCGCACCAACCCAAATCTAATCTAACTATATTTTTTCTGTCTATCCTAGAATACTGAGAGTGTGAGAATGTGAATAAGGGGGAAATAAAGGATAAGGGAATATCTTCAGTTTTGTCAATCATAATTTGGATGGACATTTTAAAGTAAAAGCGGTTCGCTTATGGAGACTTTTGTATTGTGGGGAATTTTATGGAGAGTTTTGTAGAAAGTTTTCTAGAGAACTTTATAACGAGTTTTGTAGAGAGTTTCGATATTATGGTCTCTAGTTAGCAATTGGCTATGAGGAGATAGGAGAATTGAGTTAGGAAATATATGGAATTGTTGTTATTGTAGAATAGAGATGTAAACTTAACTAATTAAAAGTTGGGGTTGAGATTTTTTCAAGGAAAAATTCTCTTTGAAGAAGGGGAGGCATTGTAACAGTGAGGGAATTAGGTTAGGAGTAAAGAGTTAAGGAATGCTGCGCATTCCTTGACTAGGGGGAAAACCATAGTGAACGTGTGTGCACGAATGAAGAAGGGTATCTAGGAAAACACACACGTCACTTGGGGCCAGCGAGAAGACATGTCAACACCGGGCAGGGAGTCTACCATCATGTGTGCTGTAGTATAACTATTCGGCCAATAAAGTATGTTTATAACAACGCGGAGACTTGGGTCCTATACGATCACGTGCTTAACCTGTCTTGACCACACTATGACAATACGACAGATGTAGGTTCGTGTCTCCGCGTGAGAACAATAGTTAATTACTATTGCACCATCAATGTCTCGTGGTGTGTGTTATCAGGTTATAGAAGAGATGTACATCCTCACAAGGTCTCTAAGCTACTCTAAATTATATTACTTCAGACTGACAAGTCGAAATAAAAGGCAACTCAAACATATATTTATTTTCTCCTTGAACAATAACAGAGTGACAATCTACAGAATAATCGCATAGAGTAATCAGTACATGCATTGCAGACACATAATGCATATTGAACTGTAATAATACGATGCTGCTTTGCCTCACAAGAGAGAGATAGATAATATAATAAACTATGCAACCAGATGTTAGGGAAATACTACCTACATCCACCTATTAACTGCATGAAGCAAAGAACTAAAGCTGGGAATTACACCGGCCTTTGTTTCGTAACTATCTTCCCGTAGGCTTATTAGTGGTCCATATATTCAGCCCAAATGCCCATCGATCCATAGATTGATCCATCAATCCATATACCCAGGGATTTAATTCGCTCCCATCCAACTTGTTCAGCGGGTAACTGTTTATTCAGCTATGCCTGGTTTATCCAGGCGACTCCAGTTTACCCAGACGATGTCTGAAACATTATAAAACAATACCCGTGAGTTTTATGTCACTATCAACCTTAGTCTTTCACTACCTACAAAGTCCTTACCAGCTATTGCTTCCCTATCTACGCTAGTATCAATATATCTTAGCTATAACATAAATTAAGAACAGTATTTTAAACACAGTAATTTATCGTTTATATATATTTAACTAATATTATTATCGCCTATTTCCCGACGCGCCGCCTACAGCCAACATTAAGTATTTAACCATTTACCGGAAGATTTGAACTCGCGGCCTGTACCACGCCAGGCCAGCCTTAACTACACAACAGCAGAAGCGCGACCTCCTTTCACCTATGTCCAGCGAACAAAAGACACGCATCCTTTCCTGTGCCCGCCCCGTCTCTGGCCAACGAGCTCACCTATTGTCTGGTTGACCTAGTGATCGCGAGTGCCTTGCCATCTTCTTCTGCCGTCTGCTGTGTTTGGTCGCTGTGTTTATATCCTTGCAATACTGCCATCTCTGCGTATTTAAATGCCGTGTTGACCCGCCTAGTTATCATTAATCTTTTAGTTCACTTACATAATTTACATGCACATTTACAGTTTATCCACACTGCTTATCTCTCCGATTAATATGACTCCCAACACTCTATTTCGGCCATTTAAATATAGGTCATATGCAAGACGTCGCATTCAGTCTTGATCCTTTGCCGGGTCGTGATCCATTTAGCGGGTTAATGTTCAGTAGTTTGCCAATGCTTCCTTGCTTAGACTGCTATTATAGTTAGCTAGCTAGTTAGGTGTGGGCCCTTTGCAGGACGCTGCACTCAGTCCTGACATTTGTCGGTCGTTCATGATTACGCGGTAAGTTCACCTACGGTAGTTTGCTATAGTTCTCTAAACTAAGGTACCCGATTATAATATACAATTAAACTAATTAGGTCTAAGTCTTATGTCAACTTACATTCAACTTCTGCCATCCAGTGGGTTTTCTGGTCGTCCTTCTGGGTTTCATATCTGAAATACGATTGCTTTCTTCAACCTCTCGTTTGTCGTGAATCCCACTTGACCTTTCCAATCATGTTTGCCATTAGTCTCCTGTGTGATTCCGATCGCAGTGTTTCCCGTGTGATTCCGATCGCAGTCTGGCTAGTGGTTGTCCTATTTGACGTTTAGCCATCTACTGCAACTAACGAGCGGTCTTCTTTAGCCAACAGTCCTTCTCAAATGGCTTGCACGCCATTTTGTGATCCTCGGAATTTGCGTTCCACTCCATCAGATTTATCTATCTGGAATAAATGGTTCACAGATCCTTGACCATCCTACTTTACTTCGGCAGTCCAGACGAAACCGTGATATATGCATCCTTTCCGTCTTTAATACTGCCTCTCCATCTTCCTGGACACTAAACAGCCTGATATATAGACATAACCATTGCTGGAGTTCCAAACTCACACTTCCTCCTGGGCTGGGCGACCGCCCAGCCCTCGGATCTGCTGCTACCGCACCCTGGCTCGTTCCACACTGTCCCAACTGACTGGATCCAAAATATATATCACCTCTCGAGTTGGCGCCTTTCTTGAATCACGTGACGTCGCTGTCCCTTGTCCTCCAATCAGTACCTCGCGTACCCTGCTTAATTTGCATACTACCATCATATCATTAACCCAAATCTACATTGTCTCTGACGTTCATGGTCCTGAGTTCATCGTCCTTGTTTGAGTTCATGCTCTTTAAATTAGATTTCCCAGCTCAAGCACGTTCCCACTGCTATAAATCTGCCCCTCCGTTGTATTTCTTGCCCAAACTGACAGTTCCCGACAAAGCCTATGCTAAGTTTGGCTTCATGTTCCCTGAATTTCTCATTTCACTAACAACTAAAGGTAAACCGTCGGTCAGCGGGCTGCACTAGAGTCATTGCCCGACCACTCACTAATTTTGAACTTACTGGTCGGTTAACTCTTTGTCGAACCAAAAATATCCCAGTTAATGCTTTCCAGTAAACTCAGGCGCCTAGAGACAATGAAAGCATACTGTCTCATACCCACCTACCAAAAGTTGATGGGTCCCACCATCAATATAGCGTCATTCCTCCTTGAGATCGAAGCCCTGGCTCCGCATCTGACATTCCTCATAAACAATATTGGATGCCTAAGGGGAAAACTCTTTTCGGAACTTCCACCCCAAATAATAATAATAAAAAATACTGGTTGCATCCCCTGCTCTCCCAGTGCACAAGGCAGTTAAATCTTGTTCGTCTTCTGACGTGCATCATCACAAAATAGTAACTAACTAATATTATTAATAAAGACAGTTCAATCCCTTGCATGCTGGGGGTTCCCCAGAAAACAAAATCATCAATCAATGGATGCAATACTTAGGGGCACCAAAATTAATAGAACAGTGTCAATATAGGCATTCATTTAATATGCTACTCCCCTGTAACAACAACAAAACAACAATCAGATTCACATAGGTGCTACCCACTAGGACATCTGTAAATCAATGTGCCCAGTCATCCTTGAATCTGAAAAACATTGTAACCATTCCTGTGACACCACAGGCAAATGCCTGTTCACACATAATAAAACCAATTCTCCCCTATTCGCAAGGACACATCAGCATGAAGCTGCAATCTTCACAATCGCCGCCGCTGTACACAAAAACAAATCAGCCCCTGCTGTAAGTAGACAACATTTAGTGGCCACAGACACAAACCAAACTTATATCATGAAATAGCTTTTGACATAAAAAAAAATGTGCGCCCAGTCGTTGGACATCGTGCTCCATTGTCTTGGCGCTGAAATAACTCTGGAAAAAATATGGTATGCCCAGTTCTTGGACATTATGCTTTATTCTCTTGGCGCTGAAATAACTCTGAAAAAAAATGTGTGCCCAGTTCTTGGACACCCTGGCGCTGAAATAACTCCAAAAAAAACATTTGTTTGCCCAGTTCCCGGACATGGCGCTAACATATATTCTTCGCCATGCCCCTTCACATTAAAACCAACATGTACCGGCATTAACATCTACTCGGGCAATCTCAGATTATAAATGGTCTCCTTGGCCTCCTGACACGACATTGAACTATGTGTAGTCCTTATGACACCTAATACTGCAGTTGTGTCTGCCCTTGAACACAATAGAGTGAGGCCCAGACAAAAATAAAAGGCTTCGCGTACCCGACTTGACAACTTCCGCTATGGAAATAACAAGGGAGCTAACTGCTCCACAACAGTTGATCCCCTCAAGTAGTCATATTCATTTAAACAACAAAATAACATGTTTCTAACTAAGTTCGACCTGTAAAACAAACAAAGGATGGCTAAACGTGACTACACCAAAATTGTCATTCAATTATGAACCAACACTACACCACGAACGTTTAACTAATTATTAAACTACTGTTCATTGCGTCATGCTGAAATAAATATATAAGGAATATGTTTCTGCTTGCGGGTGCTCTCTGGATTCCGTTTTCTTCTTCACTGAATTTCTACGATTGTTTTCTTTAAAGTGTCTATTCTATATGCATGGGCAGAAATATAGGGCGTCACTGGTCATTCACTGCCCAACACCGTTAACATGTCTATCATGAAACTTGAACACGCCGGTACACTGAATTCCACCTCTGTTCCCGCCTAAAAAAAAAGGGATTTTCTAACTACCACGAGTGACACTGTCATCTGTCTCTTCACAACAGCCATAATTAGTTAGTTAGTTAGTCGACAGATCATCCTCGTTGCACATGGGACCATTCAGTCCATAAGTGCTTGGATCCCCTCCTCAGCAAATCCCGCAGCGTGTAGCGGCTAACGACGCCAATTCTGTGTTGGTTTATCAATCTTCTTTGGCTTCCTGCGTAGTGTTCTTGTTTGGCCACCCCTCTTTTAATTTGCTGCTCTCGCAGTCTGGCCATTGTTGTAGATTCACAGTCATCACTTGGTTCTTGCAAAAGTCTCACTTCTCGTAGAGCATTCAGAATGTCAGCCTGGTCCATGGCGCGTCCGCCCTCAACAGTAGCCTCACCTGCGAGCTTGTCAGCCCGCTCATTTCCTTGTACTCCCGCATGCCCTGGCACGAAGATGAAACTAATCTTTGCCAGCCGAGACCGCTTCAGAGGCAGCAACCATTCTCTTCGGATCGACCCCTCCTCTATCCTCTTGATCATGTTCATTGAGTCGCTAAGGAAACAAGCCCTAGTGAATGTCTGTGTCTCGAGCCATGTTATTGCTTTACTTACTGCCATGACTTCCATGGTCAGGCTACTTGTGGTTTCAGTGAAAGCACCAGAGTCCTCCTTCACAATTCTCCCTCCGGCCCGAGCTGTAAAGGCCCATGAGCTTCTCACATGTCGGATGACCGACCCATCTGTGTAGATGACCGCGTCACTGTCTAGCGAATTCTCGAAAATCAACGCTTGTACTTCAGCCTCAACAGCAGCCGGATTTTCTTGTCTGCATTTTCTATCTAGTTGGATGCAAACTGAAAAGGATGTGCAGAAGTCTGTTGGCACTTGCACCCACTCCTCGCCAGGTTCTAAGTCCTCAAGTGAACACACCTGTTGAAGAATGTCCTCGGCTTGACCCATCCACGACCGTCCTCTTTTTAACCTGCTGCCCTTCACCTTCCTAATTTCACTATGCAGTGGATGCTGTGTGTTTGCGTTAATTCTGAGGTAGGCGCGTGCCCTGCAAACTTGCATTCTCTCTTCAATGGTTGGAAAATCAAGAAGGTAGCGCATCGCCCTGCATGCTGTATCTCTTGTACATCCAAGAATAATGCGCATAGCTTCATTCTGTATCCTTTCCATCCTTTCTATCTGCTTATGGCTGACAGTCAGGATTGCCATTGCATACTCCAAAACAAACATGACCAGCCCCTCGTACAGAAGACATAGATGGCGCTGCTCACAGTTTGCTGCCGCCATCACCCGCATCGCTGCCAAACCCCGCTTGGCCTTTGTTATCACCTGGTCTATGTGCACATTATAAGCAAGGCTTCGATCAAACCGTATCCCCAGGTAATTCATTGCCTGCGTTCTTTCCACCGTCTCTGAACACAGCATTACAGTTGGTGTTGGATTGTTGACAATATGATTATTCAACGAGAACCAAGTCACTGTTGCCTTTGTTGGGTTGACCATTGCCCCAGCTTCATCACACCAAGTACTTATGCGATTGAGTTCGGTTTGTAGCTCCACAGCAACCTCCTCTCTATCCTTACCCTGACGATACACTAAAACATCATCGGCATATGACAATGTCCTGCCAGGTCCAGTGATCTGCTCACTGGTGATTCTCACTGTGTAGGCGTTGAACAGTACCGGAGATAATTGAGAACCACACACGCTGCTGAAAATTCACTCAAGGATGGCTTCGCTCGATGCACGAACTCCGTAGCACCCATAATTAACTCACTGCATAAAACAAAGGGGAAACATCACCTCATGATGATCTAATTGTTATCGTTCATGCGTGCATTTCTGGTATGCACATGTGCCATTGGTAACATTTGGCACAGCCCGTCTCGCTCTGCCGCTGGTGGGGCACGCTAGCACGATGAGTCCTTGTTGTCGTTCCTTGCAGGGCAACACAAAAGGGGGGGGGGGGAAGGAGCGCTATATTTTCTTAGTGGCCTCGGATGTCTACACTGCCACCCGAAATGTTGGGTCCTGTCACCTAAACAGCGTCACAACTGTTCCCTAAAAGAGTCAGCGAAATTCATTCCCCGGACAGCCACAGGTTTGGCTGGCTCTGCATAACAGGTGTGGGAATTGTTCTTTTACTTTGCATGGCTCAGGGTTTCGCCTGCCATGCCCTGTCATCAATTATGACTCTTGACTTCCTGGACGAAGAGTGGGTGACCTTTGTATAACGGTGGAGTATTTTATTCTGATACTCTTCAATGATGAAAAGATAAGGCCACCTTTACGTTGTCTTGCACTGCTCAGCTGTTATCTGAGCTCATTTCGGACAGATTCCGCTGCGCTGACTCTCCTTCTGAGTTGGCTATCCCTGGGTATTTTGTTGTGGTGGGTTTTCCTGTAATCTTGTAGCAAGGTGGTTTGGCCGGTGTACTTTACACAAGAGTTTCTAACTGAACAGACTTAGTAGAAACCTCGCCGACAGATAGTTCAGACAATTTACCAACCAGCTATGAGATACGTAGCCTAGTAAAGGAACACTTACTGAGACAACTATCGAGCAGGCAATCGCGAACTACTGACTGTAAGCGACAAATCTATGTATACGATCTCACTATGTAGTAGAACCTGACACCACAGAAACAAAGTTCACATGGAATCTCCTGGGAGCTCCCGGACTAAGCTGGAAGGTCCCAGAAAATTCTGGAAACATATCGCTGCTCGACGACGCCATGTGTGATCAAGAGAAAAAAGAAGAGAGGAGGGAGGGAGTGAGGAGAGAGAAGAGAAAGAAAAGAATAATGAGGGATATGATATAAATAGTGTGAAGCCTAAAAGTTCGTTCCTCAGTCGAACTCTGCCTACTACACACTACCTTTGATAGTAAAGAGATATGAAGAGAAAGAAGGAGAAAAAAAAAGAGGATGAGAGTAAGGGATACGACAGATGTAGGTTCGTGTCTCCGCGTGAGAACAATAGTTAATTACTATTGCACCATCAATGTCTCGTGGTGTGTGTTATCAGGTTATAGAAGAGATGTACATCCTCACAAGGTCTCTAAGCTACTCTAAATTATATTACTTCAGACTGACAAGTCGAAATAAAAGGCAACTCAAACATATATTTATTTTCTCCTTGAACAATAACAGAGTGACAATCTACAGAATAATCGCATAGAGTAATCAGTACATGCATTGCAGACACATAATGCATATTGAACTGTAATAATACGATGCTGCTTTGCCTCACAAGAGAGAGATAGATAATATAATAAACTATGCAACCAGATGTTAGGGAAATACTTCCTACAGCCACCTATTAACTGCATGAAGCAAAGAACTAAAGCTGGGAATTACACCGGCCTTTGTTTCGTAACTATCTTCCCGTAGGCTTATTAGTGGTCCATATATTCAGCCCAAATGCCCATCGATCCATAGATTGATCCATCAATCCATATACCCAGGGATTTAATTCGCTCCCATCCAACTTGTTCAGCGGGTAACTGTTTATTCAGCTATGCCTGGTTTATCCAGGCGACTCCAGTTTACCCAGACGATGTCTGAAACATTATAAAACAATACCCGTGAGTTTTATGTCACTATCAACCTTAGTCTTTCACTACCTACAAAGTCCTTACCAGCTATTGCTTCCCTATCTACGCTAGTATCAATATATCTTAGCTATAACATAAATTAAGAACAGTATTTTAAACACAGTAATTTATCGTTTATATATATTTAACTAATATTATTATCGCCTATTTCCCGACGCGCCGCCTACAGCCAACATTAAGTATTTAACCATTTACCGGAAGATTTGAACTCGCGGCCTGTACCACGCCAGGCCAGCCTTAACTACACAACAGCAGAAGCGTGACCTCCTTTCACCTATGTCCAGCGAACAAAAGACACGCATCCTTTCCTGTGCCCGCCCCGTCTCTGGCCAACGAGCTCACCTATTGTCTGGTTGACCTAGTGATCGCGAGTGCCTTGCCATCTTCTTCTGCCGTCTGCTGTGTTTGGTCGCTGTGTTTATATCCTTGCAATACTGCCATCTCTGCGTATTTAAATGCCGTGTTGACCCGCCTAGTTATCATTAATCTTTTAGTTCACTTACATAATTTACATGCACATTTACAGTTTATCCACACTCTGCTTATCTCTCCGATTAATATGACTCCCAACACTCTATTTCGGCCATTTAAATATAGGTCATATGCAAGACGTCGCATTCAGTCTTGATCCTTTGCCGGGTCGTGATCCATTTAGCGGGTTAACGTTCAGTAGTTTGCCAATGCTTCCTTGCTTAGACTGCTATTATAGTTAGCTAGCTAGTTAGGTGTGGGCCCTTTGCAGGACGCTGCACTCAGTCCTGACATTTGTCGGTCGTTCATGATTACGCGGTAAGTTCACCTACGGTAGTTTGCTATAGTTCTCTAAACTAAGGTACCCGATTATAATATACAATTAAACTAATTAGGTCTAAGTCTTATGTCAACTTACATTCAACTTCTGCCATCCAGTGGGTTTTCTGGTCGTCCTTCTGGGTTTCATATCTGAAATACGATTGCTTTCTTCAACCTCTCGTTTGTCGTGAATCCCACTTGACCTTTCCAATCATGTTTGCCATTAGTCTCCTGTGTGATTCCGATCGCAGTGTTTCCCGTGTGATTCCGATCGCAGTCTGGCTAGTGGTTGTCCTATTTGACGTTTAGCCATCTACTGCAACTAACGAGCGGTCTTCTTTAGCCAACAGTCCTTCTCAAATGGCTTGCACGCCATTTTGTGATCCTCGGAATTTGCGTTCCACTCCATCAGATTTATCTATCTGGAATAAATGGTTCACAGATCCTTGACCATCCTACTTTACTTCGGCAGTCCAGACGAAACCATGATATATGCATCCTTTCCGTCTTTAATACTGCCTCTCCATCTTCCTGGACACTAAACAGCCTGATATATAGACATAACCATTGCTGGAGTTCCAAACGCACACTTCCTCCTGGGCTGGGCGACCGCCCAGCCCTCGGATCTGCTGCTACCGCACCCTGGCTCGTTCCACACTGTCCCAACTGACTGGATCCAAAATATATATCACCTCTCGAGTTGGCGCCTTTCTTGAATCACGTGACGTCGCTGTCCCTTGTCCTCCAATCAGTACCTCGCGTACCCTGCTTAATTTGCATACTACCATCATATCATTAACCCAAATCTACATTGTCTCTGACGTTCATGGTCCTGAGTTCATCGTCCTTGTTTGAGTTCATGCTCTTTAAATTAGATTTCCCAGCTCAAGCACGTTCCCACTGCTATAAATCTGCCCCTCCGTTGTATTTCTTGCCCAAACTGACAGTTCCCGACAAAGCCTATGCTAAGTTTGGCTTCATGTTCCCTGAATTTCTCATTTCACTAACAACTAAAGGTAAACCGTCGGTCAGCGGGCTGCACTAGAGTCATTGCCCGACCACTCACTAATTTTGAACTTACTGGTCGGTGAACTCTTTGTCGAACCAAAAATATCCCAGTTAATGCTTTCCAGTAAACTCAGGCGCCTAGAGACAATGAAAGCAAACTGTCTCATATTCAGTTTTGGATAAGAACTTGGACGTTGTTGTGGGTGCATATCTTCCATACAGTTTGTCTTCAACAGTTGGACATCAAATGGAGACAGATTCACTCCTCCTTCTTGTACTCATTATATTAAATGGAGACATATTCACTCTTCCTTCTTGCACTCATTATATTAAATGGAGACAGATTCACTCCTCCTTCTTGCATTCATTATATTAGTTTTCCACAACATCTGTTCACCTTTCCTGTGTCATATGTGGACTCCTTGTCTCGTATTCAGTATCATTCCTGTAACTGTATTCAGTATCATTCCTGTAACTGTATTCAGTATCATTCCTGTAACTGTATTCAGTATCATTCATGTAACTGTATTCAGTATCATTCATGTAACTGTATTCAGTATCATTCATGTAACTGTATTCAGTATCATTCATGTAACTGTATTCAGTATCATTCATGTAACTGTATTCAGTATCATTCCTGTAACTGTATTCAGTATCATTCATGTAACCTTGATCTATTTTAGCAGCATGTTCTTTACTTGAGGTCTGTCTTCTGAGTTTCTCATGCCACAGTTCTGTGTAGTGTGTCTTCAGTTGCAACAAATCCTTCTTCTTCCTTGTCACTGTTTTGTTCAGCTACCCATTTTCAATGTATGTTTATCTTGATTCTATTGTCTGTGAGCTTTTTGAAAGTTGAGCTTTAATCAGATTTTAAAAAATAATTTTTTGGTTGCCTTTTAATCTCCAAATGGAAAGACAGATGCTTGTATAGGTAATGAGTGGATGAATTGATAGAGGAGTGTTCATTTTGCAGTTTACCATGCATAATGTATAATGTGGCTTTGCTTAGTATTTTTATCACTTTTGTTTATTATAAATTGACTTATTGTGGAAACATTACATAAACAGTATCATGTGTGAAAGATAATTGATGAGAAGGACAGAATGTTAGATGGACCTGCATACCCACATCATATCCTTTTGAAAATACTGCCCATTTGTTTATTCATATTGAAACAAAATATAACTTGATTTTGAAATTGTTATATTTTATTTATGTTTGAAAAAGGTGATGATAGAAAAGAAAAAGGCCCAGCAGGAGTTTATGCAACAATTACAAAAAGAAAAACAGACTACTAGCAAAGCAAGCGCAGTAGATGTGGTAAGGGCTGCACTGATCTGTGTTGTGTATTGTAACAAGTGAGTTTGGTGAATCAGTGGCTGCTGGTGGTGTTATAAACTGTTATCATTGTTAGCCTGACAGCTGTCTACAATCATTGTTTGAACATAGGTATCCTGTTTTCACATAACAAGATCTGCAGATAATATTAAATTAATGGTAATTGCCTTGCAGTTTTCTTATTGCATTCTTTATTTAAAGAATAGTTAAAGTGACCATCAGGAGCAGGTTAGTGTTGGACTTCAAAGAACTGGTCATGTAATAATTGAGCAAGACAACATTTGCCAGTGATATTCTTATCCAGCAAGGCTGTACTAATGAAGTTAGTGGTGTTATGAACAATGTCAAGAATACCATGGACATACAGAAAAATTAATGAGGCAGTTCTTCAAGACAGATGAAAACCATAAATTGATTAGAGAAATTAGACATCGACAAGATTTTTGGGCTGTTAGAGGAAATACTTGAGAATTCTAGTGACAAAGAGCAGACATGATGGGGCATGAGGAAGACAAAGAAATCAATACTTTGGCCACGTGGCATTATAAGACAAGAACACAGGCCTCATCCAGGACTCTAGTGACCATGTGAGCTGATCCAGGACTCTGGTGACCATGTGAGCTGATCCAGTACTCTAGTGACCATGTGAGCTGATCCAGGACTCTGGTGACCATGTGAGCTGATCCAGTACTCTAGTGACCATGTGAGCTGATCCAGGACTCTAGTGACCATGTGAGCTGATCCAGGACTCTAGTGACCATGTGAGCTCATCCAGGACTCTGGTGACCATGTGAGCTGATCCAAGACTCTAGTGACCATGTGAGCTGATCCAGGACTCTGGTGACCATGTGAGCTGATCCAGGACTCTAGTGACCATGTGAGCTGATCCAGGACTCTGGTGACCATGTGAGCTGATCCAGGACTCTGGTGACCATGTGAGCTGATCCAGGACTCTAGTGACCATGTGAGCTGATCCAGGACTCTGGTGACCATGTGAGCTGATCCAGGACTCTGGTGACCATGTGAGCTGATCCAGGACTCTGGTGACCATGTGAGCTGATCCAGGACTCTAGTGACCATGTGAGCTGATCCAGGACTCTGGTGACCATGTGAGCTCATCCAGGACTCTAGTGACCATGTGAGCTCATCCAGGACTCTAGTGACCATGTGAGCTGATCCAGGACTCTGGTGACCATGTGAGCTGATCCAGTACTCTAGTGACCATGTGAGCTGATCCAGGACTCTAGTGACCATGTGAGCTGATCCAGGACTCTAGTGACCATGTGAGCTCATCCAGGACTCTGGTGACCATGTGAGCTCATCCAGGACTCTAGTGACCATGTGAGCTGATCCAGGACTCTGGTGACCATGTGAGCTGATCCAGGACTCTGGTGACCATGTGAGCTGATCCAGGACTCTAGTGACCATATGAGCTGATCCAGGACTCTGGTGACCATGTGAGCTCATCCAGGACTCTGGTGACCATGTGAGCTGATCCAGGACTCTAGTGACCATGTGAGCTGATCCAGGACTCTAGTGACCATGTGAGCTGATCCAGTACTCTAGTGACCATGTGAGCTGATCCAGGACTCTAGTGACCATGTGAGCTGATCCAGGACTCTGGTGACCATGTGAGCTGATCCAGTACTCTAGTGACCATGTGAGCTGATCCAGGACTCTAGTGACCATGTGAGCTGATCCAGGACTCTAGTGACCATGTGAGCTGATCCAGGACTCTGGTGACCATGTGAGCTCATCCAGGACTCTGGTGACCATGTGAGCTGATCCAGGACTCTGGTGACCATGTGAGCTGATCCAGGACTCTAGTGACCATATGAGCTGATCCAGGACTCTGGTGACCATGTGAGCTCATCCAGGACTCTGGTGACCATGTGAGCTGATCCAGTACTCTAGTGACCATGTGAGCTGATCCAGGACTCTAGTGACCATGTGAGCTGATCCAGTACTCTAGTGACCATGTGAGCTGATCCAGGACTCTAGTGACCATGTGAGCTGATCCAGGACTCTGGTGACCATGTGAGCTGATCCAGTACTCTAGTGACCATGTGAGCTGATCCAGGACTCTAGTGACCATGTGAGCTGATCCAGGACTCTAGTGACCATGTGAGCTGATCCAGGACTCTGGTGACCATGTGAGCTCATCCAGGACTCTGGTGACCATGTGAGCTGATCCAGGACTCTGGTGACCATGTGAGCTGATCCAGGACTCTGGTGACCATGTGAGCTGATCCAGGACTCTGGTGACCATGTGAGCTCATCCAGGACTCTAGTGACCATGTGAGCTGATCCAGTACTCTAATGACCATGTGAGCTCATCCAGTACTCTAGTGACCATGTGAGCTCATCCAGTACTCTAGTGACCATGTGAGCTCATCCAGGACTCTGGTGACCATGTGAGCTGATCCAGGACTCTGGTGACCATGTGAGCTGATTCAGTACTCTAGTGACCATGTGAGCTGATTCAGGACTCTGGTGACCATGTGAGCTGATCCAGGACTCTGGTGACCATGTGAGCTGATCCAGGACTCTGGTGACCATGTGAGCTCATCCAGTACTCTAGTGACCATGTGAGCTGATCCAGGACTCTAGTGACCATGTGAGCTGATCCAGGACTCTGGTGACCATGTGAGCTCATCCAGGACTCTAGTGACCATGTGAGCTCATCCAGGACTCTAGTGAGCATGTGAGCTCATCCAGGACTCTAGTGACCATGTGAGCTCATCCAGGACTCTGGTGACCATGTGAGCTCATCCAGGACTCTAGTGACCATGTGAGCTGATTCAGGACTCTGGTGACCATGTGAGCTGATCCAGGACTCTGGTGACCATGTGAGCTGATCCAGGACTCTAGTGACCATGTGAGCTGATCCAGGACTCTAGTGACCATGTGAGCTGATCCAGGACTCTGGTGACCATGTGAGCTGATCCAGGACTCTGGTGACCATGTGAGCTGATCCAGGACTCTGGTGACCATGTGAGCTGATCCAGGACTCTGGTGACCATGTGAGCTGATCCAGGACTCTGGTGACCATGTGAGCTGATCCAGGACTCTGGTGACCATGTGAGCTGATTCAGTACTCTAGTGACCATGTGAGCTCATCCAGTACTCTAGTGACCATGTGAGCTGATCCAGTACTCTAGTGCTAGTGACCATGTGAGCTGATCCAGTACTCTAGTGACCATGTGAGCTGATCCAGTACTCTAGTGACCATGTGAGCTGATCCAGTACTCTAGTGCTAGTGACCATGTGAGCTGATCCAGTACTCTAGTGACCATGTGAGCTGATCCAGTACTCTAGTGACCATGTGAGCTGATCCAGTACTCTAGTGCTAGTGATCATGTGAGCTGATCCAGGACTCTGGTGACCATGTGAGCTCATCCAGGACTCTGGTGACCATGTGAGCTGATTCAGTACTCTAGTGACCATGTGAGCTCATCCAGTACTCTAGTGACCATGTGAGCTGATCCAGTACTCTAGTGCTAGTGACCATGTGAGCTGATCCAGTACTTTAGTGACCATGTGAGCTGAACCAGTACTCTAGTGACCATGTGAGCTGATCCAGTACTCTAGTGACCATGTGAGCTGATCCAGGACTCTAGTGACCATGTGAGCTGATCCAGTACTCTAGTGACCATGTGAGCTGATCCAGGACTCTAGTGACCATGTGAGCTGATTCAGTACTCTAGTGACCATGTGAGCTCATCCAGTACTCTAGTGACCATGTGAGCTGATCCAGTACTCTAGTGCTAGTGACCATGTGAGCTGATCCAGTACTCTAGTGACCATGTGAGCTGATCCAGTACTCTAGTGACCATGTGAGCTGATCCAGTACTCTAGTGACCATGTGAGCTGATCCAGTACTCTAGTGACCATGTGAGCTCATCCAGTACTCTAGTGACCATGTGAGCTCATCCAGTACTCTAGTGACCATGTGAGCTGATCCAGTACTCTAGTGACCATGTGAGCTCATCCAGGACTCTGGTGACCATGTGAGCTCATCCAGGACTCTGGTGACCATGTGAGCTGATCCAGTACTCTAGTGACCATGTGAGCTGATCTAGGCCTCTGGTGACCATGTGAGCTGATCCAGTACTCTAGTGACCATGTGAGCTGATCCAGTACTCTAGTGACCATGTGAGCTGATCCAGTACTCTAGTGACCATGTGAGCTCATCCAGGACTCTGGTGACCATGTGTGCTGATCCAGGACTGGAGATCATGTGAGCTGATCCAGGACTCTGGTGACCATGTGAGCTGATCCAGTACTCTAGTGACCATGTGAGCTGATCCAGGACTGGAGACCATGTGAGCTGATCTAGGCCTCTGGTGACCATGTGAGCTCATCCAGTACTCTAGTGACCATGTGAGCTGATCCAGGACTGGAGACCATGTGAGCTGATCCAGTACTCTAGTGACCATGTGAGCTGATCCAGTACTCTAGTGACCATGTGAGCTGATCTAGGCCTCTGGTGACCATGTGAGCTCATCCAGTACTCTAGTGACCATGTGAGCTCATCCAGTACTCTAGTGACCATGTGAGCTGATCCAGTACTCTAGTGACCATGTGAGCTGATCCAGTACTCTAGTGACCATGTGAGCTCATCCAGTACTCTAGTGACCATGTGAGCTCATCCAGTACTCTAGTGACCATGTGAGCTGATCCAGTACTCTAGTGACCATGTGAGCTCATCCAGGACTCTGGTGACCATGTGAGCTGATCCAGTACTCTAGTGACCATGTGAGCTGATCCAGGACTCTAGTGACCATGTGAGCTCATCCAGGACTCTGGTGACCATGTGAGCTGATCCAGTACTCTAGTGACCATGTGAGCTGATCCAGGACTCTGGTGACCATGTGAGCTGATCCAGGACTCTGGTGACCATGTGAGCTGATTCAGTACTCTAGTGACCATGTGAGCTGATTCAGGACTCTGGTGACCATGTGAGCTGATCCAGGACTCTGGTGACCATGTGAGCTGATCCATGACTCTGGTGACCATGTGAGCTGATCCAGTACTCTAGTGACCATGTGAGCTCATCCAGGACTCTGGTGACCATGTGAGCTGATCCAGGACTCTAGTGACCATGTGAGCTGATCCAGGACTCTAGTGATCATGTGAGCTGATCCAGGACTCTGGTGACCATGTGAGCTGATCCAGTACTCTAGTGACCATGTGAGCTGATCCAGGACTCTGGTGACCATGTGAGCTCATCCAGTACTCTAGTGACCATGTGAGCTGATCCAGTACTCTAGTGACCATGTGAGCTTATCCAGGACTCTGGTGACCATGTGAGCTGATCCAGTACTCTAGTGACCATGTGAGCTGATCCAGGACTCTGGTGACCATGTGAGCTCATCCAGTACTCTAGTGACCATGTGAGCTCATCCAGGACTCTGGTGACCATGTGAGCTGATCCAGGACTCTGGTGACCATGTGAGCTGATCCAGGACTCTGGTGACCATGTTAGCTGATTCAGTACTCTAGTGACCATGTGAGCTCATCCAGTACTCTAGTGACCATGTGAGCTGATCCAGTACTCTAGTGCTAGTGACCATGTGAGCTGATCCAGTACTCTAGTGACCATGTGAGCTGATCCAGTACTCTAGTGACCATGTGAGCTGATCCAGTACTCTAGTGCTAGTGACCATGTTTGCTGATCCAGTACTCTAGTGACCATGTGAGCTGATCCAGTACTCTAGTGACCATGTGAGCTGATCCAGTACTCTAGTGCTAGTGACCATGTGAGCTGATCCAGTACTCTAGTGACCATGTGAGCTGATCCAGGACTCTAGTGACCATGTGAGCTGATCCAGGACTCTGGTGACTATGTGAGCTGATCCAGTACTCTAGTGACCATGTGAGCTGATCCAGGACTCTGGTGACCATGTGAGCTGATCCAGTACTCTAGTGACCATGTGAGCTGATCCAGGACTCTAGTGACCATGTGAGCTGATCCAGGACTCTAGTGACCATGTGAGCTGATCCAGTACTCTAGTGACCATGTGAGCTGATCCAGGACTCTAGTGACCATGTGAGCTGATCCAGTACTCTAGTGACCATGTGAGCTGATCCAGGACTCTGGTGACCATGTGAGCTGATCCAGGACTCTAGTGACCATGTGAGCTGATCCAGTACTCTAGTGACCATGTGAGCTGATCCAGGACTCTAGTGACCATGTGAGCTGATCCAGGACTCTAGTGACCATGTGAGCTGATCCAGGACTCTAGTGACCATGTGAGCTGATCCAGTACTCTAGTGACCATGTGAGCTGATCCAGTACTCTAGTGACCATGTGAGCTGATCCAGGACTCTAGTGACCATGTGAGCTGATCCAGTACTCTAGTGACCATGTGAGCTGATCCAGGACTCTAGTGACCATGTGAGCTGATCCAGGACTCTAGTGACCATGTGAGCTGATCCAGTACTCTAGTGACCATGTGAGCTGATCCAGGACTCTAGTGACCATGTGAGCTGATCCAGTACTCTAGTGACCATGTGAGCTGATCCAGGACTCTAGTGACCATGTGAGCTGATTCAGTACTCTAGTGACCATGTGAGCTCATCCAGTACTCTAGTGACCATGTGAGCTGATCCAGTACTCTAGTGCTAGTGACCATGTGAGCTGATCCAGTACTCTAGTGACCATGTGAGCTGATCCAGTACTCTAGTGACCATGTGAGCTGATCCAGTACTCTAGTGACCATGTGAGCTGATCCAGTACTCTAGTGACCATGTGAGCTGATCCAGGACTCTAGTGACCATGTGAGCTCATCCAGGACTCTGGTGACCATGTGAGCTGATCCAGTACTCTAGTGACCATGTGAGCTGATCCAGGACTCTGGTGACCATGTGAGCTGATCCAGGACTCTGGTGACCATGTGAGCTGATTCAGTACTCTAGTGACCATGTGAGCTGATTCAGGACTCTGGTGACCATGTGAGCTGATCCAGGACTCTGGTGACCATGTGAGCTGATCCATGACTCTGGTGACCATGTGAGCTCATCCAGTACTCTAGTGACCATGTGAGCTGATCCAGGACTCTGGTGACCATGTGAGCTGATCCAGGACTCTAGTGACCATGTGAGCTGATCCAGGACTCTAGTGATCATGTGAGCTGATCCAGGACTCTGGTGACCATGTGAGCTGATCCAGTACTCTAGTGACCATGTGAGCTGATCCAGGACTCTGGTGACCATGTGAGCTCATCCAGTACTCTAGTGACCATGTGAGCTGATCCAGTACTCTAGTGACCATGTGAGCTGATCCAGGACTCTGGTGACCATGTGAGCTGATCCAGTACTCTAGTGACCATGTGAGCTGATCCAGGACTCTGGTGACCATGTGAGCTCATCCAGTACTCTAGTGACCATGTGAGCTGATCCAGGACTCTGGTGACCATGTGAGCTGATCCAGGACTCTGGTGACCATGTTAGCTGATTCAGTACTCTAGTGACCATGTGAGCTCATCCAGTACTCTAGTGACCATGTGAGCTGATCCAGTACTCTAGTGCTAGTGACCATGTGAGCTGATCCAGTACTCTAGTGACCATGTGAGCTGATCCAGTACTCTAGTGACCATGTGAGCTGATCCAGTACTCTAGTGCTAGTGACCATGTTTGCTGATCCAGTACTCTAGTGACCATGTGAGCTGATCCAGTACTCTAGTGACCATGTGAGCTGATCCAGTACTCTAGTGCTAGTGACCATGTGAGCTGATCCAGTACTCTAGTGACCATGTGAGCTGATCCAGGACTCTAGTGACCATGTGAGCTGATCCAGGACTCTGGTGACTATGTGAGCTGATCCAGTACTCTAGTGACCATGTGAGCTGATCCAGGACTCTGGTGACCATGTGAGCTGATCCAGTACTCTAGTGACCATGTGAGCTGATCCAGGACTCTAGTGACCATGTGAGCTGATCCAGGACTCTAGTGACCATGTGAGCTGATCCAGTACTCTAGTGACCATGTGAGCTGATCCAGGACTCTAGTGACCATGTGAGCTGATCCAGTACTCTAGTGACCATGTGAGCTGATCCAGGACTCTGGTGACCATGTGAGCTGATCCAGGACTCTAGTGACCATGTGAGCTGATCCAGTACTCTAGTGACCATGTGAGCTGATCCAGGACTCTAGTGACCATGTGAGCTGATCCAGGACTCTAGTGACCATGTGAGCTGATCCAGGACTCTAGTGACCATGTGAGCTGATCCAGTACTCTAGTGACCATGTGAGCTGATCCAGTACTCTAGTGACCATGTGAGCTGATCCAGGACTCTAGTGACCATGTGAGCTGATCCAGTACTCTAGTGACCATGTGAGCTGATCCAGGACTCTAGTGACCATGTGAGCTGATCCAGGACTCTAGTGACCATGTGAGCTGATCCAGTACTCTAGTGACCATGTGAGCTGATCCAGGACTCTAGTGACCATGTGAGCTGATCCAGTACTCTAGTGACCATGTGAGCTGATCCAGGACTCTAGTGACCATGTTAGCTGATTCAGTACTCTAGTGACCATGTGAGCTCATCCAGTACTCTAGTGACCATGTGAGCTGATCCAGTACTCTAGTGCTAGTGACCATGTGAGCTGATCCAGTACTCTAGTGACCATGTGAGCTGATCCAGTACTCTAGTGACCATGTGAGCTGATCCAGTACTCTAGTGACCATGTGAGCTCATCCAGTACTCTAGTGACCATGTGAGCTCATCCAGTACTCTAGTGACCATGTGAGCTGATCCAGTACTCTAGTGACCATGTGAGCTCATCCAGTACTCTAGTGACCATTTGAGCTGATCCAGTACTCTAGTGACCATGTGAGCTCATCCAGGACTCTGGTGACCATGTGAGCTCATCCAGGACTCTGGTGACCATGTGAGCTGATCCAGTACTCTAGTGACCATGTGATCTGATCTAGGCCTCTGGTGACCATGTGACCTGATCCAGTACTCTAGTGACCATGTGAGCTGATCCAGTACTCTAGTGACCATGTGAGCTGATCCAGTACTCTAGTGACCATGTGAGCTCATCCAGGACTCTGGTGACCATGTGAGCTGATCCAGGACTGGAGATCATGTGAGCTGATCCAGGACTCTGGTGACCATGTGAGCTGATCCAGTACTCTAGTGACCATGTGAGCTGATCTAGGCCTCTGGTGACCATGTGAGCTCATCCAGTACTCTAGTGACCATGTGAGCTCATCCAGGACTCTAGTGACCATGTGAGTTGATCCAGGACTCTAGTGACCATGTGAGCTGATCCAGGACTCTGGTGACCATGTGAGCTGATCCAGGACTCTGGTGACCATGTGAGCTGATCCAGGACTCTGGTGACAATGTGAGCTGATCCAGGACTCTGGTGACCATGTGAGCTGATCCAGGACTCTGGTGACCATGTGAGCTCATCCAGTACTCTAGTGACCATGTGAGCTCATCCAGTACTCTAGTGACCATGTGAGCTCATCCAGTACTCTAGTGACCATGTGAGCTCATCCAGGACTCTGGTGACCATGTGAGCTCATCCAGGACTCTGGTGACCATGTGAGCTGATCCAGTACTCTAGTGACCATGTGAGCTGAACTAGGCCTCTGGTGACCATGTGAGCTGATCCAGTACTCTAGTGACCATGTGAGCTGATCCAGTACTCTAGTGACCATGTGAGCTGATCCAGTACTCTAGTGACCATGTGAGCTCATCCAGGACTCTGGTGACCATGTGAGCTGATCCAGGACTGGAGATCATGTGAGCTGATCCAGGACTGGAGATCATGTGAGCTGATCCAGGACTCTGGTGACCATGTGAGCTGATCCAGTACTCTAGTGACCATGTGAGCTGATCCAGGACTGGAGACCATGTGAGCTGATCTAGGCCTCTGGTGACCATGTGAGCTGATCCAGTACTCTAGTGACCATGTGAGCTGATCCAGTACTCTAGTGACCATGTGAGCTGAACTAGGCCTCTGGTGACCATGTGAGCTGATCCAGTACTCTAGTGACCATGTGAGCTGATCCAGTACTCTAGTGACCATGTGAGCTGATCCAGTACTCTAGTGACCATGTGAGCTCATCCAGGACTCTGGTGACCATGTGAGCTGATCCAGGACTGGAGATCATGTGAGCTGATCCAGGACTCTGGTGACCATGTGAGCTGATCCAGTACTCTAGTGACCATGTGAGCTGATCCAGGACTGGAGATCATGTGAGCTGATCTAGGCCTCTGGTGACCATGTGAGCTCATCCAGTACTCTAGTGACCATGTGAGCTGATCCAGGACTGGAGACCATGTGAGCTGATCCAGTACTCTAGTGACCATGTGAGCTGATCCAGTACTCTAGTGACCATGTGAGCTGATCTAGGCCTCTGGTGACCATGTGAGCTCATCCAGTACTCTAGTGACCATGTGAGCTGATCCAGTACTCTAGTGACCATGTGAGCTGATCCAGTACTCTAGTGACCATGTGAGCTGATCCAGTACTCTAGTGACCATGTGAGCTCATCCAGTACTCTAGTGACCATGTGAGCTCATCCAGTACTCTAGTGACCATGTGAGCTGATCCAGTACTCTAGTGACCATGTGAGCTCATCCAGGACTCTGGTGACCATGTGAGCTGATCCAGTACTCTAGTGACCATGTGAGCTGATCCAGGACTCTAGTGATCATGTGAGCTCATCCAGGACTCTGGTGACCATGTGAGCTGATCCAGGACTCTAGTGACCATGTGAGCTGATCCAGGACTCTAGTGACCATGTGAGCTGATCCAGGACTCTAGTGACCATGTGAGCTGATCCAGGACTCTGGTGACCATGTGAGCTCATCCAGGACTCTGGTGACCATGTGAGCTGATCCAGGACTCTGGTGACCATGTGAGCTGATCCAGGACTCTGGTGACCATGTGAGCTGATCCAGAACTCTGGTGACCATGTGAGCTGATCCAGGACTCTGGTGACCATGTGAGCTGATCCAGGACTCTGGTGACCATGTGAGCTGATCCAGGACTCTGGTGACCATGTGAGCTCATCCAGTACTCTAGTGACCATGTGAGCTGATCCAGGACTCTGGTGACCATGTGAGCTGATCCAGGACTCTAGTGACCATGTGAGCTGATCCAGGACTCTGGTGACCATGTGAGCTGATCCAGGACTCTGGTGACCATGCGAGCTGATTCAGTACTCTAGTGACCATGTGAGCTGATTCAGGACTCTGGTGACCATGTGAGCTGATCCAGGACTCTGGTGACCATGTGAGCTGATCCATGACTCTGGTGACCATGTGAGCTCATCCAGTACTCTAGTGACCATGTGAGCTCATCCAGGACTCTAGTGACCATGTGAGCTGATCCAGGACTCTGGTGACCATGTGAGCTCATCCAGGACTCTAGTGACCATGTGAGCTGATCCAGGACTCTGGTGACCATGTGAGCTGATCCAGGACTCTAGTGACCATGTGAGCTGATCCAGGATTCTAGTGATCATGTGAGCTGATCCAGGACTCTGGTGACCATGTGAGCTCATCCAGGACTCTGGTGACCATGTGAGCTGATTCAGTACTCTAGTGACCATGTGAGCTCATCCAGTACTCTAGTGACCATGTGAGCTGATCCAGTACTCTAGTGCTAGTGACCATGTGAGCTGATCCAGTACTCTAGTGACCATGTGAGCTGATCCAGTACTCTAGTGACCATGTGAGCTGATCCAGTACTCTAGTGCTAGTGATCATGTGAGCTGATCCAGGACTCTGGTGACCATGTGAGCTCATCCAGAACTCTGGTGACCATGTGAGCTGATTCAGTACTCTAGTGACCATGTGAGCTCATCCAGTACTCTAGTGACCATGTGAGCTGATCCAGTACTCTAGTGCTAGTGACCATGTGAGCTGATCCAGGACTCTGGTGACCATGTGAGCTGATCCAGTACTCTAGTGACCATGTGAGCTGATCCAGGACTCTAGTGACCATGTGAGCTGATCCAGGACTCTAGTGACCATGTGAGCTCATCCAGGACTCTGGTGACCATGTGAGCTGATCCAAGACTCTAGTGACCATGTGAGCTCATCCAGGACTCTGGTGACCATGTGAGCTGATCCAGGACTCTAGTGACCATGTGAGCTGATCCAGGACTCTGGTGACCATGTGAGCTGATCCAGGACTCTGGTGACCATGTGAGCTGATCCAGGACTCTAGTGACCATGTGAGCTGATCCAGGACTCTGGTGACCATGTGAGCTGATCCAGGACTCTGGTGACCATGTGAGCTGATCCAGGACTCTGGTGACCATGTGAGCTGATCCAGGACTCTAGTGACCATGTGAGCTGATCCAGGACTCTGGTGACCATGTGAGCTCATCCAGGACTCTAGTGACCATGTGAGCTCATCCAGGACTCTAGTGACCATGTGAGCTGATCCAGGACTCTGGTGACCATGTGAGCTGATCCAGTACTCTAGTGACCATGTGAGCTGATCCAGGACTCTAGTGACCATGTGAGCTGATCCAGGACTCTAGTGACCATGTGAGCTCATCCAGGACTCTGGTGACCATGTGAGCTCATCCAGGACTCTAGTGACCATGTGAGCTGATCCAGGACTCTGGTGACCATGTGAGCTGATCCAGGACTCTGGTGACCATGTGAGCTGATCCAGGACTCTAGTGACCATATGAGCTGATCCAGGACTCTGGTGACCATGTGAGCTCATCCAGGACTCTGGTGACCATGTGAGCTGATCCAGGACTCTAGTGACCATGTGAGCTGATCCAGGACTCTAGTGACCATGTGAGCTGATCCAGTACTCTAGTGACCATGTGAGCTGATCCAGGACTCTAGTGACCATGTGAGCTGATCCAGGACTCTGGTGACCATGTGAGCTGATCCAGTACTCTAGTGACCATGTGAGCTGATCCAGGACTCTAGTGACCATGTGAGCTGATCCAGGACTCTAGTGACCATGTGAGCTGATCCAGGACTCTGGTGACCATGTGAGCTCATCCAGGACTCTGGTGACCATGTGAGCTGATCCAGGACTCTGGTGACCATGTGAGCTGATCCAGGACTCTAGTGACCATATGAGCTGATCCAGGACTCTGGTGACCATGTGAGCTCATCCAGGACTCTGGTGACCATGTGAGCTGATCCAGTACTCTAGTGACCATGTGAGCTGATCCAGGACTCTAGTGACCATGTGAGCTGATCCAGTACTCTAGTGACCATGTGAGCTGATCCAGGACTCTAGTGACCATGTGAGCTGATCCAGGACTCTGGTGACCATGTGAGCTGATCCAGTACTCTAGTGACCATGTGAGCTGATCCAGGACTCTAGTGACCATGTGAGCTGATCCAGGACTCTAGTGACCATGTGAGCTGATCCAGGACTCTGGTGACCATGTGAGCTCATCCAGGACTCTGGTGACCATGTGAGCTGATCCAGGACTCTGGTGACCATGTGAGCTGATCCAGGACTCTGGTGACCATGTGAGCTGATCCAGGACTCTGGTGACCATTTTGGCTCATCCAGGACTCTAGTGACCATGTGAGCTGATCCAGTACTCTAATGACCATGTGAGCTCATCCAGTACTCTAGTGACCATGTGAGCTCATCCAGTACTCTAGTGACCATGTGAGCTCATCCAGGACTCTGGTGACCATGTGAGCTGATCCAGGACTCTGGTGACCATGTGAGCTGATTCAGTACTCTAGTGACCATGTGAGCTGATTCAGGACTCTGGTGACCATGTGAGCTGATCCAGGACTCTGGTGACCATGTGAGCTGATCCAGGACTCTGGTGACCATGTGAGCTCATCCAGTACTCTAGTGACCATGTGAGCTGATCCAGGACTCTAGTGACCATGTGAGCTGATCCAGGACTCTGGTGACCATGTGAGCTCATCCAGGACTCTAGTGACCATGTGAGCTCATCCAGGACTCTAGTGAGCATGTGAGCTCATCCAGGACTCTAGTGACCATGTGAGCTCATCCAGGACTCTGGTGACCATGTGAGCTCATCCAGGACTCTAGTGACCATGTGAGCTGATTCAGGACTCTGGTGACCATGTGAGCTGATCCAGGACTCTGGTGACCATGTGAGCTGATCCAGGACTCTAGTGACCATGTGAGCTGATCCAGGACTCTAGTGACCATGTGAGCTGATCCAGGACTCTGGTGACCATGTGAGCTGATCCAGGACTCTGGTGACCATGTGAGCTGATCCAGGACTCTGGTGACCATGTGAGCTGATCCAGGACTCTGGTGACCATGTGAGCTGATCCAGGACTCTGGTGACCATGTGAGCTGATCCAGGACTCTGGTGACCATGTGAGCTGATTCAGTACTCTAGTGACCATGTGAGCTCATCCAGTACTCTAGTGACCATGTGAGCTGATCCAGTACTCTAGTGCTAGTGACCATGTGAGCTGATCCAGTACTCTAGTGACCATGTGAGCTGATCCAGTACTCTAGTGACCATGTGAGCTGATCCAGTACTCTAGTGCTAGTGACCATGTGAGCTGATCCAGTACTCTAGTGACCATGTGAGCTGATCCAGTACTCTAGTGACCATGTGAGCTGATCCAGTACTCTAGTGCTAGTGATCATGTGAGCTGATCCAGGACTCTGGTGACCATGTGAGCTCATCCAGGACTCTGGTGACCATGTGAGCTGATTCAGTACTCTAGTGACCATGTGAGCTCATCCAGTACTCTAGTGACCATGTGAGCTGATCCAGTACTCTAGTGCTAGTGACCATGTGAGCTGATCCAGTACTTTAGTGACCATGTGAGCTGAACCAGTACTCTAGTGACCATGTGAGCTGATCCAGTACTCTAGTGACCATGTGAGCTGATCCAGGACTCTAGTGACCATGTGAGCTGATCCAGTACTCTAGTGACCATGTGAGCTGATCCAGGACTCTAGTGACCATGTGAGCTGATTCAGTACTCTAGTGACCATGTGAGCTCATCCAGTACTCTAGTGACCATGTGAGCTGATCCAGTACTCTAGTGCTAGTGACCATGTGAGCTGATCCAGTACTCTAGTGACCATGTGAGCTGATCCAGTACTCTAGTGACCATGTGAGCTGATCCAGTACTCTAGTGACCATGTGAGCTGATCCAGTACTCTAGTGACCATGTGAGCTCATCCAGTACTCTAGTGACCATGTGAGCTCATCCAGTACTCTAGTGACCATGTGAGCTGATCCAGTACTCTAGTGACCATGTGAGCTCATCCAGGACTCTGGTGACCATGTGAGCTCATCCAGGACTCTGGTGACCATGTGAGCTGATCCAGTACTCTAGTGACCATGTGAGCTGATCTAGGCCTCTGGTGACCATGTGAGCTGATCCAGTACTCTAGTGACCATGTGAGCTGATCCAGTACTCTAGTGACCATGTGAGCTGATCCAGTACTCTAGTGACCATGTGAGCTCATCCAGGACTCTGGTGACCATGTGTGCTGATCCAGGACTGGAGATCATGTGAGCTGATCCAGGACTCTGGTGACCATGTGAGCTGATCCAGTACTCTAGTGACCATGTGAGCTGATCCAGGACTCTAGTGACCATGTGAGCTGATCCAGGACTCTAGTGACCATGTGAGCTGATCCAGGACTCTGGTGACCATGTGAGCTCATCCAGGACTCTGGTGACCATGTGAGCTGATCCAGGACTCTGGTGACCATGTGAGCTGATCCAGGACTCTGGTGACCATGTGAGCTGATCCAGGACTCTGGTGACCATTTTGGCTCATCCAGGACTCTAGTGACCATGTGAGCTGATCCAGTACTCTAATGACCATGTGAGCTCATCCAGTACTCTAGTGACCATGTGAGCTCATCCAGTACTCTAGTGACCATGTGAGCTCATCCAGGACTCTGGTGACCATGTGAGCTCATCCAGGACTCTAGTGACCATGTGAGCTCATCCAGGACTCTAGTGAGCATGTGAGCTCATCCAGGACTCTAGTGACCATGTGAGCTCATCCAGGACTCTGGTGACCATGTGAGCTCATCCAGGACTCTAGTGACCATGTGAGCTGATTCAGGACTCTGGTGACCATGTGAGCTGATCCAGGACTCTGGTGACCATGTGAGCTGATCCAGGACTCTAGTGACCATGTGAGCTGATCCAGGACTCTAGTGACCATGTGAGCTGATCCAGGACTCTGGTGACCATGTGAGCTGATCCAGGACTCTGGTGACCATGTGAGCTGATCCAGGACTCTGGTGACCATGTGAGCTCATCCAGGACTCTGGTGACCATGTGAGCTGATCCAGTACTCTAGTGACCATGTGAGCTGATCCAGTACTCTAGTGACCATGTGAGCTGATCCAGTACTCTAGTGACCATGTGAGCTGATCCAGTACTCTAGTGCTAGTGACCATGTGAGCTGATCCAGTACTCTAGTGACCATGTGAGCTGATCCAGTACTCTAGTGACCATGTGAGCTGATCCAGTACTCTAGTGCTAGTGATCATGTGAGCTGATCCAGGACTCTGGTGACCATGTGAGCTCATCCAGGACTCTGGTGACCATGTGAGCTGATTCAGTACTCTAGTGACCATGTGAGCTCATCCAGTACTCTAGTGACCATGTGAGCTGATCCAGTACTCTAGTGCTAGTGACCATGTGAGCTGATCCAGTACTTTAGTGACCATGTGAGCTGAACCAGTACTCTAGTGACCATGTGAGCTGATCCAGTACTCTAGTGACCATGTGAGCTGATCCAGGACTCTAGTGACCATGTGAGCTGATCCAGTACTCTAGTGACCATGTGAGCTGATCCAGGACTCTAGTGACCATGTGAGCTGATTCAGTACTCTAGTTACCATGTGAGCTCATCCAGTACTCTAGTGACCATGTGAGCTGATCCAGTACTCTAGTGCTAGTGACCATGTGAGCTGATCCAGTACTCTAGTGACCATGTGAGCTGATCCAGTACTCTAGTGACCATGTGAGCTGATCCAGTACTCTAGTGACCATGTGAGCTGATCCAGTACTCTAGTGACCATGTGAGCTCATCCAGTACTCTAGTGACCATGTGAGCTCATCCAGTACTCTAGTGACCATGTGAGCTGATCCAGTACTCTAGTGACCATGTGAGCTCATCCAGGACTCTGGTGACCATGTGAGCTCATCCAGGACTCTGGTGACCATGTGAGCTGATCCAGTACTCTGGTGACCATGTGAGCTGATCTAGGCCTCTGGTGACCATGTGAGCTGATCCAGTACTCTAGTGACCATGTGAGCTGATCCAGTACTCTAGTGACCATGTGAGCTGATCCAGTACTCTAGTGACCATGTGAGCTCATCCAGGACTCTGGTGACCATGTGTGCTGATCCAGGACTGGAGATCATGTGAGCTGATCCAGGACTCTGGTGACCATGTGAGCTGATCCAGTACTCTAGTGACCATGTGAGCTGATCCAGGACTGGAGACCATGTGAGCTGATCTAGGCCTCTGGTGACCATGTGAGCTCATCCAGTACTCTAGTGACCATGTGAGCTGATCCAGGACTGGAGACCATGTGAGCTGATCCAGTACTCTAGTGACCATGTGAGCTGATCCAGTACTCTAGTGACCATGTGAGCTGATCTAGGCCTCTGGTGACCATGTGAGCTCATCCAGTACTCTAGTGACCATGTGAGCTCATCCAGTACTCTAGTGACCATGTGAGCTGATCCAGTACTCTAGTGACCATGTGAGCTGATCCAGTACTCTAGTGACCATGTGAGCTCATCCAGTACTCTAGTGACCATGTGAGCTCATCCAGTACTCTAGTGACCATGTGAGCTGATCCAGTACTCTAGTGACCATGTGAGCTCATCCAGGACTCTGGTGACCATGTGAGCTGATCCAGTACTCTAGTGACCATGTGAGCTGATCCAGGACTCTAGTGACCATGTGAGCTCATCCAGGACTCTGGTGACCATGTGAGCTGATCCAGTACTCTAGTGACCATGTGAGCTGATCCAGGACTCTGGTGACCATGTGAGCTGATCCAGGACTCTGGTGACCATGTGAGCTGATTCAGTACTCTAGTGACCATGTGAGCTGATTCAGGACTCTGGTGACCATGTGAGCTGATCCAGGACTCTGGTGACCATGTGAGCTGATCCATGACTCTGGTGACCATGTGAGCTGATCCAGTACTCTAGTGACCATGTGAGCTCATCCAGGACTCTGGTGACCATGTGAGCTGATCCAGGACTCTAGTGACCATGTGAGCTGATCCAGGACTCTAGTGATCATGTGAGCTGATCCAGGACTCTGGTGACCATGTGAGCTGATCCAGTACTCTAGTGACCATGTGAGCTGATCCAGGACTCTGGTGACCATGTGAGCTCATCCAGTACTCTAGTGACCATGTGAGCTGATCCAGTACTCTAGTGACCATGTGAGCTGATCCAGGACTCTGGTGACCATGTGAGCTGATCCAGTACTCTAGTGACCATGTGAGCTGATCCAGGACTCTGGTGACCATGTGAGCTCATCCAGTACTCTAGTGACCATGTGAGCTGATCCAGGACTCTGGTGACCATGTGAGCTGATCCAGGACTCTGGTGACCATGTGAGCTGATCCAGGACTCTGGTGACCATGTTAGCTGATTCAGTACTCTAGTGACCATGTGAGCTCATCCAGTACTCTAGTGACCATGTGAGCTGATCCAGTACTCTAGTGCTAGTGACCATGTGAGCTGATCCAGTACTCTAGTGACCATGTGAGCTGATCCAGTACTCTAGTGACCATGTGAGCTGATCCAGTACTCTAGTGCTAGTGACCATGTTTGCTGATCCAGTACTCTAGTGACCATGTGAGCTGATCCAGTACTCTAGTGACCATGTGAGCTGATCCAGTACTCTAGTGCTAGTGACCATGTGAGCTGATCCAGTACTCTAGTGACCATTTGAGCTGATCCAGGACTCTAGTGACCATGTGAGCTGATCCAGGACTCTGGTGACTATGTGAGCTGATCCAGTACTCTAGTGACCATGTGAGCTGATCCAGGACTCTGGTGACCATGTGAGCTGATCCAGTACTCTAGTGACCATGTGAGCTGATCCAGGACTCTAGTGACCATGTGAGCTGATCCAGGACTCTAGTGACCATGTGAGCTGATCCAGTACTCTAGTGACCATGTGAGCTGATCCAGGACTCTAGTGACCATGTGAGCTGATCCAGTACTCTAGTGACCATGTGAGCTGATCCAGGACTCTGGTGACCATGTGAGCTGATCCAGGACTCTAGTGACCATGTGAGCTGATCCAGTACTCTAGTGACCATGTGAGCTGATCCAGGACTCTAGTGACCATGTGAGCTGATCCAGGACTCTAGTGACCATGTGAGCTGATCCAGGACTCTAGTGACCATGTGAGCTGATCCAGTACTCTAGTGACCATGTGAGCTGATCCAGTACTCTAGTGACCATGTGAGCTGATCCAGGACTCTAGTGACCATGTGAGCTGATCCAGTACTCTAGTGACCATGTGAGCTGATCCAGGACTCTAGTGACCATGTGAGCTGATCCAGGACTCTAGTGACCATGTGAGCTGATCCAGTACTCTAGTGACCATGTGAGCTGATCCAGGACTCTAGTGACCATGTGAGCTGATCCAGTACTCTAGTGACCATGTGAGCTGATCCAGGACTCTAGTGACCATGTGAGCTGATTCAGTACTCTAGTGACCATGTGAGCTCATCCAGTACTCTAGTGACCATGTGAGCTGATCCAGTACTCTAGTGCTAGTGACCATGTGAGCTGATCCAGTACTCTAGTGACCATGTGAGCTGATCCAGTACTCTAGTGACCATGTGAGCTGATCCAGTACTCTAGTGACCATGTGAGCTGATCCAGTACTCTAGTGACCATGTGAGCTGATCCAGGACTCTAGTGACCATGTGAGCTCATCCAGGACTCTGGTGACCATGTGAGCTGATCCAGTACTCTAGTGACCATGTGAGCTGATCCAGGACTCTGGTGACCATGTGAGCTGATCCAGGACTCTGGTGACCATGTGAGCTGATTCAGTACTCTAGTGACCATGTGAGCTGATTCAGGACTCTGGTGACCATGTGAGCTGATCCAGGACTCTGGTGACCATGTGAGCTGATCCATGACTCTGGTGACCATGTGAGCTCATCCAGTACTCTAGTGACCATGTGAGCTGATCCAGGACTCTGGTGACCATGTGAGCTGATCCAGGACTCTAGTGACCATGTGAGCTGATTCAGGACTCTAGTGATCATGTGAGCTGATCCAGGACTCTGGTGACCATGTGAGCTGATCCAGTACTCTAGTGACCATGTGAGCTGATCCAGGACTCTGGTGACCATGTGAGCTCATCCAGTACTCTAGTGACCATGTGAGCTGATCCAGTACTCTAGTGACCATGTGAGCTGATCCAGGACTCTGGTGACCATGTGAGCTGATCCAGTACTCTAGTGACCATGTGAGCTGATCCAGGACTCTGGTGACCATGTGAGCTCATCCAGTACTCTAGTGACCATGTGAGCTGATCCAGGACTCTGGTGACCATGTGAGCTGATCCAGGACTCTGGTGACCATGTTAGCTGATTCAGTACTCTAGTGACCATGTGAGCTCATCCAGTACTCTAGTGACCATGTGAGCTGATCCAGTACTCTAGTGCTAGTGACCATGTGAGCTGATCCAGTACTCTAGTGACCATGTGAGCTGATCCAGTACTCTAGTGACCATGTGAGCTGATCCAGTACTCTAGTGCTAGTGACCATGTTTGCTGATCCAGTACTCTAGTGACCATGTGAGCTGATCCAGTACTCTAGTGACCATGTGAGCTGATCCAGTACTCTAGTGCTAGTGACCATGTGAGCTGATCCAGTACTCTAGTGACCATGTGAGCTGATCCAGGACTCTAGTGACCATGTGAGCTGATCCAGGACTCTGGTGACTATGTGAGCTGATCCAGTACTCTAGTGACCATGTGAGCTGATCCAGGACTCTGGTGACCATGTGAGCTGATCCAGTACTCTAGTGACCATGTGAGCTGATCCAGGACTCTAGTGACCATGTGAGCTGATCCAGGACTCTAGTGACCATGTGAGCTGATCCAGTACTCTAGTGACCATGTGAGCTGATCCAGGACTCTAGTGACCATGTGAGCTGATCCAGTACTCTAGTGACCATGTGAGCTGATCCAGGACTCTGGTGACCATGTGAGCTGATCCAGGACTCTAGTGACCATGTGAGCTGATCCAGTACTCTAGTGACCATGTGAGCTGATCCAGGACTCTAGTGACCATGTGAGCTGATCCAGGACTCTAGTGACCATGTGAGCTGATCCAGGACTCTAGTGACCATGTGAGCTGATCCAGTACTCTAGTGACCATGTGAGCTGATCCAGTACTCTAGTGACCATGTGAGCTGATCCAGGACTCTAGTGACCATGTGAGCTGATCCAGTACTCTAGTGACCATGTGAGCTGATCCAGGACTCTAGTGACCATGTGAGCTGATCCAGGACTCTAGTGACCATGTGAGCTGATCCAGTACTCTAGTGACCATGTGAGCTGATCCAGGACTCTAGTGACCATGTGAGCTGATCCAGTACTCTAGTGACCATGTGAGCTGATCCAGGACTCTAGTGACCATGTTAGCTGATTCAGTACTCTAGTGACCATGTGAGCTCATCCAGTACTCTAGTGACCATGTGAGCTGATCCAGTACTCTAGTGCTAGTGACCATGTGAGCTGATCCAGTACTCTAGTGACCATGTGAGCTGATCCAGTACTCTAGTGACCATGTGAGCTGATCCAGTACTCTAGTGACCATGTGAGCTCATCCAGTACTCTAGTGACCATGTGAGCTCATCCAGTACTCTAGTGACCATGTGAGCTGATCCAGTACTCTAGTGACCATGTGAGCTCATCCAGTACTCTAGTGACCATGTGAGCTGATCCAGTACTCTAGTGACCATGTGAGCTCATCCAGGACTCTGGTGACCATGTGAGCTCATCCAGGACTCTGGTGACCATGTGAGCTGATCCAGTACTCTAGTGACCATGTGATCTGATCTAGGCCTCTGGTGACCATGTGACCTGATCCAGTACTCTAGTGACCATGTGAGCTGATCCAGTACTCTAGTGACCATGTGAGCTGATCCAGTACTCTAGTGACCATGTGAGCTCATCCAGGACTCTGGTGACCATGTGAGCTGATCCAGGACTGGAGATCATGTGAGCTGATCCAGGACTCTGGTGACCATATGAGCTGATCCAGTACTCTAGTGACCATGTGAGCTGATCTAGGCCTCTGGTGACCATGTGAGCTCATCCAGTACTCTAGTGACCATGTGAGCTCATCCAGGACTCTAGTGACCATGTGAGTTGATCCAGGACTCTAGTGACCATGTGAGCTGATCCAGGACTCTGGTGACCATGTGAGCTGATCCAGGACTCTGGTGACCATGTGAGCTGATCCAGGACTCTGGTGACAATGTGAGCTGATCCAGGACTCTGGTGACCATGTGAGCTGATCCAGGACTCTGGTGACCATGTGAGCTCATCCAGTACTCTAGTGACCATGTGAGCTCATCCAGTACTCTAGTGACCATGTGAGCTCATCCAGTACTCTAGTGACCATGTGAGCTCATCCAGGACTCTGGTGACCATGTGAGCTCATCCAGGACTCTGGTGACCATGTGAGCTGATCCAGTACTCTAGTGACCATGTGAGCTGAACTAGGCCTCTGGTGACCATGTGAGCTGATCCAGTACTCTAGTGACCATGTGAGCTGATCCAGTACTCTAGTGACCATGTGAGCTGATCCAGTACTCTAGTGACCATGTGAGCTCATCCAGGACTCTGGTGACCATGTGAGCTGATCCAGGACTGGAGATCATGTGAGCTGATCCAGGACTCTGGTGACCATGTGAGCTGATCCAGTACTCTAGTGACCATGTGAGCTGATCCAGGACTGGAGACCATGTGAGCTGATCTAGGCCTCTGGTGACCATGTGAGCTGATCCAGTACTCTAGTGACCATGTGAGCTGATCCAGTACTCTAGTGACCATGTGTGCTGAACTAGGCCTCTGGTGACCATGTGAGCTGATCCAGTACTCTAGTGACCATGTGAGCTGATCCAGTACTCTAGTGACCATGTGAGCTGATCCAGTACTCTAGTGACCATGTGAGCTCATCCAGGACTCTGGTGACCATGTGAGCTGATCCAGGACTGGAGATCATGTGAGCTGATCCAGGACTCTGGTGACCATGTGAGCTGATCCAGTACTCTAGTGACCATGTGAGCTGATCCAGGACTGGAGATCATGTGAGCTGATCTAGGCCTCTGGTGACCATGTGAGCTCATCCAGTACTCTAGTGACCATGTGAGCTGATCCAGGACTGGAGACCATGTGAGCTGATCCAGTACTCTAGTGACCATGTGAGCTGATCCAGTACTCTAGTGACCATGTGAGCTGATCTAGGCCTCTGGTGACCATGTGAGCTCATCCAGTACTCTAGTGACCATGTGAGCTGATCCAGTACTCTAGTGACCATGTGAGCTGATCCAGTACTCTAGTGACCATGTGAGCTGATCCAGTACTCTAGTGACCATGTGAGCTCATCCAGTACTCTAGTGACCATGTGAGCTCATCCAGTACTCTAGTGACCATGTGAGCTGATCCAGTACTCTAGTGACCATGTGAGCTCATCCAGGACTCTGGTGACCATGTGAGCTGATCCAGTACTCTAGTGACCATGTGAGCTGATCCAGGACTCTAGTGATCATGTGAGCTCATCCAGGACTCTGGTGACCATGTGAGCTGATCCAGGACTCTAGTGACCATGTGAGCTGATCCAGGACTCTAGTGACCATGTGAGCTGATCCAGGACTCTAGTGACCATGTGAGCTGATCCAGGACTCTGGTGACCATGTGAGCTCATCCAGGACTCTGGTGACCATGTGAGCTGATCCAGGACTCTGGTGACCATGTGAGCTGATCCAGGACTCTGGTGACCATGTGAGCTGATCCAGGACTCTGGTGACCATGTGAGCTGATCCAGGACTCTGGTGACCATGTGAGCTGATCCAGGACTCTGGTGACCATGTGAGCTGATCCAGGACTCTGGTGACCATGTGATCTCATCCAGTACTCTAGTGACCATGTGAGCTGATCCAGGACTCTGGTGACCATGTGAGCTGATCCAGGACTCTAGTGACCATGTGAGCTGATCCAGGACTCTGGTGACCATGTGAGCTCATCCAGGACTCTGGTGACCATGCGAGCTGATTCAGTACTCTAGTGACCATGTGAGCTGATTCAGGACTCTGGTGACCATGTGAGCTGATCCAGGACTCTGGTGACCATGTGAGCTGATCCATGACTCTGGTGACCATGTGAGCTCATCCAGTACTCTAGTGACCATGTGAGCTCATCCAGGACTCTAGTGACCATGTGAGCTGATCCAGGACTCTGGTGACCATGTGAGCTCATCCAGGACTCTAGTGACCATGTGAGCTGATCCAGGACTCTGGTGACCATGTGAGCTGATCCAGGACTCTAGTGACCATGTGAGCTGATCCAGGACTCTAGTGATCATGTGAGCTGATCCAGGACTCTGGTGACCATGTGAGCTCATCCAGGACTCTGGTGACCATGTGAGCTGATTCAGTACTCTAGTGACCATGTGAGCTCATCCAGTACTCTAGTGACCATGTGAGCTGATCCAGTACTCTAGTGCTAGTGACCATGTGAGCTGATCCAGTACTCTAGTGACCATGTGAGCTGATCCAGTACTCTAGTGACCATGTGAGCTGATCCAGTACTCTAGTGCTAGTGATCATGTGAGCTGATCCAGGACTCTGGTGACCATGTGAGCTCATCCAGAACTCTGGTGACCATGTGAGCTGATTCAGTACTCTAGTGACCATGTGAGCTCATCCAGTACTCTAGTGACCATGTGAGCTGATCCAGTACTCTAGTGCTAGTGACCATGTGAGCTGATCCAGTACTCTAGTGACCATGTGAGCTGATCCAGTACTCTAGTGACCATGTGAGCTGATCCAGGACTCTAGTGACCATGTGAGCTGATCCAGTACTCTAGTGACCATGTGAGCTGATCCAGTACTCTAGTGACCATGTGAGCTGATCAAGTACTCTAGTGACCATGTGAGCTGATCCAGGACTATAGTGACCATGTGAGCTGATCCAGGACTCTGGTGACCATGTGAGCTGATCCAGTACTCTAGTGACCATGTGAGCTGATCCAGGACTCTGGTGACCATGTGAGCTGATCCAGGACTCTGGTGACCATGTGAGCTGATCCAGGACTGGAGATCATGTGAGCTGATCCAGGACTCTGGTGACCATGTGAGCTGATCCAGTACTCTAGTGACCATGTGAGCTGATCTAGGCCTCTGGTGACCATGTGAGCTCATCCATTACTCTACTGACCATGTGAGCTGATCCAGGACTGGAGACCATGTGAGCTGATCCAGTACTCTAGTGACCATGTGAGCTGATCCAGTACTCTAGTGACCATGTGAGCTGATCTAGGCCTCTGGTGACCATGTGAGCTCATCCAGTACTCTAGTGACCATGTGAGCTGATCCAGTACTCTAGTGACCATGTGAGCTGATCCAGTACTCTAGTGACCATGTGAGCTGATCCAGTACTCTAGTGACCATGTGAGCTCATCCAGTACTCTAGTGACCATGTGAGCTCATCCAGTACTCTAGTGACTATGTGAGCTGATCCAGTACTCTAGTGACCATGTGAGCTCATCCAGGACTCTGGTGACCATGTGAGCTGATGAGCCATGATTGACCACACTTATCCACATAGGATATGATGATGATGATTACTTAAAGCCTCTGTCTCACTACCTCATTCAGTCACACATGCAGAGATTGTTTATGAAAACAATTAAACACAAAGTTTTGGTTGAAGAAATAAAGTGGCACGAGGATGTGCCTTAGCTACCAGAAATAGAATCCTGTAAATATATCTTGTAATCAAAGTCATTTGTGAACATAGCTTGTCCTAAACATTAATTGGTCTTCATTTCCTTCTTGTTCACTGTTGTTCTGTTAATGTCTGCATAGTTTTTATTTTTGAATGTATACAAAAGTCCATTGTGAACATAGCTGTCGCAAACAATTCAGTGGTTAACATATGTGTCTCAGACAAAAGACAGGTGAACATTGTTGTCTGAGAAAGTTGTTCTTGTTCTCTCACTTCAAATTGGCACTGAAGGGGCAGCAATTCATAGCGGCTAAGGTTGTAATCACAAGTGTGGCAGTACAGCTAAGACAGGTTTCAATTAATGAGATCCTGGAATGTTTCCAACAGCTGTATGAACATTGGCAAAAGTGAGTAGTTGCTGAAGGTAACTAAATTGAAGAAAATATGGTGTAAAAGGTTGTTTAGTTTGTGATTGTCATGCAAGAAACACATTTTGAGAACTTTTTGAAGTTGCCTCCTATAATCTGGGTGTGTTTCTTCTCCATGCGATCCTTACTTTTACATGTTCTCATGTTACACAATATATTATTTCCATGAACATACAGATGTTGTTTCCATGTACATACAGAAGAATATCTGATGTTATTGCATGTATGTCCTTGTATTTATGTAGTTAGTCTTGTTTACAGTAAGTCAGTTATTTATCTTGATCAGATGTTTATCTGTGAGATGTATTAGTGCCTGTACAGCAATACATGAATGTGTAGATCAGGTGTGGCCATTGTTGCCTCATCATTATTCTGCTTTACACCAGGTAAAAAGCAAGCGCTCCTCCCCTGCTCCTTCCACAAGTCCATCATGTGAGACTGACCAGAAGCAGAGGTCATCACCCACTCCTAAATCACAGGAGGAAAACCACAACCAAGGTTAGTTACATGTGATGTTGTCATGGTTTATAATATCTTTGTTATTTTGCTTCCTGCTGGTCAAGTTCTGTCTCATTATTCTTGTTATTGTGTCTTATTATTTTTGCTGAAGTCACCAATGCAATCAGCATCCATATTTATACAGTTAGAAATGGATAAATGTAGCATGTGTGGATACCCCTGGCAGGGACTTACATGGATGTACTGACGGGAATTTGCAGGTGTGCCAGGTAACAAGCAAGCAGATACAGATTGCTTCATAAACATCAGCAGTCTTAACACTCAGCAAGTAGAAGAGACACATACTGAAGACTATAAGCAACTAATAGTTAAAAACACAATTACGGTTGAAATAATGTATTCAAGGATGCTGAAATTAGGAATTAAATGTTATATCTGGCAGGGAGGTACTATGAGAGGATGAAGTAGAAAAGTTTACAGCCGATGTGTTGGTGGAAGGATTGATGTGTCGGTGGAAGGATTGATGTGTCGGTGGAAGGATTGATGTGTCGGTGGAAGGATTGATGTGTTGGTGGAAAGATTGATGTGTTGGTGGAAAGATTGATGTGTCGGTGGAAGGATTGATGTGTCAGTGGAAGTATTAGCATCTAGATATTAGATTTGTTGTGGGAGACGGAGCATGTGTGGGTGTGACAGGAGTGTTACGATGTCAGTTCTTGAATCAGTCAATCAGTCAGTTGTTTTTGATATTATTACATTCATTCAGATTTTGCATTAAAAATAAAAATGTACTTGTAGTTGTTTCTCCAGTCTGTATTCTCGTGTTTTATGTTAGCTACCCAGCTGAACAAAGCTTGCATAGTGTATCTCATATAGCTGTCCTTATTTGGTTGTAATGATCTGTATTGCCACCAATATTGTTTGTGTAGTCAACCTGTTGGTTTGATACCTTCCTCAGCTGCATCAGCTGCTCCCTCACAAGCCAGCCTACAACAGAACACAAGTGGTCAACAGCATCATTCAGTCAAGACTGGATTTGTTGAAGGTGCAGCCAAAGATGTCGGCAGGGAAGCCAGTCAGAGCAGCTGTGACAGCAGCAGCCTGGTAGACATTCTGGCCAGGTTCAATGAAATCACCATGATTGACAGTCTGCAAGCACAGGGTGCCGAGTTTTCTAAGGTGATAAAGGTGAGCATACATTTCTGATCTCAGTGTGAGAGTCAACAAAAGTAAATGACCCTTTTTACACACCTTGTGACACATCGGACAAATGGTGCTAACCCAATATTTGTATAGATCTTCAGCACTGGAGGGGTGATGGGGTCAGTATCGTGGCAACTGTCTTTACTTCCCAAAACATGTCATGCTACTCATTCTGGGAGGCCAGATCAATGTAAAAATCTGATTGATGCTAACTTGAACCTGTGACCACCAGATCAACATGCAAGCATGCTAGCTATTGCACTACCACCCCTTCCTGTATGGGAATGTGACAACTTCATTTATTCTTTATAATTACACGATTCTTCTAACATTTTATTTTCTGCTGATCATTTTCTTTGCAGTGATGCGTGAAGCTTGCAGTTGTTAGTAAACTTCTTTCCTTTGGCACACTAAACAGCTACAAGATTGTCAATTTTCTCTAAACTCTAATGCCCACAAATATTTGTAAGTAGCTGCTGAAGCTTGAGGTGTCTATTCCCTCTGTGCCTTCGTATCGCAGTACTTTGAGAATTTCACAAACAGAAATAAATTGATCCTGACTGGCAAGTGTTCACACGCAATGTGTAGTACTGATAATTATGGAAGACAAGTGGCTTTAATAGTATTACAACCTTGACACAAGAACATTGAGAAATCTGTGTAAAACTTGCCTAGTACATCAACAGCAGCTGAAAAATGCTGGTGTTAACTGCAACGTCCTGTAAGGGATGTGCAAAAAAAAAAGCTATACAGACTTTCAACTTAGAATATAAGAACCACACTTCAAGTAAGATTTCAAACCCTATTGCAGTGGAATTAACATTGCCACTTCATCACAGAATGAGAACCAGTTTGTATCATGGGTGGTGGTGGGGGGGGGGGGGGGGGGGGGGCAATCTCCCACATCACTTCGTATCACATGTCAATTTAAAAAATGTAGTTATCTTTCTTCTCTTACTTCATGTGCACAATGTCAGTATCCTTCCCTATCTCATGAAATTTGGTTTACTTGAGTAAAAATATGAACTTTGTTTCAAACAATTGTCAACGTTTCATATTTAGGTTGACCATTTGTTGTCAGTTGTATTTATTAATGCTACAGCAGAAGAAACTACCACAAACACTTTACATATATAATTGTGATAGTTCTCCTGATAACTTTCCTTTCTATTTGAAGTCTACAAAGCTGTTTGTTAGAAACTCATCTACTACTATTTTCTCTGCTACTCTTCAATGCCCAGCTCCTTGTGATAGAGTTACTGTTCCTTGAGGAAGAAACCCACAAGAAACCTGGCTGAACAGATTGACTGTTATTGAATTGCCTCAACTGAAAATCTGTTAATCAGTAAACTCAAGAACAATCAACAAAAATCTTATTTCCAGCCGCAGTCAACAGTGACGAAACTGAAAATGTCACACATGTTGAACATCTTGGCGAGAGTTAATGTGCCTTTTTGTTTGTTACTTGTTTGTTACTTGTTTGTGATGATGTGATAGTTGGTTGTGTCTTATTTATTTAAAGTGAACCTGAGACCCCTCTCACTTTTCAGCTGACACTTCTGGTTTCAGTAGGCATTTCGTAAGGACATGTTTGGCTTTGCTTTTCAATACAATAATATACTCTATAAATACTCATTTGTGGATAGGTCTTCTCATTCTGAAATTTGTGTTGCAGCATTTAGCCAACCTTACCTCACCCTATAGAAAACTTTAGCTCCAGAATCTAATCAGTCATGAACAGAACAGACAAGAAACATAGCTCAGATTGAAGGAAGCTCTTCTCCTAGAAGAATAATGACATGATGTGATGAAAGCCATGAGGAGCTAAATCACTGGTTTACCTTCTTTCAGCTAGGAAATTCTCCAGAAATGTGACCTGGAATGTTACAGTTGTGTATGAATTGGGAAGGACAGTGTAAGTGGAAGGACAAATGAAAGAGAAGATTTGCTTTTTGGGATTATGTGAAACAAGATAGAATGGAGCTGGCAAAAAAAGCTTCTAAACACAGGTGAAACAATGTTGTTATTGGGTCATGCAGAGTAGAATACCTCACACAGTGAAGGAGTGGCCTAATGCTATCAGAGGAGGCAGAGAAAGCACTAATGGAGTTGGAAGCAGTGAGTTCTAGAATAACACAGGCAACATTTTGAATCGCAAAAAAGAAAATAAACATGAATGTGATTCATTTCTATGCACACATAAATCATAAGTATGATTCATTTAAGGAGGAATTTTACATGAAACTTAGTATTACAGGTTATCAAAGAATTGGCAATATCATCATTTTAATAGGTGACCTGAATGCCAAGATAGGATAATATGGATTATGATGAGATCATAGGAAAGCATGTACTTGGGGTAATGTAAAACATGTTAGTGCAGTGAATTAATTTGTTATAGGAGGAAGTGCAAAAATACATAAAGCAACATCGATATCACCAGATTATAATTTTAAAAAAAAATGAAATTATTTATAGTGACAAGAAATTTAGGTAATGTCTAAATGAAATGGAAGTCTTTATAGGTGCAGACAATTTGAGATAGCAACAACAAAATACTATTCTTCTATCCTCGTCTTGAGTTATAGCTCCATGTTGTATAGTTTACATGTCCACAGTACACTGCATGTTTGTTGCTTGCATCTTGTTGTCTTGAGATCATTTAACATGAGACACATCTTGAGTGGCCAGTTGTATCACTTTGAACCCTGGCCACCAAACCCATCAATCCTCATTCCTCTGTGCTCATGAGAAACATCCCCTCAAAAGAGATACATGAATAAATTTGTGACAAAACCTTGTAGCCAGTGTTAATTATTATGGTTCCCAAGCTGAGAGATCTGATCATCCCCAATATTTTTGCTTATTGTGGGAGTCCTGCCAGCTTGTAAAACCTTTAGCACAGATAACTGTCACAATATTTACACAAATATGTAGTCTTCACATTTTAGTGGTCTGTATTTGTAAACCATGTCTGACAAGTCACTAACAAGTGTGCCACTTATCCTCATACAACACAACTGTTGGTGCATGTGTGTGTTATTTTCATGATGTAGAAATATTGGGGAGGAGGGTGTAGGGGGATTATAGGCACATAGCACACATTAATAATCCCTGGGCATTTGAAAGTAGTAGGCTGAATAGATCGCAACCCTAACTAAATTTTGCAATTTAGAAACCTACCCACATAAAAGGAGTATTCATAACATCACGATTCTGGAATACACACATTTGTACCCTCACCAGTGCTATAGAGTTTGTGCACCTTGTTGAGGGACTACTTATGTGGTTAATAAGAGGAGACTGGTGCACTGGTAGAGTTATCCATGTGCAATAAATGTGATACTTTATAAATCAAAATATAGTATGGCATTGCCTTTGGTGCTTTTATTGTACTGGAATATCGGTTTGTAAAGATATCAAGATCTCTATCACAGATATAGTACAAGGAAGGAATTTAGTCACAAATGATTAAATTACAAAAAAGCGTTTTTCAGTGAATGTGTCAGTTGTTAGTTTTATAGCAAACTTGACTGCTTTCATCAGCATCATGTTGACAATGGTTGACTTGTTGTAGGGAAGTAACCAGTACTGTCCTATTGCAGTCTGCCTTACATGAACACTGGGTGGTCATATAAAGTATATACTATCCAGTCTTTATAATAGCACTGTCCATAAGGCACATTGTTCTCACAGAACATTCAGCTGTCCAGGTCTCACGTCAGTTTCTTGCTTTCTCTTGCAGATGGCAGACAATGAAGGCTTTGATGTGGAGGCGGTGCAAATAGCCCAGATCTTTTGTGAAAGTCAAAATATCGGAGCCGTAGAGTGGTTGAAGAAACACTGGAAGAAAAATGTGAATCTGATTGCAGCCATGGCAACTAAAGCAGGAAATGAACAGCAACAAAACACTGTGGGGGAGGTGTCAGAAGAGGAGGCAGAGTCTGCATATATTAGTTGTCATGGTAACATGAAGGATGCTGCCCAGTTGTGTGTCACCAAAAGAACTGAGTTGGTAGGTCTGTTCAAATTGGAAAAGAGTGGAATTTTGAGTGGTTGTCTGGCAAGCTTATGTTGGTGCAACTGTATTGTTTTCTTTTTTGTTTTGGTTGTCTGACAAACATGTGACTGTTAAACTACTTTAATTTGTTTTGTTTCTTTTGTCTCATACTTTTATGATGTTGTTACTTTTTTTTTTTAACATACACATTACCCAAACTGAAACTTCCATACATACCTATGTCCACCAAATGATAGATAATAAATAATATATTCACACCAACCCTATGCTATCATTGTTAAGCTTGGGCATTATCTAAACCGCACTTATGCAAAATCAATACCTGCGAGATATGATGACTAAGAAGAGCTTCCAACTGAACTATCTGAGACGAGTATGAAATAATGTTATCAGACTGACAGTAATATTAAAACCTTGTGCCATATATATTGACAGGTCTAAGATAAAATGATTTGGTCATCTTGTTAGAATGCAACACCATCAGTTGCCAGTACTGGTGTTTCACCAAAGCAGATCTGATACGAGAGCAAGAGGACACCCAAGAAGGCAACAGATTGACGACCTCAACAAATCAAAGACATTGTACAATCACATGGAATCACAATGTCCAGTGCCACCCATCGGCTGCTATTCCTCCCCATGGTGCTTCACAGCAAAAGTAGAAGAAGATGATGCTAACTATACATTGTAAAATGCAACTCTTACTATAAGATTTCACATAATCTACTTCTAGTTTACATTGTAAAATGTAACTCTTACTAAATCATTTCACATAATCTAGAGCTACTTTAAATTGTGAAATGTTCCATTTACTTCATTGTTTCACAAAATGTAGAACTACTTTACTTTAAGAAACGTATCTGTTAATTAGTTACTCTTTTCAAGCATGTTTTAATTATTTAAATATTTTACCATTCACCTTTAATATATTTCTCCCTGATTTAATCTAGCAGCTTAAAATGTCATTGCTACAAAATGGGCAGCAGGCCATACAGAGGTTGAGGTGCAACAACTGATCCAGAGTAACACACATCAAGGTGGCATAGTGATCTACACCAATGGGTCAGTAGTGAGAAACAAGACGTAGTGGTTGGGGTTTCATCGCCAAGGCTAATAGACAATGCTTGAAAAAGGAGAGTCTGGCATATGAGACTACGACCTGCAGCATGAGAATGGAGTGGAAGCCTTAACGGTGGCATTTCGTTGGTTAGAGGATACCACTGCAAAACACATTGCATTCATTACGGACTCAAGGAGTATTCTAAGGTGAAGAAAGGAACGTTTTGTGTGGAATGGCTATCCTCGCTTCAGAGGTTACAGATTGCCCTGGCCATATTGGAGTGTGGGGGAATGAACAGGCTGATAGGCTGGCAGGGAATGCACCTCTTGGTGGTAGATTACATATAGACAAAGGAGTGGTGGAGAAGGCGGGGGAACAGATTTAGAACCGGATATGGAAAGAATGATATTGCAGGGGATCAGCAGAGGTTCTGGAAGATTCTCAAAACTGAGAGGGAAGATAAGAAGAACTTGTAATCATATAGCGGCGGGAATGATTAGTACAGTGGTTCTCAACCTTTTTTGGCCCATGCCCCCCTTTACCATATGTTCAGAACGTCATTCCCCCCTTTCGAATTTCCTCCCTATAAATTCCCCCCCCCCCCCCCCCCACTTACACAGTAATCATAAAAATGGAAGCTAAATTTAATAACACATACTAGAACAAGTCTAGACATTTACATGAAAAGTGCATTTGATACTTACGTTATAAAACAAATTTCATTAGGGCGTGAAGTACAGAACCGTAAAATTTAGAGGGGAAAACAATATCAAGTAACTGGTTCTTGCATTAATGCGATCTTGAAATAATCTTAATCCCCCCCTGGAAACCCTTAAATTCCCCCCTTGGGGGGAATTCCCCACCGGTTGAGAACCACTGGATTAGTAGTATCACTCTTCGCTGGCTGTTGAATGAGGGAATGGAGAGCATATGGAAATGTCCTGAGTACAGTGATGTTGGTTCTTAGCTCAACTCAACTCAACTTAGCTCAACTATGTGTAAGGGATTGTAACACTACTGAAGTGTGCTGTAATACACCAAATACTTTGTTATCATTTTAATCAACTTGTAATTGTAAGTTTTGTATGTTTCAGTATGAACTTCTGAATGCAATCGGTGACTATCCCAGGGAGGAAATCCTCGAGGTCATGTTCCAGTCTCATGGAAACCGGGAATTTGCAGAAAGATTGTTGGTTGAGTCAGCTCTTCAACCCTTCCTTGAAAATATTTGGGCAGAGAAAGACACAGATGCTAGAAATCGGTTTGCGATTGATTTGGCCGGTCCTTTACCAGAAATGTGTCACAGTTTTTCCACCAGTATAATCTTTCATGGAGACTTTCAGAAGATGGTCATGGATAAAAGCTTGAATAAAGATGTAAGTTGTGTGACTTAAATTATTGCTGCTAATTTGCTACATTAGCCTGATAATATGAAAGCTAAACTCCACAAGGTGAACATCTGTATTCTAGCACCAGCAGTGCAAAAATTACATGAACATTTGAACAGCTTGATACAGAAATGTTTGTCATAAGTAACAGGCTTTTTGCAGGTTTTAACATAGAACATGACTTGTGAGATTTATTATCTGATTGCAGAGATTATTCTTAATACAATTGATCCCAAAATTTTAAAAATGAGTTAAAGGCAATAGGATTTAATTCATTGCACCATGTTCTATTCCATATGGCTTGTCTTCTTTCCGTAGAGCGGATGGCAGAAAGTGTTGCACTCAATATGAACTCTGTTGTTCCAGCGATGACACCAAGGGATCTCTGAAAAATTGCATTCGTGACCCTAATGATAACATCTGAAAACATATCCATGACCTTTGTCTCGGGAGAATGGTGGCCTGACCACTTCACCATGAAAACCCTCTGATCCCAAGAAATAAATTATATATTTGCCAATCAACCAAGTAGCTATTCTCGTGTTAAAGGTGCTGTCAGGCACATGTACATCCATTTCCTGTACATTTGTTTGACTGTCACACAGCCTTTGCTTTCCCAGAGAAATTTCTGGTGTTCACATACCAGGGGAAGTCATTAAGAATTTCACGAATAACTTTCTCAACATCATTGATGTTTGATCATTTCAGTGTGATGGTGCTTTTTGTGAATTATCTATAAAGTTAGTCCTGAACATATCATCAGGTGTAAATTGTCTAATACTGTTAGCACTGAACATGTCATCAAATGTGAATTATCTAATACTGTTAGCACAGAACATATCATCAGGTGTGAATGATCTAATACTGTTAGCACAGAACATGTCATCAGGTGTGAATTATCTAATACTGTTAGCACCGAACATGTCATCAGGTGTGAATTATCTAATACTGTTAGCACTGAACATGTCATCAGGTGTGAATTATCTAATACTGTTAGCACTGAACATGTCATCAGGTGTGAATTATCTAATACTGTTAGCACTGAACATATCATCAGGTGTGAATTATCTAATACTGTTAGCACTGAACATGTCATCAGGTGTGAATTATCTAATACTGTTAGCACTGAACATGTCATCAGGTGTGAATTATCTAATACTGTTAGCACTGAGCATATCAACAGGTGTGAATTATCTAATACTGTTAGCACTGAACATGTCATCAGGTGTGAATTATCTAATACTGTTAGCACTGAACATGTCATCAGGTGTGAATTATCCAGTACTGTTAGCACTGAACATGTCATCAGGTGTGACTTATATAAATCGCTTAGCGTTGAACTCTGACATCAGGTGTGCAGTAACTAATGCTGTTACACTGAAAACTGACATGTGATTTGTTTTGACCATACCTGAAGAAATAAAAGCCTAAAATATTCAATTTCACTATTGTTGGTGGTTTGGTTGTTCATACAGCATATAAATGTTTAGTTGTAAATTCAGCATCTGGTGGTCTTCTATTATTTAGTTCTACATACATCTAATTGTTTAGTTATACATTTAACATCTAATGGTACTCTGTTGTTTTGTTATGTACATCTATTTGTTGTCTTGTTTGGCTGTGCAAACATCTGATGGAAGTCTATTGTTTAGTTGTACGTACAGCACCTAATGATAGTCTTTTGTTTAGTTGCATAGCAATATCTATTGGGTTGTCTGTTGTTTGGTTACACATACAACATCTATTGGGTTGTCTGTTGTTTGGTTGCACATACATCTATTGGTTATCAGCTGTTTGTACATACATTTAATGATAGTCTGTTGTTAGTTCTACATACAGCATCTAATTGTTTAGTTATACATTAAAAATCAATGGTACTCAATTGATTTGTTGTACTTAAACATCTATTGGTTGTTTGTTGTTTGGCTGTGCATACATCTAATAGTAGCCTATTATTTAGTTGTACAATAAATAGCTATTCGTTGTCTATTGTTTGCTTGTACACACATCTAATGGTAGTTTATTTGTTTAGTTTTACATACATACATCTAGTAATAATATATTGTTTAGCTGTGCATACATTTAGTGGTAGTCTGTTGTTTTCTTGTACATATATCTTATGGTTGTCAATGGTTCAGCTGTAGATAAATATCTCATGGATGTCAGTGGCTTGGTTGTACATATAACATCTCAGGGTTGTCAGTGGTTTAGTTGCACATACATCTCAGGGTTGTCACTGATTTAGTTAGGGTTGTTATTTAATAAACTGTACATACAATATCTCAGGGTTTCTCCACTGATTTAACTGTACATACATCTCAGGGTTTTTCCACTGATTTAACTGTACATACAACATTGCAAGGTTTTTCCACTGATTTAACTGTTCATACAATATCTCAGGGTTTTTACACTGATTTAACTGTACATACATCGCAAGGTTTTTCCATTGATTTAACTGTACATACAACATCGCAAGGTTTTTCCACTGATTTAACTGTACATACAACATCGCAAGGTTTTTCCACTGATTTAACTGTACATACAACATCGCAAGGTTTTTCCATTGATTTAACTGTACATACAACATCGCAAGGTTTTTCCACTGATTTAACCCTTTACAGGGCAGACGCTTGTCCGTTTTTTAGCCCTGAACGGGCAAGATTTTTTCAGGTTCGGTAAAATTTCGGGTTGCGTTAGTAAAAACATCACAAATAAGGTGTTAGTCAACTGATTTTAGTTAAATAAACAACACAATGAAGGGAAAAGCATGCAGAATATGTTACTCACGTGATTGTTGTCGGTAATCCATATATGAACACAAATATTTACGAAATACAGCATATTGTTTGTGAATTTCCGTCATCTATACGGCAATTTACAAACACATTTTCAGAATCATAATCACTTTGTTTAAAGTCCGACTCACGACTGCTAATGCAAAGTAATGCTTTTCACTGATATCTAGCTGCGATTAATAGTCAACTTCGTGCCCTTTAATGTCACTTAAATTGAACCTAGCGAAATCTCGGCTATCAGTTGAAGAATCGCCGAAATCCATTTTGAAAAACTAAGCGTAAAAACCCCGAAAACTTTCAAAAAAAGTCTGTTAAAGTCCGTTCAAATTCATAGTAGGTGCTTACAAATGGCGGCCACATTGTCAAGCTATCAGTGAAAGCGAAAGTAGCCGTCGGAAGTATCGGAAAGCCGAGAGATCGCGTTTTTACAATGCAAAATAGTATCGGGCGGTTTGGGACGTTTCGCACGTTTACGGTATCGGACGTAAATGGCCGTTCCACCCTGTAAAGGGTTAACTGTACATTCAACATCTCAGGGTTTTTCCACTGATTTAACTGTACATACAACATTGCAAGGTTTTTCTATTGATTTAACTGTACATACAACATCGCAAGGTTTTTCAACTGATTTAACTGTACATACAACATCGCAAGGTTTTTCCACTGATTTAACTGTACATACAACATCGCAAGGTTTTTCCACTGATTTAACTGTACACACAACATCGCAAGGTTTTCCCCCTGATTTAACTGTACATACAACATCGCAAGGTTTTTCCACTGATTTAACTGTACATACATCTCAGGGTTTTTCCACTGATTTAACTGCACATACAATGTCTCAGAGTATTTTCACTGATTTAACTGTACATACATCTCAGGGTGTTTTCACTGATTTAATTGTAAATACATCTCAGGGTGTTTTCACTGATTTAACTACATAAAATACCTCAGGGTTTTTTCCCCTGATTTAACTGTACATACAACATCTCAGGGTTTTTCCACTGATTTAACTGTACATACACCTTCTCAGGTTGACACTGATTTAACTGTACATACAACATCTCAAGAGTTTTTTCACTGATTTAACTGCACATACAACTTCTCACAACAATTTCATATTTATTTCTGCTTGTCTTTTCTAACAGCGTCGAACTCGAATGATTTTTGTTGAAGGGAAGTTGAGAAGTTGGGGCAGGGCAGAACTGGTCATTAAGATTTTGGACAATGATCTGCCGGATGAGAATGTGTCTCTGGAAGATGTGGTAGAGGCAGTTAGGAACTGCCAGGACAGGAATAGTGCTTTAGCCTACCTGCAGCAGGAGTGTGCACTCTGTTTCTCCAATTTCCCTATGAGCAAGGTAAGCAATCTACATGCAGGTATTGCTTGTTGTTTTAGTTGCATGTCCTTCACAGGATGTAGCAGTCAACCCCAGCATTTTGGCTGTTCATTATTCCTGGGCAAGTTTTACATTCAGTTTGCCATTGTTTTTTTAATGACCGGCACCTATAACTTTTTCGAAAAAACCAGCACCACTATGTTTGAAAACCTGGGTATGTGGGATTACAAATCGCGTATGTAACTCCTTCGCCACAGAGACCAGTACTGTTGTGAAAAAGGAAGCAATACCATGGTAAAATCATGTGATTTTCACTCATTACTAAAAATGCCAAAAACTGCTGGGGTTGACTGCAACATCTTATAAAGGATATGAAATAAACTTGTTTAACTAAAAGCTAACTATAGCGGTAAATGTTTCACATATAATGCAGTGGTTGAAGGATAGATGCAAATGTGGATGGACCAACAGAGCATGTACTTCTGTGCAACAGATCTCAGTTGATACATCATTGGGAAAGTGTATCTTTGTGGAGATTATATTGGGAAATTCAGGGAAAATATAAGTGTAATAATAAAGTTTGTATCCCATGTGTTTTGTTTGTGATGTTTTTAATAATCATTTATAGCTTGCTAACTCCAACATCATAAGGGAAGAAATACAAACTAGAATCAACTCTGGAAATAAGATATACTATGCACTACAACATCTACTAAAATCAAAGGCGCTATCTCGTAACACCAAAATCACAATATACAAAACACTGATCAGACCAGTTGTGCTGTATGGCTCTGAAACCTGGAGTACAACGAAAGGAGACGAAGCCTTGTTACAATCCTTTGAGAACAAAATTTTAAGACGCATCTTTGGACCCATTAGGGATACACAAAGTGGAGAGTGGATAAGAAGAAGTAACAAAGACATTTATGATCTGTTTAAGTCTCCGCTAATCACTGGTATCATGAAGGCTAATAGACTACAATGGCTGGGGCATATAGAAAGAATGGAAGATAATAGGGAAACAAAACTCGCTTACACTCAGGAAATAAATGACCGTAGACCCCGAGGTAGACCAAGAAGACGGTGGAGAGATAATATATATACAGACCTACAAGCACTTGGAATCAACGACTGGCAAGAGAAGGTCCACCAGAGAGACGAATGGAGACAGATTGTATTTGCAGCAAAGAACCTCAATGGCTCGGAACGCTGAAGAAGAAGAAGAAGCTTGCTAACTTACCTTCACAAATTGAAACAATATTTTGGAAACATTTTTGTTTTCTTTGTCCCATTTCTTATTGACAATATTCCTTCATCCAGTGCCAAGATATAACCATAATCAAGATAGTTTTATAGCAGCTTGACATTAGCTGCATAATATATAATGGGTAGAGCATATAATTATGAGAAATGTACACTTCATACTCCAGTGTTTCAATTGATAAGATAAATTATATTTTTTACCCCAGTGTTTTAGTTGACAAGATAAATTTGTTGTACTCTAGTGTTTAAGTTGACAAGATAAATGATATTTTTTACCCCAGTGTTTTAGTTGACAAGATTGACATTTTGTACTCCGTTGTTTCAATTGACACGGTAAAGGACATTTTGCATACTTCATTTGTTGACTTTAGATTCGCAGCCTGAATTTCTGCCAGTGCAAGATGTGTGACCAGTGTTTAACCAAGAACTTTGAGATTGGAATACGAGAGAAACATGTCCGACACTGGACATGTCCACTGTGCTCATTGCCTGACATGAACGATGCAGAAGTGGCGTCTGACTACTTGCACTTGCTCATCCTCATGGTATGTTACTTGTGTGGGTTTTGTTTCATAAACACTTCTCATTTGAATAAATGTGATTGAAAGTCTGTGAGTCTTCTCTGAGATCTTTTACAGGAAATTTGCCAACTTATCCATTGGCCATTAGTGACAATGTCCACACTCTAGGTGTATTTCTTAATAGATATTAGATGGCAATTGTAAAAGTGGCTGTGTATGTGTCATAGTTAGAACATTGACAGTGGCACTGAAGCGGTTAGACAAGCGCTCAATATCAGCTCTCGACACTGGAAAGGAGAGACTGGCCACTTATTTCTCCATGCACTCACTCACTCAGACCTACAAAATGTGATGGTGCTAACACTTCACTGACCCACAGCTACAAAATGTGATGGTCCTAACACTTCACCAACCCACAGCTACAACATGTGAAGGTCCTAACACTTCACTGGCCCACAGCTACAAAATGTGAAGGTCCTAACACTTCACTGACCCACAGCTACAAAATGTGAAGGTCCTAACACTTCACTGACCCACAGCTACAAAGTGTGAAGGTCCTAACACTTCACTGACCCACAGCTACAAGATGTGAAGGTCCTAACACTTCACTGACCCACAGCTACAAAATGTGATGGTCCTAACACTTCACCAACCCACAGCTACAACATGTGAAGGTCCTAACACTTCACTGACTCACAGCTACAAAATGTGAAGGTCCTAACACTTCACTGACCCAAAGCTACAATATGTGATGGTCCTAGCACTTCACTGACCCACAGCTACAACATGTGATGGTGCTAACACTTCACTGACCCACAGCTACAAAATATGAAAGTCCTAACACTTCAATGACCCACAGCTAGGGGACTTGTTCGTTTTTTGTTTTTTTTTAACTTGAAAAAAATATCTGGGTTCAAGGAACGAGGAAGACCTAGCAAATAGATGAAAGCATCAGAGATATCCTACAATGATCAGAACAATACACCAGGCACAAAACAAAAAACTCAAACTCACCAGCAGACAAGGACCAATGGATAACCTATGTACATCATTAGACTGTGGGTAGGAAAGTCACAAAACAAAAAACTCAAACTCACCAGCAGACAAGGAACAATGGATAACCTATGTACATCATTAGCCTATGGGTTGGCAAGACACAAAACAAAAAACTCAAACTCACCAGCAGACAAGGACCAATGGATAACCTATGTACATCATTAGCCTATGGGTTGGCAAGACACAAAACAAAAAACTCAAACTCACCAGCAGACAAGGACCAAAGGATAACCTATGTACATCATTAGCCTATGGGTTGGCAAGACACAAAACAAAAAACTCAAACTCACCAGCAGACAAGGACCAATGGATAACCTATGTACATCATTAGCCTATGGGTAGGAAAGACACAAAACAAAAAACTCAAACTCACCAGCAGACAAGGAACAATGGATAACCTATGTACATCATTAGCCTGTGGGTAGGAAAGACACAAAACAAAAAACTCAAACTCACCAGCAGACAAGGAACAATGGATAACCTATGTACATCATTAGATTGTGGGTAGGAAAGACACAAAACAAAAAAACTCGAACTCACCAGCAGACAAGGAACAATGGATAACCTATGTACATCATTAGCCTGTGGGTAGGAAAGACACAAAACAAAAAACTCAAACTCACCAGCAGACAAGGAACAATGGATAACCTATGTACATCATTAGCCTGTGGGTAGGAAAGACACAAAACAAAAAACTCAAACTCACCAGCAGACAAGGACCAATGGATAACCTATGTACATCATTAGCCTATGGGTTGGCAAGACACAAAACAAAAAACTCAAACTCACCAGCAGACAAGGACCAATGGATAACCTATGTACATCATTAGATTGTGGGTAGGAAAGACACAAAACAAAAAAACTCGAACTCCCCAGCAGACAAGGAACAATGGATAACCTATGTACATCATTAGCCTGTGGGTAGGAAAGACACAAAACAAAAAACTCAAACTCACCAGCAGACAAGGAACAATGGATAACCTATGTACATCATTAGCCTGTGGGTAGGAAAGACACAAAACAAAAAACTCAAACTCACCAGCAGACAAGGAACAATGGATAACCTATGTACATCATTAGCCTGTGGGTAGGAAAGACACAAAACAAAAAACTCAAACTCACCAGCAGACAAGGAACAATGGATAACCTATGTACATCATTAGCCTATGGGTTGGCAAGACAACATGTATATGTGTATATCATCATCATCAGGTTTGTCAGTCTGAAGACATGTTGAAGTCATGTGATCATGTCTTCTGCTCTCAGCAGTTCTCTGCAGCTGAGCATAAGTCTGCGCCCCGACACCCTTGCATGCTTGTGTGATGTAGTATTTCCGTGACATCCTCTTTTTCTCTTACCCTGCATTTTACCCTGTAGGATATTCTGTAATCAACTTCCGTGGCTCATACTGTAACCACATCAAGATAACCTTTTCTGTATGTTGTTCAGTAGTTCTCAGTTGTCTCCAATGTCTCTAATAATGTGTTCATTATTTCATCTCTTTTTTTATTTTTAGCTACTGTAATTATTGAACTTATTTCATTTTCTCATCAATCATCTTCTGTAATGATTTGGCCCTGATAGGGAGGGACATTTCTGTACTTGTTCATTGGTATTTCTTTGATTTGAATATTTATGTTGTGGGTGTATTTGACATTTACTCACACCTGTCTTAGTAGTATTTTCTTCATGCCAAATGCTTTAACTGTGCCATTAATCAAGGTGAATAATTGTAATGATTTTTCCGCGCGCGAGCATGAGGCCCCCCCCCCCCCCCCCCTTACACACACACTCACGCACACACAGAGAGAGAGAGAGAGAGAGAGAGAGAGAGACTGCCTATCGGGACTAGTCAAATGACCTTCCCGATGAGAAGCACTGTTGTTTTGGCCTAACACAGCATTTATTGTTAACCTAGGTAGTTTTGGAATTTGTCTGCCTGCTGTGACAGAATAAGATTCATATTATAGAAGAGTCAAATTGTAAACCTGTGTCTGTGGTAGTTTACATGGATGGAGGAAATATTGGCAAGAGAAATCAATTTAACTGGTAGGTGCACATTTATTGCTGTAAATTTTGAATTACTTTATCAAGTGTCATGGTCTCTAATACTTTAAGCAGGAATGAAACTATAGATGAAGAGATGACATACATTGTATGAAGTTAAGTAAAGAAGTGCTTGCTCTGAATTTGATAATAAATAGAACCCCTTTTCATCCTTAAAATAAAACAAACATATATTTCTGTTATATTGACAAATATGTAATGCTAGTAAAGTTTATAAAGAAAATGCTTTTATTTTTCAGCTTCAGCCTCTAATTGATAAAGATCTTCAGGAGTTGTTTGAGACCAAAGTCCGGGATTGGCACTTACAGAAGGACCCATCATTTAGGTGGTGTGCACATGTGAGTGATGTAATATTGTGAAGCTTCTAGAATAAAATCTATTATTTCTATGAATAGTCTGTTTTAAAATATTGAAAAGTAAGGCTGAGTTAATGAGGTGCCTAATCTATTATTCATATGTTTCTTAGATTTAAAATATTTACTTGTCTTTTAAATGCACTTTGGCTCATCAGTATTAGTATGTAAACAATATTAGGTATGCTGACGATACAGTTAATAGCAGAAAGTGAGCAACAGTATCAAAACCTAGTGGAACAAGTAAACGGGCGTAGTGCATGCAGAATGTGGCTTAGATATTAACATCCAAAAAACAAAAACTCTGATAATTAGTAGTGGAAAGGAAAGGTCTCAGTGAACATTAAAGTAAACAGGAAGATACTAGAACAAGTAACAAGTTTCTCCTATCTTGAACATGTAATAACAGATGATGGCAGAAGTGAAAGAGAAATCAAAAAGAGAACAAGAATGGCCAAAAATGCTTTCAGCAGTATGAAATCAGTATTTACATCTAGAGAGATTAACAATGCATTAAAAAGAATTGTCAAATGTTATGTATATTCAAACTACTATATGGTGCGGTAGCCTAGACATTGAACAAGCAATTAGAAAGTCGAATAGAAGCTCTGGAGATGTGGATATACAGAAGAATATGTAGTATGTCATGGAAACAGAAACAATCAAATACAGAGGTTCGAGAAAATAACTGGGGAAGAAAAGAGAGTTGAAAGAAATAAAAAAGAAGGAAGTAAAGTATTTTGGTCACGTTAAAAGACATAACACTTTTATAAAAACCATACTGGAGGGCAAGGTTGAAGGCAAGTGAGCAAGAGGTAGGCAGTGACACAAGTGGGAAGATAGCATCAAGAGATGGGCGAACATCAATCTGACTGACTGTACAGTCATGGCAAAGAGACAGACATTGTTGGAGATCCATTGCACCATTGCAGTCAACCTTCATTGTGGAGATGGCACCTGATTGATTGATTGAGAGGAATCACCATTGGGAGACATAACATCAATAGTATAGGACATGCAGATGGTACAATATTGATTGCAGACTATGATCAGGATCTGCAACATTTAGTAGATGTGATTATTGTACATAGTGAACAACTAGGGTTAGAATTAAGTTGTTGAAAACAAAGATAATGGTCATCTCTAAGAAGAGAGAAATACACAATCTAATGTATAGTTAAATGGGAATATACTTCAACAAATAGTAGAATCGGTACAACTATCTCAGAACAGTCATAACATCTGATGGGAGGTGCCTTGAATAGATTAGAACAAGAATTTCTGTAGCAAAAGTTGCCTATTATGGCATGTTATGACAAGAAATAAACTAGAAAACTTAGTGATAACTGGCAAGATTGAGGGGAAAAGAACAAAGGAAAGGCAGAAATATAAATGTCTAGATGGCTTGACCACAATACATAACTGGGACAGGAACACAGAGCTGATCCACGACTCTGGTGATGGTGTGAGATGGTGAAACATGACTCTGGTGATCATGTGAAATGGTGAAACACAACTCTGGTGATGGTGTGAGATGGTGAAACACGACTCTGGTGATGGTGTGACATTGTGAAACATAACTCCGGTGATGGTGTGAGATGGTGAAACATGACTGTGGTGATGGTGTGAGATGGTGAAACATGACTCTGGTGATGGTGTGAGATGGTGAAACATGACTTTGGTGATGGTATGAGATGGTGAAACATGACTCTGGTGATGGTGTGAGATGGTGAAACATGACTCTGGTGATGGTATGAGATGGTGAAACATGACTCTGGTGATGGTGTGAGATGGTGAAACATGACTGTGGTGATGGTGTGAGATGGTGAAACATGACTCTGGTGATGGTGTGAGATGGTGAAACATGACTCTGGTGATGGTGTGAGATGGTGAAACATGACTCTGGTGATGGTGTGAGATAGTGAAACATGACTCTGGTGATGGTGTGAGATGGTGAAACATGACTCTGGTGATGGTGTGAGATGGTGAAACATGACTCTGGTGATGGCGTGACATTGTGAAACATGACTTTGGTGATGGTGTGAGATGGTGAAACACGACTCTGGTGATGGTGTGAGATGGTGAAACATGACTCTGGTGATGGTGTGAGATGGTGAAACATGACTGTGATGATGGTGTGAGATGGTGAAACATGACTCTGGTGATGGTGTGAGATGGTGAAACATGACTCTGGTGATGGTGTGAGATGGTGAAACATGACTCTGGTGATGGTGTGAGATGGTGAAACATGACTCTGGTGATGGTGTGAGATGGTGAAACATGACTCTGGTGATGGTGTGAGGTGGTGAAACATGACTTTTGTGATGGTGTGAGATGGTGAAACATGACTCTGGTGATGGTGTGAGATGGTGAAACATGACTCTGGTGATGGTGTGAGATGGTGAAACATGACTGCCTATGCTTCTCAGTGTGGCACATGTTGATGGTACACATCAGGAGTTGATTAGAATGTTTTAGTATATGGCAACAGGTTGTTCAGATAATTCGGTATTTTTAACTCTTCCCATTTCTACTGTTTTGTAGAAAGCTAGAAAATGTTCACATAGAAAAATGATGATGATGGAATCCACCATTTACAGAGCACCATTTACAGAAGACCTCCATCTAATCTACACCCAACATTTGAATGCCATTGTGGTAACCAATCTTGAGATTGATCTTCTTGTGTTGCTTGTAACTGTAACATTTATCCTGTCAAACTCTTAGTGTGCTGCAGGGTTCCTGGCTGAGAATCAAGGAGACAATCTCAGAATGACATGCTTACAATGCGGAGAGAAAACCTGTTTCCAATGCAAAAAACAGGTATGTCTTTCTTTTGTTTCATATGCTGAGACCCTTTATAAAATTTGCTTTGGTTTGTATTCTTTGTTTTTAATCTTGTGGTGATATACAAGTATGATATGTCAGAACAAAGAAAAACATGTACCACCAACAAAAAGCAGTCGTAAAAACTGACAACCAATTGGGAACCTATGAACACATTAAGCAAGGTGTTAGACAGGGTTGTGTACTATCACCCAATGTGTTAATTTGTACAGCTATTTAATAGCGAGATCCACACAAGACTTGCCAGGAATGTCAGTTGATGGACATAATGTAAACAATCTGAGTTATGCTGGTGACATGTTTTTGGTCGCTGTCTATTTGAGAAAAATAGAATGGAGTGGGACAGATAAAACTACAAAAATTAGATTTTTAAGAGCATGCATCTTTCCCACTGCATCATATGCCTGTGAGTCCTGCACACTTACTAAACAAGTTGAACAATGCATAAATGCTTTTGAATATAAATGTTATAGACGGGTTCTAAGAATAGCTTGGGTAAAGAAAAGAACAAATCCATCCATATTTCAAGAGCTGAATATTGAAGAAGGTTGGCTATTAAAGACAATAAAACAAAGAAAATTGAAATATTTTGGTCACTTGAAACGTCATGAAAGTTTGGAGAGAACAATAATGGAGGGGTGTATGCCTGGGAAGAGAGGAAGAGGAAGGCCAAAGAGAAGATGGGTGCAGGATGTGGCGAATGATCTCCAGATGGGTGTATCGGACGCGAGACATCTTGCTTGTGATCGAGAAGTTTTTCCGGAAGGTTGTTATGGGAGCATGGTTCTGCAAAGGACATGCTACTGAATGAATGAAAAGCTACATTGAGCTAATCCTGATGTACAGATGTGAATCATGAGCAATTAACAGACAAGTGAAGAATTATGTGGAAGCTGCAGAGATGTGGTTTTATAAAAGAATGATAAGAACGCTGTGAACAGGTAGAAAAGCAGTGCAGATTCTGGAAAGTTCACTCACAAAGAGAACTGATTTCTGGCATCAGAAACACATGGTTTACACTCTTTGAGCTTAGAATGGGGAAATATCTGGAAAGTTCACTCACAAAGAGAACTGATTTCTGGCATCAGAAACACATGGTTTACACTCTTTGAGCTTAGAATGGGGAAATATCTGGAAAGTTCACTCACAAAGAGAACTGATTTCTGGCATCAGAAACACATGGTTTACACTCTTTGAGCTTAGAATGGGGAAATATCTGGAAAGTTCGCTCACAAAGAGAACTGATTTCTGGCATCAGAAACACATGGTTTACACTCTTTGAGCTTAGAATGGGGAAATATCTGGAAAGTTCGCTCACAAAGAGAACTGATTTCTGGCATCAGAAACACATGGTTTACACTCTTTGAGCTTAGAATGGGGAAATATCTGGAAAGTTCACTCACAAAGAGAACTGATTTCTGGCATCAGAAACACATGGTTTACACTCTTTGAGCTTAGAATGGGGAAATATCTGGAAAGTTCACTCACAAAGAGAACTGATTTCTGGCATCAGAAACACATAGTTCACACTCTTTGAGCTTAGAATGGGGAAATATCTGGAAAGTTCACTCACAAAGAGAACTGATTTCTGGCATCAAAACACATGGTTTACACTCTTTGAGCTTAGAATGGGGAAATATCTGGAAAGTTCACTCACAAAGAGAACTGATTTCTGGCATCAGAAACACATGGTTTACACTCTTTGAGCTTAGAATGGGGAAATATCTGGAAAGTTCACTCACAAAGAGAACTGATTTCTGGCATCAGAAACACATGGTTCACACTCTTTGAGCTTAGAATGGGGAAATATCTGGAAAGTTCACTCACAAAGAGAACTGATTTCTGGCATCAGAAACACATGGTTTACACTCTTTGAGCTTAGAATGGGGAAATATCTGGAAAGTTCACTCACAAAGAGAACTGATTTCTGGCATCAGAAACACATGGTTCACACTCTTTCAGCTTAGAATGGGGAAAATGAAATATGTCATCACAATGAGAAAGTTGGAGGGGAAGAGATGCAGGGAAAGACCAAGACCAAGAGAGAAGGGCAGCTTGACATCAAGTGTTGGGTGTGGGGGGACATCAGTACCAGAAATGATTGGTAGCACATGAGATAGAAGGGCTTGAACAGATATGGCCACATACAATGTGACATGGACTATAGAAAGACACGTGATACATATTGAGATCAATGTGATAAACTCTTGTGATCGAATGAGATGGCAAAACATGACCGCCCACGCTTATCGGCATGGCACATGATGGATGGAAGGGGTGGTAAACTGTATTTGCACTGTTGTATGATGTTAATTAGACATCAGTATATCATCAGGGCAGTCAGTTTGAAGTCTAGTGTTGAAGTCATCTGATGACGTCACCCAACAATTTCCTGTTCTAGCAATTTTCTTCAGCTCCTAGTAATTCTAAACTCCAGTGTCCTTCCAAGCCTATGTGATGCAGTTATTTCTTGGGCATCATCTCTTGCTTTCCCCCTGGATGTCATCCAACAGTCTTTTCAATGGGAGACCTCCATTTCCCATATTGTGGCCAAGCCCAGACAACAAGACAGCCTACTTTATTTTATATATGTCATTAGTTGTCTGCTTACCCCTGTGCCTTCAAAAATATGTTCATGTGATCTCTTCAATAGAAACGAGAAAAAGAGTGTTGAAGTGCTACGTAGAACCTTAACTTTTGTATGGATGTGAAGCGTGGACATTAAGCAGTCAAGCTGAAAAACAGCTGATGGCTGTGGAGATGTGGTTTCTGAGGAAAATGCAAAGAATACCATGGACAGACAGAAAAACCAATGAACAAGTCTTTCAAGAAACAAATGAAGGTCGTAAACTGATTAGAGTCATTAGATGTAGACAGTCAAAATTTTTTGGGCATGTTATGAGGAGAAATGACTTGGAGAACTTGGTGAAGACTGGCAAGATCGAAGGGAAGAGACCAAGGTGAAGACTGAGAAGTAAATACCTGGATGGCTTGGCCACGTGGCATGGTGACGGTCGAGACAGGAACACGGAGCTGATCCACAACTCTGGTAATCGAGTGAGATGGCAGAACACGACCGCCCATGCTTATCGGCATGGCACATGATGGATGGATGGATCTCTTTTCTGTCGATCTAACTCCTTGCATCCAGCAAGATTACCACATATCAAAAGTTTCTATCAACATGTAATATAGCAACAGAAAATATGTTTACATAACAAAATATCTGTAATGTGGTCATTCCTGCTGTACAGTCCACTTTAGAAAATATTCTGTTACTGTCTTCTATCTTTGTGTTGTTTATAACTGCAGTGACTATTACCATTAATAGATAACATAGACTAGGAGACTTCCCGCATTACATATGAGCACAAACATCATAAGTGGGTGATCACATACATTGAATTGTTAGTTTCCAGGTGAATTACTTCTGTCTGTCTGTCTGTCTGTCTGTCTGTCTGTCTGTCTGTCTGTCTGTCTGTCTGTCTGTCTGTCTGTCCGTCCGTCCGTCCGTCTCTGTCTGTCTGTCTGTCTCCATCCATCACCACATTGACAACGAGGTGTAGTACACACGTGCCAGTAAGCCCAGGTGTGTTGAGAGAGCTGCAGTAGCACAGTGGCTAGATGATTGCCTGCCAGCCCTGTAGTCATGGGTTCACATCCACGTGGAGACAGATTTTGAAAAATGACGTGGGCTCTGCGGTCACCCCAGCCTAGAACAGGTAGCTGGAAATGTCTGGGCTAATAGCAGCCAGCTGGATACTGACCACAGCACCCACCAAATGTGGGCTGGTCTTTACAAATACAGGTTGTTGAGTTGATGTGTACAAGCTGGAATTAATATCATTTATTACACAGTTTGTGTATTGCAACTTGTGCACTGATGTGTGTGTTGGTATACATAAAACTTATTACACAACTTGTGTACTGGTGTGTAGGTGTTGATATAAATATCACCTATTATATACCTTATGTACTGATGTGTGGGTGTTGGTATAAATACCACTTGTTACACAACTTGTGTGCTGATGTGTGGGTGTTGGTATAAATACCACTTATTACACAACTTGTGTACTGATGTGTGAGTGTTGGTATAGATAAAACTTATTACACAACTTGTGTGCTGATGTGTGAATGCTTGAGCAATGTATCCAGTGTCCATTGTGTCATTATACCAGTAAGCAGCCATCACATACTAATGTTGCTTGTGTTGCCTGCAGTGGGAGCCACAGCATGAAGGACTGACCTGTGAGCAGTTTTCACAGTGGAAGATTGACAATGACCCAACCAACCAGTCAGTGGGACTTGCAAAACACTTGGATGAAAATGGAATCGGTGAGTTTCTGTTTCATGTGATCATTTCTCCTCTTCCTCTCAGTTCTAATAATATATGATCCTGATGTTTACAGGTTTGTTGCATGCTCTTTACAATCAATGCCCCAGCATTCCTTGGCTGTTTCTGATTTTGTAGGAAATGCATAGTTTGCCATTGCTGTCTTGAACACCTCATGGTCATGTCATTATGAAAGTCAGAGCCAAGCAATCTTCTTTCTTTATGAAAGTCAGAGCTAAGCAGTTTGCTGTCTTTGTGATTGATTGATTGATTGATTTAGGAACCGACATCACAGCATTTGGGACATTCCCATAAGCGCTCCGTCCCCATCCCCAGCAGCCAGCGAAGAGTTCCAATACTAATAGTTCAAGTAGCAATCTGATTATATGTCCGTCTCGCCTTTCCTCTGAGCGTCGAGCGTTGGCCAGATCCCCTCATCACACCTCGCTGTCTCATTCTTACCAGACTATGGTGATCCATCTGCTCCTCCGAGGTGTACACGCGCTCCCACAAGGCCGCAACCACGTCTGCCCCGTCATGCACCAACACTCCCCCAAGTTTTGCCGAGCCAGCCAATCTGTCCGCCTGTTCATTCCCCAGCACACCGGCATGCCCAGGAGAAAAGATCCAGGTGATGCTTGCTACCCGTGACCTCCGAAGCGAAGCAAGCCACTCTGCACGAAGCTTGCCTGTTCTCACCCTTCTCAGCATGCTTTCTGAGTCAGTTACAATCACAATGTGTGTATGTATCGTGTTGCTGTCTTTGTGAAAGTCGGAGCTAAGCAGTTTGCTTCCAAATCGCTTGCACCTGGCTTTGAACCTGGTATTTCGGGTTTTTGAAGCTGCATTGACTACCCCTAAACCACAGGCTTTCTGGTATGATCCTGGTAGTATTAGTAATTGTCACAAACGGTGAAAGTGCCTATGTCATGCCTATCCGTGACCTCATCTGCAGCTGCCTGAACTGGTACCTGATGACACAAGTCTGAGTTTATTGGTCAACATGTGTCAGGCTGTAGCCTGCAGGGAACACCCAGGCATCTGATGAGACAGGCAGGGAACACCTAGGCATCTGATGAGACAGGCAGGGAACACCCAGGCATCTGATGAGACAGGCAGGGTACACCCAGGCATCTGATAAGACAGGCAGGGAACAGCCAGGCATCTGATGAGACAGGCAGGGTACACCCAGGCATCTGATGAGACAGGCAGGGTACACCCAGGCATCTGATGAGACAGGCAGGGTACACCCAGGCATCTGATGAGACAGGCAGGGTACACGTGAGTGTGTCCTGAATGCCCAGATGTGGATTCTAGCTGTTCGGTCAATTAGTAATTGTCACACATATCAAAATCTAATAACCGCCTTTCGGGTGGAGGAGCGCAGTTGGAAGGGTTCAAAACAAGCCTTATCCTGGTGTGAGGAAATGCAACCTAAAGACTAAATGTCATGTCAGGGCAGACTAGGCCCTAAGCCTTGGTCAGCAACTGGTCTAGGATCGAAGCTCTGACAGGCATTGCTTTAGTGATCCGGCAGCTTCTGCAGCATGTCTTGTTCCAGATGTATAGGTGTTACCTTTCTTCTGGAGTAAACTAGGCAGACCAAAAGAGGGATCATGCTGCATGGGCAACATATGATCTCTACTAATCAGCCCAGGCTTTATGCTATGGGGAGGTTAATGTGCCTTTTTTTTTTTTGAAGCACAACGTAGCAAACTATCGTCTGTCAAGAAGGCAAGGTGCCAGTAATTGGTAATAATAACTGCTTGCAATTTACAGAATTAAAAACCACTTTATCTTTACTGCATCAATATGCTAGTCATCTGGTAGCCTGGACTCTGGTGAAATGGCACATTGGAGAAGGTGAACCCTTGCTGATCTGACTTCTGTTTTAATGATTCTCTGCTGTATTTTTCTGCCATAAAGTAAGCTGTTGTGCCATTTAGAAGCAGAATAGAAGATGTGTTTCTTTTATTTTGTAGTTAAATGAAATAAGTAGCAAACTTGATTTTGCAGATATACAAAGGCAGTCACAAGTAGACATCCTTTCATCATCAATCTGATACTGTGACTGTCAGAGTAAAATAAAACGATGTATGCCTGGCGGTGTGCTGTGTTGGGTACATGGTGCTGGCCCCATCATTGGTGGACACTCAGTGGGTCAGTGTTGGGTACATGGTGCTGGCCCCATCATTGGTGGACACTCAGTGGGTCAGTGTTGGGTACATGGTGCTGGCCCCATCATTGGTGGACACTCAGTGGGTCAGTGTTGGGTACATGGTGCTGGCCCCATCATTGGTGGACACTCAGTGGGTCAGTGTTGGGTACATGGTGCTGGCCCCATCATTGGTGGACACTCAGTGGGTCAGTGTTGGGTACATGGTGCTGGCCCCATCATTGGTGGGACCAGTCCACACTCAGTGGGTCAGTATTACACTGGCCACCTTGACTTGCCCAGCTATTCCCTGTGACCTATTTAGGGCTGGGCTGATCTAGAAGTCCAGGTTCATGTGTGGAAAACCCCCTACCTTGATAGGGATTCAAACACATGATCCCCGGCCAGCTGTCAGAATGCATTAGACTATTGCATTGTTTGTTGCAGTGTCACAGATCACATGAAACGATTAGAAGCTGTTTATAGTAGCAATGAATATATTTGACACAGGAAATTTTGTTAAAATATTTATGATGCAAAAATGTATAAATGGATGTGATTCAGTCTTAGCATGCAACTTCCAAGCAGTAATAATGTCAGTATCAGCAATGACTAATGTGTTAGGTTTCTTCCTTTATTGAATGTTATAACTTTATATTGACTTGTGTGTGTGGGTGTACATGTGCATGTTGATTTACAAATGGCTTGCTTCACAAGTGTTCTCATGGCTTAATGCTTGATTGCAACATTTGTTTATGTTGAAGATCAAGATTTTATTGCAATCTGAAGCTTTTATTTTTTCTCTTTTCCACTTTACATTTGTAAACCATTAGTTTTGAGAGGAGTTTTTGTGCTCAAGAAAATACATACCAGCAATGATATCAATTGGTAACAAATAGCAGGACAGTAGTGTAATTACAAACAGAGCATTGATCAGCACAATCTCCCTCCCATCATTATCCTACCAGTGGTAGATTTGAACAATGACTGTAAAACATACAATACGGATATAGCAGATGAAATACCAGATTAGAGTATTTCATGTGACTAGAAAAGACCTGATTGCAAATAATGACATCAGGAGGCAGGTGGGCACTATGCCAGCAGTGGATTTTATCTAAAGACAGCAAGCCAGGTGATTTGGTGGTGTAACAAAACTACCCACAAACAGCATTGACACTTAGATACAGCGAAGACGGCAACAGGCAAATCCTGAACGCACTTTGCAGCAGATACAGGAAAGGGAGGAGAGCTCAAGCCTACCATAAATTAGCTCCAGAAAGAGAGCTGGCTTCCTCTAGGTGTGTGCAGGAGAGCAGATCCATCAGCTGTGAATATATATATATATATATATATATATATATATATATATATATATATATATATATAGAGTTAACCGCCGATGTGGAGGCAGCAACAGAGATATATTGTCCCGGTGAAAGGCAAGGGCTTTCTCATGACCGAATGAAAGGTGCCATGACAATTTAGCCTGCACACATTGCAATGGGTGTACAATGTTTGCCTCCTCGAGGGTGGGATGGCTTGTGGATAGGCATGGATATCTGTGTATTTGTGGGATAAGTGCGAAAAATGATTGGAATGTCAGTATGTGAACATTTGACAGGAGAAAGACACCCGGGAGTCATGTCCAGATCATGAAGAACAGTGGCTAGTGTATTTAAAACTAATGTACAACAAATGGAGAATGACAAGAAGCTGGATTTGAAGGTATAATCCATACAGAATGCTTCATGGTGCTTAAACTTACTTGTGTAGCCAGGTGTTCATGTGTTTGGCTGTGCCACCAGCAAGATGCTGAAGTATACTGAAGTTTGTGCTGTCTTTTCTTTCTCTGCCATTGTACACTATATTGTTTACTTATGTGCAGACTGTCCCATGTGCAAAATGAGGTTTGCCTTAGCCAAAGGTGGTTGTATGCATTTCAAGTGCCCACAGTGTGGCCATGAGTTCTGCAGTGGATGCAATGAGCCTTTTCACCAAAAAGATGTGAGTTTTCTTGTTTTGTTTTTTGAATTTGTTTAATGGTGCTTCTGATCAACATTTTAATGATAGTGTTTAATTTCTTACTGACTCCGCATTCATGTACAAATTTCCCATGCTAGTTTTGGGAGTTAGTATAAAAAGCATCATTGCTATTCACGAACAATGTTGTTGCATTTCTACTTAGTAATGTGTAGTAGTTGAGACATGTTTCATTTGGAAGAAAATTTGGGATTTTATTGAATTTTCCGTTGCAAGAACTTGGATTGTATCATTCTCTTGAAGTATGTTCCAAAATCTACAGACCTCAGTAGGTGCAATTCAGTGATTTGTGGTGTGCTAGGAATATTAAAGGGATTCTATCAAGAAAGCAATATTTCATTATTTGCATGAGTTCTCCGTTAAGGCTGTGCATGAAATGTTTGTATGGATTTATTCAAAATGTTCACATATTTACATGTAACAGAAGTTGTGCAACTTGACTTTATACTCTGACAGCATGTCACGAGTCTCATTTAATCTGAATGCAAGTTACAAGTCTCATGTAATCTGTCAGCAAGTTATACACCTCATGTAATCTAACAAGCTATGAGTCTCGTGTAACCTGACAGCAAGTTACAAGTCTCATGTAATCTGTCAGCAAGTTATACACCTCATGTAATCTAACAAGTTATGAGTCTCGTGTAACCTGACAGCAAGTTACAAGTCTCATGTAATCTGTCAGCAAGTTATACACCTCATGTAATCTAACAAGTTATGAGTCTCGTGTAACCTGACAGCAAGTTACAAGTCTCATGTATTCTGTCAGCAAGTTATACACCTCATGTAATCTAACAAGTTATGAGTCTCGTGTAACCTGACAGCAAGTTACAATGCTCATGTAACCTGACAGCAAGTTATGAGTCTCATGTTATCTAACAAATTACAAGGATCATGTAATATGTTAGCAAGTTATAAGCCTAATTTAATCTGACAGCAAGTTACACGCCTCATGTAATCTTACAAGTTACAAGGCTCATGTAATCTGACAGCAAGTGACAAGGCTCATGTACTCTGACATTAAGTTACAAGGCTCATATAATAAAAACGTGTGGGCATGTCAGACAATTCTTACAGTGGCATTTAAATGTACCCACAAATGACGTATCTGTGGGGAGGCGACCATGAACAAGATGGTCTCTGAGAGGTTTGTAGTACACGGAGGTCATGAGGCCTGTAGGAGTTATTTTAATTGTGGTATCAAGGAAATTGATTGAAGTGGTAGACATTTCTGTGGTAAATTTGATCGACGGATGGAAATTCTGGACATAATTGATGAAGCGGTTTAGTTCCACCTCTGTCATGTCAGTGAGGCCGATGCCGTCATCAGTGTAGCCTCGGTAAAATGATGGGACAAGAGATACCAAGTTCCTGAGCACTACATACTGAGAGTGCTGCAGTGCTCTAAGTGTTTGAAGTTTTGGCGTACCCGTGCAATCTGCAAAAGTGAGGTGGAGGTATGCTCTGGACCCCATTCATACAGTCAGTGCCAGCAAGCAAAGATCGATACAGACTTCAGGAGGCCTAACCTTAACAGAAAGTGCACCAACTGCCTTGGCAACCACAGCACCGGGTACCTCGGCTGCCCCTGCCACCAAGACAGCAAAGAAGCAAAGAAGATTGCCATCAAAACTAACTTTCCCTATAAAGAGGCTAGGAGGCAGTATGAGGCCACCAATCGACTTACAAAAAGTGATGAAGCGCAACTGGAAGGCTAACTGAAGGACCTGAGATCAAAGTTCAACAGCATGGAGGAAGAAAGAGACAAGAAGCAAGAGACACAGGTAACAGCCGTTCAACACATCCTGGACGAACTGAAGCAAGTTCAGTAGAAGATTGAGCAGGATGTCGCTCAGATGGCTGCTGTAAAGGCTGGGGCAGATGAAACTCTATAAAAAATACAAGAAAAGACAGAAGAAACTCTTAAACAGATACGAGGAGAAAGAGAACAACTAGAACTGCTCAAATCAAAGAACGAAACATCCAAACCAGAAAACACAAAGTCCCAGACAGAAGAAGAAGCAACAGAAGAAGAAATAAAAGAGGATGAAGAAAACCAGAATGACAGTGGCCAAGACCAAGATTGGACGGAGACAAGGAGAAAATATTACTCTCCGCGATGATCGAGTTATCAACCCATCCACGATACAAGGTATGAGAGAAGACCCAGACAATACGAAGATAGACCAAAACGAGAAAATAGGTGGAACACCAGGAGAGACGACAACCGGTAAAGCTCCCTGAAGGAAACAGCACCATATGACGGGGTGGGTACACAACTACTCTAGGCCTTAACAAGTGTGCAACTCTTCTGGACATGTAAAACCACAACAAGAAAGTAACTAACACAATCAACCAATCAGAAGCCAGGAAGATGAAAACAAGCAGTCCAATCTATGAAAGATGAAATACAAGCTACACCATAAAGGCCCCAATTATAGCCAAGTTGACTAAATGAAGGCTTAAAGGGGGCATTTGTATCAAAAATTGGAATTGGAATTTAGATTGTATTGCAAGCTTCAGTTTGTTTGCTTGCATATCACTGTATTGAGAGCTAGTCAAAGGTTTACTCCTTCCCTGGAATGTACCAATGTAGGGACCTTGATATCAAAATAGGTGGTCATGACTTTTCCAGCTGATTACTGCTTCATTTCTGAACCAAAGACAACAGGTTTTTCCTTTGAAATTCTTCTATTCATTCCTACTCTGCCCTGACTCAAACTTTCTTTACATTGAGCCATAATTCTTCTGTAGATTTCACGCCCTCAGATCTCAAAACATGAATAATGCCTCTTTGCTCTTACATGGTGCAAGTCGATAGTGGGGCAGCCATTTTGTAATCACTATTTTGTATGCCCAACATGCTCTTTTCTCATGACCCCTACCTGGGATGTTGCTTAAAAGCCAGTTTGTTTCCTGAAATAAGATTTTCCCTTGTCCATACTCTTCCATGCACTTTATAATAACATATCTTTTACTTAATGACTTTCCTTGTAATGCTACAATAAGTGTGTCCATCCATCTATCATGTGCCATGCCGGTAAGCATGAGCGCTCATGATTCGACATTTCACTCAATCACCAGAGTCGTGGATCAGCTCAGTGTTCCTGTCTCGGCCATGCTACCTGGTCAAGCCATCTAGGTATTAACTTCTCTGTCTTCCTCTTGTTCTCTTCTCCTTGATCTTGCAAGTTGTCACCAAGTTCTCCAATTTATTTCTTCTCATAGCATGTCCCAAAAATTTTGACTGTCTGCGTCTAATTTCTCTAATCAGTGTACAATTTTAATTTGTTTTTTGTAGGACTTGATCGTTGGTTTTTCTGTCTGTCCATAGTATTCTTTGCATTCTCCTCAGAAACCATATTTCCACAGCCATCAGATGTTTTTCAGCTTGTTTGCTCATTATCCAAGTTTCACATCCATGCAATAGTACATGTTCTATGTAACACCTCAGCACTCTTTTTCTCATTGCAATCGACATCTTTTTATTGGTCAGTATGTTTTTCATCTTGCAAAAGACTACTTTCGCCATGACAATTCTTGTTCTAATCTCTTCAAGGTATCTCCCATCAGATGTTATGACTGTTCCGAGATAATTGTACCGATTCGCTTGTTGAAGAATATTCCCATTTACTTGTGGTATTTCCTTCGTCCTAGTGATGACCATAATCTATGTCTTCTTACAATTCAATTCTAACCCTAGCTGTTCACTGTGTGCAACAACCGCATCTACTAAATGTTGCAGATCCTGCTCATTGTCTGTAGTCAATACTGTATCATCTGCATATCTAATATTATTGATGTTTCGTCCCCCAATGATGATTCCATGTATATCTTCTACATTTCTGAAAATATTTTCACTGTACGGGGAAAAAGATATGGAGACATTACACCTCCCTGTCTCACACCTCTCTTAATAGGCTGATATTGACCCACTTCATTATCAATTTTTATGGCAGCTTGTTTCCAATATATGTTTTTTTATGTCTAAGGTCCTTCCCATCAATTTGTAGATCTGCAAGCATTATAATCTGACAAAGGATATCACTTGATGTTTTAATCTGATAGGCAAGTATTGCTTGACATTGTAATTTGACAGAACAAGTGTCACTTGAAGTGTTAAGATTGTAGATGATAATGTTAAATTACACTATAATCTAAGAGTGCTACTTTCCATAATACTGACAGTAAGAGTGTCATTTGGCACAGGCTGATAACAAGAATGACACTTGACATTATCAGCTGGCAGTAATTAGAGTGTTACTGGCATATTCTGACACTAATGATGACACCTGACACTTTAATCTGACAGTTGTAATGTCGCATCACTTAGTATGATAGAAGATTGTTGCTATACATGATATACTGACAGTGAGAATTCTCTTGATATTATCTGACAGTAGATACAAGCGTCACATAACATTCTAATCTGGCACCAAGACTGACACTTGATATTATAACCTGACAAAGAACATGTCTGTACTTCAGCAATTTACTGCTTAACCTCACCATCTTTGGCAGGTATGCGTCAAGTATAAAATCTGCAGGAAGCTGGGTCTTCATTGCCACTGCCCTCGGGATTGCTTCTCATATTTGAGAGATCACAGCGTACAACAGCTGCAGCAGCTTCTGAAGGTCTGTACATTCACGTTATAGTTTTGCTATCATCTCTCTGCCTTGTGTACTGCTGAGCTGCTGGCAATGATGCCTCTTTTCTCATTATGTGATCAGAGAATACTGCCTCTTTCTTACAGTTGTATATAATCTTTTACTTCCATTAGCCTCTTCCAGACAGTCTCAAAAACCACATCTCAACTGCCTGCAAGTGCTTCCTAATTCATTCATTCACATTTCAAGATTCACTGCTATACTGCAGACCAGGTTGGGTGTCTCAAATGTTTCTGTTTTCTGTCTGACATTCAATTAAAGTGATTTATTTCATAAGATACTTTTCAGTTTCTGAAATGCAGTCTTTGCTTCTCTTGATCTCTGTCATGCATCTTCCATTTGATGCAATTATTGCCCCCAAATATTCAAATTTAATGACTCGGTTAAATATTTCTCCTTATGTTGTAATATCACATTTTGTTGTTACCTTTTCTTTGACATAACCTTTGATTCTGTTTTCTTGATTTTTAAGGATAGTCTTTTTTATTGTGCTCACTGTTATTACATTGTCCAGCAGTTCTTATAGATCTTTTGCTTTGTTAACTATCATTATTGTGGCATCTATATACCACAGATTATTTATAATTTCAAACTCACATTCCTAGACTATCTTTAATCTTTATTATATTGCTATAGAGACAGAAGAGATTTAGTGGCACAACACAGCTTTATCTTATTCTTTGCTTTGATTTGAAACAAAGTTAACAATATACATCTAAAGAATACTATATACTTTAAAGGAATTTCTCCAAAAATTATTTTAAAAACAAAGCAGTGAAATGTTTTACTAGTAATAAAACTGTTACTTTACTATTACTATTAACCCTTTACAGGGCAGACGTTTATCTGTTTTGTAGCCCTGAACGGGCAAGAAGAATTTTGAGGTTCGGTAGAATTTTGGGTTACGTTAGTAAAGTCATCACATAAAAGGTGTTAGTCAACCGATTTTACTTAAATAAAAAACAAAATGAAGTAAAATGCATGCAGGTTATTTTACTCATGTGAATGTTCCCGGTAATCCACACATGAACACAAATATTTACAAAATACAACGTATTGTTTGTGATTGTCAGTCATTTATACGGCAATTTACAAACACATTTTCAGAATCACTTTCTTCAAAGTCTGACTCACGACTGCTAACGCAAAGTAACGCTGAACACTGATATCTAGCTCCGATTAATAGTCAACTTCATGCCCATCAATGTCACTTAAATTGACCCAGTGAAATCTCCACTATCACTTGAAGAATCGTTAAAATCCATTTTGAAATACAAAGTGTAAAACCCCTAAAAACTATTTAAAAATCCGTTCAAATTCAAAGTACATGCTTGCGAATGGCGGCCATTTTGTCAAGCTATCGGTGAAACCAAAGTAGATAATCGGAAGTCTCGGAATGCCGAGAGATCGCGTTTTTACAATGCATAATAGTCGTGAACGCTTTCGGGCGGTTTGCCCGTTAGGGGGTAAAAACGTTCCCGGGCTCGTTGCCCGGTAAAGAGTTAATGATGGTTTTCTTCTTCTTTAGTTTTACAATTTAAAAAGTTTAACAACAACAAAATGGTTTATCAGCACTTCTGTTTTCATGTCCAGGTTGGAACTGCATCTACATTATCTAGGTGTGTGTTGGTGTGCATACATGCATATATCAGAGTTTTAGGTATGTGTGTGTGCATCAAAGCATCTGGATCATCAGTCTGATTTGATTTCTGGAGGCTGTCATCTGTCTCTGTTATCTCAATTGACCGTCTGATTTATGGACGTTGTCAGCTGTCAAAATCATCCATTGGATTAATGTTGGCTGTCATCGGTCTCCCTTATCTTAATCATCAGTCTGGTTTGTGGAGGTTGCCAGCTGTCTCCCTTATCTTAATCATTAGTCTGGTTTGTGGAGGTTGCCAGCTGTCTCCCTTATCTTAATCATTAGTCTGGTTTGTGGAGGTTGCCAGCTGTCTCCCTTATCTTAATCATTAGTCTGGTTTGTGGAGGTTGCCAGCTGTCTCCCTTATCTTAATCATTAGTCTGGTTTGTGGAGGTTGCCAGCTGTCTCCCTTATCTTAATCATTAGTCTGGTTTGTGGAGGTTGCCAGCTGTCTCCCTTATCTTAATCATTAGTCTGGTTTGTGGAGGTTGTCAGCTGTCTTTCAACCATCTTTTCATAATTCAGTACCGGAATTGATATAGCATGAGACAAATTTGGCAAATGTGATTGCTGACGATTACAAATGCAGTCTTGATGAAACAATGATAACAACAAAGAATGTATGGAATGTCTGTTTTGATGATGAGTAGAACTCCTCATGGTGAGCATTTAGCATTTTTGTCAGAATTAACATTATTTATAATATTTGGATTTACTTTCATATATTGAGATAATGAAATGTGTTTGTCACCATAACTGCAGGATGACTTTTGCACCAATCATTAGCAGTTAATTTCATTACTTGTTTAATTAGTGACAATTGATTTGGGACTCGTTGTTGAGTTGAGTTGAGTTGAGCTAAGAACTGACATCACTGCACACAGGACATTCCCATGTGAGCTCCGTCCCCTCGTTCAACGGCCAGCAAAGAGTCACATTACTGATTGTTCCCACCACTACCTGATTGAAAGTTCTCCTGGTCTTCCCTCTCAGTTTTGAGATTCTACCAGACCCCTGCCAATCCCCCATGATCTCATCCTTTCCATATACAGGTTCTCAATCTGTTCCTCCATCTGGTCCCACAGGTGCACGACCACCTCTCCATTGTTTGGGACTCATGAGACAATGTGTTGACTGGTAACAGATTATTCTAGAATGAAGGAAAGAAACAATGAAGACAGCTGAGAAACTCCAATACATAACTTTCCACTGTGACAATCTTGTCTCTGTTCTCTCATTCACAAATAAAACACAAGGTTGCAGGACCAAGTGGATCCATTGCTAATACTGATCAAGTTAGGAATCAGCACATATCTGCAGGTTTACAACTGTGTACATCGAATTTGGAGCAAGGAAAACATACAAGAAGAATGGAGACAGATGTTAGTGATAGGATAGTAGAGGCAGTTGAAGTGTGAATTTTGAATTGATCTTGATAAATATAAACGTAACCAATTTACCCTAAGCAGCAATTATAGTAAATGGATGCAGCAATAATGAGTATTTCATTGACCGTTGGTATATTGTCTTGTTCATCACAGGTGCATAATGTGCCTTTTAATATCGACACACCCGAAGATCAACCTGATCCTCACCACTGCCCGGTTCTGGAGCAGAAAGAGTTTGACTTAGGCAAGAAGGATGAAACATGTGGCAAGGATACCATCAAAGGACAGGCTGGCTTGTGCGAGTAAGTGATTTCATTGTGTGTGCATTCATTTGTTTACTTAAATGTGTGCAATTGTTACAGTAGTTGATGACAATTTGTGCTAATGCAGTTGAGTCAGTTTACTGGTGTTTTAATGTATTCCTGTTGTGTGTTCATAAAATGTATTTATGTTGTATTTATCTTTTTTCAGGATACATTACAAAGAATATTTGGTGTGCCTAATTAACAGACATAAACTTGACCCAGTGATTCTTATGACCAAGGAAGAGATGACTAATCTCCTACATAGATACGATCTACATGCTCCCAAACTGAAACCCAAGGAAACTCCAGAAGAGTATAAAGTTAATCTGGTTACGGTATGATTTCAGCTTTGCTTTTATACTATTAATTTATTCATTCAGTAGCATGTCCAAACAGAACCTTGCTCCCATAACAACCTTCCAGAAAACTTCTCGGTAATAAGCAAGATGCCCCGCCGCCAATACACCCATCTGGAGATCATTTGCCACATTCTGCACCCATCTTCTCTTTGGCCTTCCTCTTCCTCTCTTTCTTGTCATATACCCCTCTATTATTGTTCTCTCCAAACTTGACATTTCAAGTGACCAAAATATTTCAATTTTCTTTGTTTTGTCATCTTTAGTAGCCTGCCTTCTTCAATATTCAGCTCGTGTATGGATGCAATTGTTCTTTTCTTTATCCAAGATATTCTTAGAGTCCATCTTTAACATTTATATTCGGAAGTATTTATTCGCTGTTTATAGTAAGTGTCCAGGTCTCAGAGGCGTATGTTGCAATGCGAAAGACGCATGCTCTTAAAAGTCTCATTGTTGTCGTTCTATCTGTCCCACGCCACAATTTATTAAGTTGGTTTAGTTTTTTAAGAGCAACAGATATTTGTCTTTTAAGTTCTTTCATTGTTTCACCATTGTATTAATGACCCAAGATATTCAAAATTTTCCACCACCTCCAATTTTTTTTATCATTAACATATACTTCATACTTCTTTCTCCATATTAGTTTTATCTGTATGCATTATCTTTGTTTTTGCTGTGTTAAGATATAAGTTGTGATTTTCACTATTCTTTTGGATTGTTTTTACCATATTATTATTCATATGGAAGAACACATTGCTATACTGAGAAGACACAGTAACAGGAGAGTCTAGTGAGCATGTTGGTATCATTGTGAGAGGGTTACACCGATTATTTCATGAGTGTGGTCGGGCGACCGAGTTTGACACCTGTACTCACTGTCTGCTAAGTGAGGGAAGTACTGAACACCTACTGCTCCATGCATTCTGGCTTACAGAATGTGATGCTGCTAGCACTTCACAGACATTCTGGCCAACAGAATGTAATGCTGCTAGCACTTCACAGACATTCTGGCCAACAGAATGTAATGCTGCTAGCACTTCACAGACATTCTGGCCAACAGAATGTAATGCTGCTAGCACTTCACAGACATTCTGGCCTACAGAATGTGATGCTCCCAGCACTTCACAGACATTCAGGCCTATAGAATGTGATGCTCCCAGCACTTCACAGACATTCAGGTCTACAGAATGTGATGCTCCCAGTACTTCACAGACATTCTGGCTTACAGAATGTGATGCTCCCAGCACTTCACAGACATTCAGGCCTACAGAATGTGATACTGCTAGCACTTCACAGACATTCTGGCTTACAGAATGTGATGCTCCCAGCACTTCACAGACATTCTGACCTATAGAATGTGATGCTGCTAGCACTTCACAAACATTCTGGCTTACAGAATGTGATGCTCCAAGCACTTCACAGACATTATGGCTTACAGAATGTGATGCTCCCAGCACTTCACAGACATTCAGGTCTACAGAATGTGATGCTCCCAGTACTTCACAGACATTCTGGCTTACAGAATGTGATGCTCCCAGCACTTCACAGACATTCAGGCCTACAGAATGTGATACTGCTAGCACTTCACAGACATTCTGGCCTACAGAATGTGATGCTCCCAGCACTTCACAGACATTCTGACCTACAGAATGTGATGCTGCTAGCACTTCACAGACATTCAGGCCTACAGAATGTGATGCTCCCAGCACTTCACAGACATTCTGACCTACAGAATGTGATGCTGCTAGCACTTCACAGACATTCTGACCTACAGAATGTGATGCTGCTAGCACTTCACAGACATTCAGGCCTACAGAATGTGATGCTGCTAGCACTTGACAGACATTCAGGCCTACAGAATGTGATGCTGCTAGCACTTGACAGACATTCTGACCTACAGAATGTGATGCTGCTAGCACTTCACAGACATTCTGACCTACAGAATGTGATGCTCCCAGCACTTCACAGACATTCTGACCTACAGAATGTGATGCTCCCAGCACTTCACAGACATTCTGACCTACAGAATGTGATGCTCCCAGCACTTCACAGACATTCTGACCTACAGAATGTGATGCTGCTAGCACTTCACAGACATTCAGGCCTACAGAATGTGATGCTGCTAGCACTTCACAGACTGCTGGCAGGCTCCTACTTCTGGACACAAGAGCTAGTTCAGCACAGAATGTTTTTTTAATTGTTTTCTCTTTCCTGCCTTGTTTCATTCCTCTCTTCCTCTAATAGCTGTGAGTTCTTGGTTAAGAAGAGCGTGGTGGACTTGGACAAAGCTTCTGTGCAGGCAAAGTACTGTTCATTGCCTGTGTGTTTTGTTGATCCATGACCCGCAGTGTCTGCCTGTAGCTGTTTTCTTTGTTTCCTAATGTCAGTGCTGTCCACTAACTTCTTGATGTCATTGCTGACATTGTGTCCCACTAACTTCCTGATGTTATCATTGCTGACATTGTGCCCCACTAACGTTTTGATGTTATCATTGTATTTTGTAGCATGTAGCTCACCATGCATGTGTTCATTACTCTAGTTGTGAAATGTGTTTCTGAAATCTGTGTGTCATGTCATTAAGTTGTTACACTGACTTTCTCTACCTAAATTGTTGCTCTGACTGTTCTTCTTTTATTGCTCATTGTTAACTCCTTCAGACATGCATTATTAATTTACAGTAACAATTGTATAGAACAGAGCACGGTAAAGTAGTGCCTGCCTGGGACAGCAAGTGTTAACATCCACATTTGCTGGACTGAATCAGCTGTTTCCTGTCAGTGTTATAAAACTTGCACTTGTGGGAAAATAGGTTCTGTAGGTTGGGTGGGATGTTGCCCACAGGCCTGCCCCACACATCTTCATTTGGTGCACATAAACTATATGGGAAAAGTCTATACATTCTAGAGTCACTCACTATCATAATCATGGTCACAGGACTGCCCCACATATTTTCAACTAGACTCAGTCGTTATTATAAACTATATGGAAAAAGTCTATACATTCTAAAGTCAGCCACCATCATGATCAATATTTCCAGTTTTTATCTTCACAAAATGTAGTTCAAAATATTGACTGCCTCCTCCTAATGTCTGTGACTTGTGCCATGCTCTCTTCCAAGACATTTTGCCAGATATTTGTAACAACATGAAATATTCTATGACACATGAAGTAAAACCCAGCTGTATCATATTTCAGGTGATCAAAGAGAAACTTCCACTGAGCAACAGATGATTGGAACAGTTGTTCTGTACATCACATAATATGAACAAGCAAATTAGAACAGTTGTTTTGTGTATCAAGTAATATGAACAGACATTGCACTGTATTTGTTAAAATTAGAGCAAAGGTTGAATGCAGTGTTACATTTGTCAGGTCTTTCATGGAGAAATCAAGATGTGGAAATAAGGAGTCTCTCAGTGTTGGCCATCTTTGTGATGGCAGTAAAGCACCAGTTGTATGGGGGGCACACAGTAAGTTAGAATTGATTGCTTGTGGTAAGCTACTCAGCTTAGAGAAACACAATACTGTAGTTAACAACATTGAAACCAATACTGGAAGGCTTTCAGTCAAGGATGAGGAAATACACAGGCACTTGCCCAGGCAGTTGCCACACTGTGTTCAGGCCTAGGATTTGATTATTTTACCTTATAAAAATCCCTTGCCTTAGTAAGAATTAGGTTCCCAGTGCCCTGATGTGTGAGACTAATACCCTAACCTCTTGGCCAGCCACATCTCAACTCCTGAATTAACAGCTTAAAATAAATTATTTTTAATGAATTGACTTATTTTCCTGATTGTCTTCAAGTGTACTGCATTTCAAGAGATGAAAACATGACGGGGTGGTGGTTTTATTATATTTTTTTTTTAAATTTGCATATCCTTTTACAGGACATCGCTGTCAACAGCAGCATCTTTCAGCTGTCTGTTGATTTCTTGGAAAGATTACACTCAGTAGTTTGCCATTGCTTTCTGAGCGGCCGGCTCAGTTATCCCGCAAGTCACCAGCGGGGGACGAACCGCTCCCAGTTCTCGCCTGCTACGAGACTCTCACAAATAAACGGGATTACGGAGAAAGTGGTGTAACCCCTTGGCCAGAGAGACCGGCGGTTGTTTTATTACAAGAAGCTTTTACAAAGGCAGTTATTGCTACATAGGAAACTTGTAGTATAGGTATGAAAGGTATTATTGTCTCAGTACAATGAACATGTAGAATTCATTCAACATATTAATGTTGCATTGTTAAAATACTGTATAGCATAGCATTTGATGTATAAAGTATTGTTGCACACACAATATTATTCTTTTCTAAGTAGGGGCAGCACCACGGTTCTATTTTCACAACTAATTGTACAGTTGCAACCATGTAGCCCCAGTGAAACCATTAGTATAAAAGTGGTGAATAGCAAATCATCTTGGGGCATTACCATATTGTAATTTTGAAAATTAGGCTAGCTGTTTAAAAGCAATTATTCTCATACTCCACAGCAAAATTGCTTCAGAATATATTTTAGTAAAATAGAAATGGTGTGTTTATGATTATGTTGATGTCTTACTAGATTTTATTATGGAGATCTGAAACATGTCTCTTAAAAATAACATATTGTTGTGGGGGGAAGATAATGCAACAGCAAATCAACATTGTGAAAAGATTTAATTAAATCCTTCTGCCAAAACATGCATCACTTATGTAAGAAAACTTTGCCTGATTGTGTAGGAATTAGTCAAATTTAAAACATGCACTTGTCACCTGTTAAGTTTTAACTTAAAATTGTTTTTTAAGATATTATGAATAAAAGCTTACATTTAGTTTCAGTCAAGGAAGACTGTTTTATTATAAGTTATATTTATATATTTAAATTCAAGAGATTCTATTTACCAAGAAAGGACCAAACCCGCATTTGATGTTTGCCAGTTTCAGTGAAAATCCTTATAGTGAATTCTCTTCCGAGCTACTCATCATATGTTGAACATGACTGTTGTTGTGCCAGCCTCTTGTCATACTGACCAACACTATCCTAGTTGTTACTTGAACTCTGCTAGATCTAGCTAGAGAGTTGGGCTGAGACCAGGATTTTCAATCGATCAGTCAATATTGATTGTTAGAAATCAACAGAGCACAAGAGCACACCAGTCATGCCACTCAACACTGAACTGAGACAATTAGTCACCATCTGCTGGTGGTGGATTATTACACCAGTTATGCCACTCAACACTGAACTGACACAATTAGTCACCATCTACTGCTGGTGGATTATTACACCAGTCATGCCACTCAACACTGAACTGAGACAATTAGTCATTGTCTGCTGGTGGATTATTACACCAGTCATGCCACTCAACACTGAACTGACACAATTAGTCACCATCTACTGCTGGTGGATTATTACACCAGTCATGCCACTCAACACTGAACTGAGACAATTAGTCATTGTCTGCTGCTGGTGGATTATTACACCAGTCATGCCACTCAACACTGAACTGACACAATTAGTCACCATCTACTGCTGGTGGATTATTACACCAGTCATGCCACTCAACACTGAACTGAGACAATTAGTCATTGTCTGCTGCTGGTGGATTATTACACCAGTCATGCCACTCAACACTGAACTGACACAATTAGTCATTGTCTGCTGGTGGTGGATTATTACACCAGTCATGCCACTCAACACTGAACTGAGACAATTAGTCATTGTCTGCTGGTGGATTATTACACCAGTCATGCCACTCAACACTGAACTGACACAATTAGTCACCATCTACTGCTGGTGGATTATTACACCAGTCATGCCACTCAACACTGAACTGAGACAATTAGTCATTATCTGCTGGTGGATTATTACACCAGTCATGCCACTCAACACTGAACTGACACAATTAGTCACCATCTACTGCTGGTGGATTATTACACCAGTCATGCCACTCAACACTGAACTGACACAATTAGTCACCATCTACTGCTGGTGGATTATTACACCAGTCATGCCACTCAACACTGAACTGAGACAATTAGTCATTGTCTGCTGCTGGTGGATTATTACACCAGTCATGCCACTCAACACTGAACTGACACAATTAGTCATTGTCTGCTGCTGGTGGATTATTACACCAGTCATGCCACTCAACACTGAACTGAGACAATTAGTCATTGTCTGCTGCTGGTGGATTATTACACCAGTCATGCCACTCAACACTGAACTGACACAATTAGTCACCATCTACTGCTGGTGGATTATTACACCAGTCATGCCACTCAACACTGAACTGAGACAATTAGTCACTGTCTGTCTGACACTGTCTGACTGTCACATGGTGAAATGGAATTCGGACCGTGCAACGGAGTTCGTGCACGCGCGCCCGTACTTCCTTCGGCGTATCATCGGCGCCCGGTGGCGATAGTTAAGCCTAACATGACGACTGGCGAGGACACAGCGTGGGAAGAGGGCAGGCGCACGCAGAAGGCGTTTAAAATGTGTCAGATTGGGTATTGGAAACGTTCGAGTACTGTACTGGAACTGTGCATCATTTAGTCAACGCCGACCCATTCTTGAAAAACTACTCTACGGAAACGATATTGTAGTCTTACAAGAAACACAGCTCGGCAACGGAACAGTCAATGTCGCGGGATTTCAGGGATTCTTTAACAGGCGGCACCTCGGACAGGCCATTCTGGTCCGCGACAACATACTAGTGTCTGAGATCGATGTCTTCCTGGAACAGTGATGCCCTGCAAGTGCAGGCATTAAGAATAATGACGCCAGTGCAGCTTGTAATCGTGAATGTTTATGCGCGAAATGGGAAGGTCGACGTGCGACAATGGCAGAGTTTGTTCGATATGGATGAAAGGCATATCATCTACTGTGGGGACTTCAATGCCAGAGGCAGTCAATGGGGGAATTGCATCACCAATAGACAGGGAGAAGATCTGAAGGACGCCCTGGCATCTGCTGCCCTAATCTGTCTGAATGATGGGAAGGTCACTAGAATAGCCACTCGACCAGGTGACTCTGACAACGTCATTGACCTGGCTCTGGTATCGCCCACCATCGCACCAAGGTGCCGGTGGGGCACACTGGGATACCACGACAGTGACCACTACCCTTGTATCATCCTGATCAAGAAAGACAGGGCCATGAGTCAAAGAAACAAGACAAATGCCTTCCCGTACGACAATACTGGTCAAGACGCCATAAGCAAGATCAGAAGAAGAAAACTAACTTCCTCCTGCAGGAGACAAGAAAGATGGTTGCAGCCACCATGGTGGAATGGAGAGGTCGAGATGGCATGGCCACAGGTTGAGTTGGCAAACCTGAAGACAGGTCGATATGACGATGACTTTATTCAAATCTTGCGCCAAACAGGCCAAGGCTGAGAAATGTGACGAGTTCTGCAGGAAGGTGTGCTCCGAGCGATCTCTTACGACATTCTGGCGCCTCCATAAGAGCATGAACGGTGCTGCACAACGTAGGGGTATTCCAGACTTTCAAGGCACAGACCTCGCATGGAAAAAGTCGGATGCGGATAAAGGTAAGGCCCTTCTTGCATGCTACATAGAACAGACTGACCAGAAAGACGAGCCCGCCAGACAGAGGACCACAACAACACTCTCTCAGTTGTGCGAGGGGGTCGGGACAGACGAAGAATGGACGATCACAGTTGACATATTGCGTGCGATGCTAAAGAAATCACCTAACACCGCCCCAGGCCCAGACGGCATCCGATATGGTGACCTAATGGTGATATCAGAGGATGACATGGAAGAACTGGCCAGAGAATTCAACACCAGTATCCAGAGGGGTCAGATCAAAGAAGAATGGCTACACAGCTACTTGCTGCCGCTGCCAAAACCGAACAAAGACCATTCCAAGATAAGTGGCTACAGAATCATTACGATGCAGAACACTGCTGGCAAGTTACTGGAGAAAATTGTAGCACACAGACTTGCTTGTGACTTGAAACAACTCAGCTGCTTCCCGCCCACACTTGGAGGATACAGACGCAACAATGTCATGGCTGATTGCGGTGGTCTTTGCTCAAGATGTTTACGAAGGATTTCAGGTCAGAGAAGAGACATAGACTTAGAGGACGCATATAACAGAGTATCTTTCGAGCACTTGATGCAAACCCTCCTCAGACTGAAAGTGCACCCTCACCTTGTACGATGGATAGCTGCAGTTCTGCTCCAAAGGAAGATGGTGCTAAGATGCGGGAGTTGGTCTTCTGAGCCGATAACGATATGTCCAGGATTGCCGCAGGGTTCACCACTGTCACCAGTACTATTCAACGTGTATACGGTGCCGATCACTGAACAACAGTTGGACGGGAGGGGTAGGACTCTGTCATTCGTTGATGACATCCTCATGTATCGACAGGGTCGAGATAGACAGGTGGTTGCCAATGATATGCAGGGCGAACTAGATCGAATTTCCTCATGGTGTGCTGATGCCGATGCCCTTGTCAACCCTGCAAAGGCATCGGTTACATGGTTCTCCCTAAACAACCATATTGTGAACACAGATCTGCCGGCAGTTAGAATGGATGGGAGCATTTTGAGTAGAACCCAGTCAATGACATATCTTGGCGTGAGGCTTGATCGTAGCCTGTCCTTCAGAGATCATGTCGATTATGTCATAACGGAAGCTCGAAAAGGTTTGTCAGCAATGAGAGTCATGGAGACTGCCAATATCGAGCAAAGACTCCTAATACTTTTGTTCCAAGGACTTGTGCTTTCACGCATCGAGTATGCCCTGGCCATCCTCACTGTCAGCCCTACACAGATTGGAAGACTTGAAAAGGTACAAAACGAAGCCATGCACATCATTTTGGGCTGCACGAGAGACACCAGCTGTGTAGCAATGAGATACCTCCTTGACTTCCCGACAATGGAACACAGGATCAAGATCTGGAGAGCTCGTGCATACTTAAAAATAAGTGCAGATGAGCAGCACCCTCTGCATGACGCTACATTCAGAGAAAAGGGTGACAGGCTAAAGAGAGGCAAATCATGGATGGGTCGGGCGGAAGATGTCGTCAGACAGGTCTGCAGTCTTACCAGTATCAACCCCGGCAAGGAATGGGTGCCTGTGCCTCCAGCTTTTAAGTGCACTTTCTCCTGCATTATCACACTCGACAGATGGTGCAGAGAGCAGAACCCTGCCGCTGTCAATGTTGAGGTTAACGCGCTCATCTATGAACACTCAGATAGCCCCGAAGTGCTCATCTATACAGATGGATCTGTTGTAAAGCAGCAGAGAAGTGCGTGGGCATTTACAGCCCGTTCAGCGGGCCGAACGAACCGTTCAAGAATCCAGTGGTGCCCACTCTATGACCACGAGCAGCATGACGATGGAGGTGATGGCAGTTACACAGGCTTTCATATGGCTGGAATCACAGCATTATACCAACGTATGTGTACTAAGTGATTCAATGAGCATGATTCAGAAGGTCGAAGCTGGATCTGTACATAGACAGTGGACTGAGTCGCTGCGGAAGTCTGTTGTCCGTAAAGTCACCTTCATCTTCGTCCCAGGACATGCGGGAGTCGAGGGAAATGAACGAGCTGATAAACTGGCTAGCTCTGCACCCCCTGTAGATGGCCAGCCCATGGATCATGCCAATGTTATTAACGTCCTCAAAGATATGGCGAGAACAGAGGACTTTGACATCAGTGATTCCACATCGCTGTCCAGGATGAAAGACTTGGGAGTAAGAATCGCCACAGCCAGACGCGAGAGGTACATCGGGAAAACAAAGCGCCTCGTCAACCAACACAGAACTGGCACTATTAGCCACTGGACGCTGATGCATATGCTGAGGGGAGGATCTGAGCACCTATGGACATGTCCGGAGTGCAATGAAGATACCCCAACTGATAACATAACGGAATTAGTCACTGTCTGCTGGTGGATTATTACACCAGTCATGCCACTCAACACTGAACTGAGACAATTAGTCATTGTCTGCTACTGGTGGATTATTACACCAGTCATGCCACTCACCACTGAACTGAGACAATTAGTCACTGTCTCTACTGGTCGATTATTATTACATGTGCACTAATGGTAACAGGACAGTAAAGCCACCTAACCATGCCAGATTTTAGCATGTATGTCAGACTTATTCCGTGGTGACCACTTGTTTTGCCATATCTCTGTTCTCGTGCTATAGATTATGTTAGCTCAACAGCTCGGTTTCTTTTCTGTTAGCATCTATGAGCAAATACAATATTCACTGCCAACTTGTTAGGCCAGTCAATTTCAAGAATACTTTAAGCAGACGGATCCTGTCCCACCTGGCGAGCCACAACTATTTTAGCCTGAAACCTGGCTATCTGTTTCCAGTGTGCACCACTTGCAGGTGGGGATATTGTTTTCTTTGTGCTCGCTCACTTTGAACTGAAGGATATTCCCTACATGTGCTACTACTTTCAGTGCACTGGACTGACTTTTGCGTGTGAATTAGCTTTACCAGTGTCCCTCACCATAAGGCGAACCCACTCCAACTTCAGAGGTACTTGTAATCTATGTCCCCAAGTCAAGGATGAGAAGTCAACATTTTAGTCTAACTGACTGGTGTAGGAGTTTAACCTGCTACCTTGGTATCAACACACCAAATATTTCAGAAGAGCATTCTCATCCATTCAGCCACGCAGACCTCCACAGGTGGGGATGACTTGATCTTTCGTAGATGAATATTTTCACTTTCCACCCTTCTGAAGAAGAGCAAAGTCTACACCATGTGACACAGTCAGTTTGCATCTTGACATCATTCTCCCCATGTGCATCAGTATACATTGTTGCATCATTCTCCCTATATCATTTGTCAGTATACATCTTGGCATCATTCTCCCCATGTCATGTGTCGGTATAGATCTTCACATCATTCTCACCATGTCATTTGTCACTAGAAATCTTGACAATATAACTGTCTCCTTCAGAGTAGATCTTGGAATCACTTTCTCCATGTCATGTACCAGTGTAAACTTCCCACATCACTCTCCCCATAGCATGTGTCAGGGTAGCTCTTGGCATCACTCTCCCCATAGCATGTGTCAGGGTAGCTCTTGGCATCACTCTCCCCATATCACATGTAAGTGTGAGGTCAGCATGGCTGAATGGATAAGACCACTTGTTCTTAAACATTTGGTGTGTTGATGCCGTGGTAACAGGTTCAACTCCTACACCACTAAAATGTTGACTTCTCATCCTTGACTTGGGGATGTAAATTATAAGTACCTCTGAAGTCGGAGTGGGTTCGCTTGATGGCGAGGGACAGTGGTAATAAGATAAGCTAATGCACACGCAAAAATCAGCCCAGTGCACTAGAAGTAGCACGTTGATGGACTACGCTTGAGTTCAAAGTGAGTGACTGCAAAAAGAACAAAAACATGTAAGTGTAAATCTTGGCATCACTCTCCCCATATCATATGTAAGTGTAAATCTTGGCATCACTCTCCCCATATCATATGTAAGTGTAAATCTTGACATCACTCTCCCCATATCATGTGTAAATCTTGGCATCAATCTCCCCATATCATGTGTATGTGTAAATCTTGGCATCACTCTCCCCATATCATGTGTATGTAAATCTTAGCATTAATCTCCCCATATCATGTGTAAATCTTGGCATAGCTCTCCCTATATCATGTGTGAATGTAAATCTTGGCATCACTCTCCCCATATTATGTTTATGTAAATCTTGGCATCACTCTCCCCATATCATGTGTAAATCTTGGCATCAATCTCCCCATATCATGTGTGAGTGTAAATCTTGGCATCACTCTTCCCCATATCACATGTAAGTGTAAATCTTGGCATCACTCTCCCCATATTATATGTAAGTGTAAATCTTGGCATCACTCTCCCCATATCAAGTGTAAATCTTGGCGTTGCTCTCCCTATATCATATGTAGGTATACATCTTGGCATCACTCTCCCCATATCATGGGTATGTGTAAATCTTGGCATCACTCTCCCCATATCACATGTAAGTGTAAATCTTGGCATCACTCTCCCCATATCACATGTAAGTGTAAATCTTGGCATCACTCTCCCCATATCAAGTGTAAATCTTGGCGTTGCTCTCCCTATATCATAAGTAGGTATACATCTTGGCATCACTCTCCCCATATCATGTGTGAGTGTAAATCTTGGCATCAGTCTCCCCATGTCATGTGTAAATCTTGGCATCACTCTCCCCATGTCATGTGTAAATCTTGGCATCGCTCTCCCCATATCATATGTAAGTGTAAATCTTGGCATCACTCTCCCCATGTCATGTGTAAATCTTGGCATCACTCTCCCCATGTCATGTGTAAATCTTGGCATCACTCTCCCCATATCATATGTATGTGTAAATCTTGGCATCACTCTCCCCATATCATGTGCGAGTGTAAATCTTGGCATCACTCTCCCTGTCATGTGTAAATCTTGGCATCACTCTCCCCATGTCATGTGTAAATCTTGGCATCACTCTCCCCATGTCATGTGTAAATCTTGGTATCACTCTCCCCATATCATATGTATGTGAAAATCTTGGCATCACTCTCCCCATATCATATGTAAGTGTAAATCTTGGCATCAGTCTCCCCATGTCATGTGTGAGTGTAAATCTTGGCATCACTCTCCCCATGTCATATGTAAATCTTGGCATCACTCTCCCCATATCATATGTATGTGTAAATCTTGGCATCACTCTCCCCATATCATATGTAAGTGTAAATCTTGGCATCAGTCTCCCCATGTCATATGTGAGTGTAAATCTTGGCATCACTCTCCCCATGTCATGTGTAAATCTTGGCATCACTCTCCCCATATCATATGTATGTGTAAATCTTGGCATCACTCTCCCCATATCATATGTAGGTATACATCTTGGCATCACTCTCCCTATATCATATGTAAGTGTAAATCTTGGCATCACTCTCCACATGTCATGTGTGAGTGTAAATCTTGGCATCACTCTCCCTATGTCATGTGTGAGTGTAAATCTTGGCATCATTCTCCCCATGTCATGTGTGAGTGTAAATCTTGGCATCACTCTCCCCATGTCATGTGTGTGTAAATCTTGGCATCACTCTCCCCATGTCATGTGTGAGTGTAAATCTTGGCATCACTCTCCCCATGTCATGTGTGAGTGTAAATCTTGGCATCACTTTCCCCATGCCATGTGTGAGTGTAAATCTTGGCATCACTCTCCCCATGTCATGTGTGAGTTTAAATCTTGGCATCACTCTCCCCATGTCATGTGTGAGTGTAAATCTTGGCATCACTCTCCCCATGTCATGTGTGAGTGTAAATCTTGGCATCGCTCTCCCCGTGTCATGTGTGAGTGTAAATCTTGGCATCACTCTCCCCATGTTGTGTGTGAGTGTAAATCTTGGCATCACTCTCCCCATGTCATGTGTGAGTGTAAATCTTGGCATCAGTCTCCCCATATCATGTGTAAATCTTGGCATCACTCTCCCCATGTCATATGTAAGTGTAAATCTTGGCATCAGTCTCCCCATGTCATGTGTGAGTGTAAATCTTGACATCAGTCTCCCCATGTGTGAGTGTAAATCTTGGCATCAGTCTCCCCATGTCATGTGTAAATCTTGGCATCACTCTCCCCATGTCATGTGTGAGTGTAAATCTTGGCATCACTCTCCCCATGTCATGTGTGAGTGTAAATCTTGGCATCACTCTCCCCATGTCATGTGTGAGTGTAAATCTTGGCATCGCTCTCCCCATGTCATGTGTGAGTGTAAATCTTGGCATCATTCTCCCCATGCCATGTGTGTGTAAATCTTGGCATCACTCTCCCCATGTCATGTGTGAGTGTAAATCTTGGCATCACTCTCCCCATGTCATGTGTGAGTGTAAATCTTGACATCGCTCTCCCCATGTCATGTGTGAGTGTAAATCTTGGCATCACTCTCCCCATGTCATGTGTGAGTGTAAATCTTGGCATCACTATCCCCATCATGTCGTGTGTGAGTGTAAATCTTGGCATCACTCTCCCCATGTTATGTGTGTGTAAATCTTGGCATCAGTCTCCCCATGTCATGTGTGAGTGTAAATCTTGGCATCACTCTCCCCATATCATGTGTAAATCTTGGCATCACTCTCCGAATGTCATATGTAAGTGTAAATCTTGGCATCAGTCTCCCCATGTCATGTGTGAGTGTAAATCTTGGCATCAGTCTCCCCATGTGTGAGTGTAAATCTTGGCATCAGTCTCCCCATGTCATGTGTAAATCTTGGCATCACTCTCCCCATGTCATGTGTGAGTGTAAATCTTGGCATCAGTCGTCCCATGTCATATGTGAGTGTAAATCTTGGCATCACTCTCCCCATATGTGTAAATCTTGGCATCACTCTCCCCATGTCATATGTAAGTGTAAATCTTGGCATCAGTCTCCCCATGTCATGTGTGAGTGTAAATCTTGGCATCCGTCTCCCCATGTCATGTGTAAATCTTGGCATCACTCTCCCCATGTCATGTGTGAGTGTAAATCTTGGCATCACTCTCCCCATGTCATGTGTAAGTGTAAATCTTGGCATCAATCTCCCCATGTCATGTGTAAATCTTGGCATCACTCTCCCCATATCATGTGTAAATCTTGGCATCAATCTCCCCATGTCATGTGTCAGCAGTTTCAGGACATCTAGTCAAACTGATGGTGACTTGCTGATATTTTGTTTTATTTATGCCAGCTTGTGTCCAAGCTGATTGTCACCAGTTGTGAGCAAAGAGAAAACTTTATTCATTATGACTTTCCAGTGGTTGTAACAAGTTCAAGTTGTCACTCAGCAAAAATGAATCCAATCTTATAGTTCCGCAGTCCTGTGTGAACCAGACATGTTGTGATGCACAAAGCCTGGATCATGACATTTGGTGTCACAATTTCAAATAAAATGAATCCTTTATTCATGCTTGACATGATGTTTGCTGCTTTCACATCTAGTACTTCCCACACATCTCTAAGCCTCCCTCACCTGGGTGCTCAGGTAAAATGTAGAATACTCCTTGGTTTCATGACATTGTAACTTGTTTCTTGTCATTTGTTGTTCATTTTGCTGAAGGTGTGAACTTAAACTTAATGTATTCTTGTGAAGCTGAAATAAATGCCATTAAAAGTCATATTCATATACCATTTACACTGTAAATGTTTTGCTGATTTGTTTTGATATTGATTTAGGACATTTAATACTTATATCTTGAGTTCAAATGTTGCCTTTTCTGTAGTCATTACAACTCTTCTATAAAAAATATTTATCAGAGGTTTTCACACTCTGTTACCTACAGTTTACATTTTCATTTTTGCAAACAATTGTTGATAAAGTATCCCATTAAACAAATTGATTTAACAGTGTCACTTTATCATTCTTCTCATGTTTGTCAGTTGAAGCCACTTCTTGTGTACTTTTCACCTTACACAATATATTTTCCTGCCTCATTTTCCTTTTCTCTATCAATTTCCAACCCCACAACTATTATTCTTGTCCATAGTGATGAAAAACACAAGCAGCATAACGCATGAGTTAATTCAGCCACTTTAATTAAATTGTTTATCTGATAGCAAAGATGTCCAAAAGACATGTTTTATTTCACAAACAGAACTACAAACAGGAGCACGTTCTTTCATGAAGCCGTTCATCTTATGACATATTTTACAAATTGCGTTACCCTAATTCACTAATCATGTCAGTTGGAACCATTAGCAGTATGAGTCTTCGCTGGTTTTGAATGAGGGGACGGAGCACATGTGGGAATGTTCTGAGTGCTGTGATGTCGTTTCTTAGCTCAACTCAACTCATCATATAAGTGAATAGCAAATATATTCCATATGTGGATAGATGGTAACAGAGCAAATCATGAATCATTCTGTAAACATTAAAACCTTATATCAAAGAAAACGGTTGATCTGAAACCGTTTTTTACATTAAAAGTCTTCAAGGTTGAGTATTTATGCATTGTCTAACTGAACTTGATTGTACTAGGTAGACGTATTCACAAACATTAAAATAAATGAGCAACTGAAACAGTTTATACAAATGCACAGTTCTTCTCAAGAGCATATCACCAAATGCCGAGGCTTGGATGATTTATCCTGTGATCATATTAAGAGTAGAAATGTGTCAGATAATTCACTGTCTTGAGCAACATAAAAGTAAATGACTTTCAAGCCACAAATAAACTGCAAACAACGTACAATGACATTCCAACTGCATGACAGTTGTTTTTTTTTTTTTTTTTTTTTTTTTTTGGGGGGGGGGGGGGGGGGTCCCCCCTTGCTTGCTTTTGAACTCAAGCATAGTCCATACACTCTAACTCTGACTTGAGGGGGGTATCTGTTGACAGTAACTTGGGATACAATTTGTGCTTTTGCCCAGGATGCCGTCAGTATATATCAGTAACAAACTTGAGTTTCTAACATGTGGAATGAAAAACAAAAACCTGGTTATTATTTCAAGCACACAAATTCACAAGCTTGAAAAAGAAACATGAAGAGCAAGTGGTGAACATTACAGAATGTGTTCCTGTAGCAGGTCTGTGCAGAGTAGTGCTGACATCACAGCCCGCCACAAAGACTTTTGCCAGTTCTCCTGTCTGGTCTATGTTCACGCACAGGATGCTGTCAATGTCTAGTGTATGTTCATGGCCAGGATGCCGTCAATGCCTGGTGTATGTTCATGCACAGGATGCTGTCAATGTCTGGTGTATGTTCATGCCCAGGATGCCGTAAATGTCTGGTGTATGTTCATGTCCAGGATGCCGTCAGTGTCTGGTGTATGTTCATGCCCAGGATGACATCAATGTCTGGTGTATGTTCATGCCCAGGATGCCGTAAATGTCTGTTCATGGCCAGGATGACATCAATGTCTGGTGTATGTTCATGGCCAGGATGACATCAATGTCTGGTGTATGTTCATGGCCAGGATGCCGTCAATGTCTGGTGTATGTTCATGGCCAGGATGCCGTCAATGTCTGGTGTATGTTCATGGCCAGGATGCCGTAAATGTCTGGTGTATGTTCATGGCCAGGATGTCGTCAATGTCTGGTGTATGTTCATGGCCAGGATGCCGTAAATGTCTGGTGTATGTTCATGGCCAGGATGCTGTCAATGTCTGGTGTATGTTCATGGCCAGGATGCTGTCAATGTCTGGTGTATGTTCATGCCCAGGATGCCGTCAGTGTCTGGTGTATGTTCATGGCCAGGATGCTGTCAATGTCTGGTGTATGTTCATGGCCAGGATGCTGTCAATGTCTGGTGTATGTTCATGGCCAGAATGCTGTCAGTGTCTGGTGTATGTTCATGCCCAGAATGCTCTCAGTGTCTGGTATATGTTCATGCCCAGGATGCTGTCAGTGTCTGGTGTATGTTCATGGCCAGGATGCCGTCAATGTCTGGTGTATGTTCATGGCCAGGATGCTGTCAATGTCTGGTGTATGTTCATGGCCAGGATGCCATCAATGTCTGGTGTATGTTCATGGCCAGGATGCCGTAAATGTCTGGTGTATGTTCATGCACAGGATGTCGTCAATGTCTGGTGTATGTTCATGGCCAGGATGCTGTCAATGTCTGGTGTATGTTCATGGCCAGGATGCTGTCAATGTCTGGTGTATGTTCATGGCCAGGATGCTGTCAATGTCTGGTTTATGTTCATGGCCAGGATGCCATAAATGTCTGGTGTATGTTCATGGCCAGGATGCTGTCAATGTCTGGTGTATGTTCATGCCCAGGATGCCGTCAGTGTCTGGTGTATGTTCATGGCCAGGATGCTGTCAATGTCTGGTGTATGTTCATGGCCAGGATGCTGTCAATGTCTGGTGTATGTTCATGGCCAGGATGCTGTCAATGTCTGGTGTATGTTCATGGCCAGAATGCTGTCAGTGTCTGGTGTATGTTCATGCCCAGAATGCTCTCAGTGTCTGGTATATGTTCATGCCCAGGATGCTGTCAGTGTCTGGTGTATGTTCATGGCCAGGATGCCGTCAATGTCTGGTGTATGTTCATGGCCAGGATGCTGTCAATGTCTGGTGTATGTTCATGGCCAGGATGCCATCAATGTCTGGTGTATGTTCATGGCCAGGATGCCGTAAATGTCTGGTGTATGTTCATGCACAGGATGTCGTCAATGTCTGGTGTATGTTCATGGCCAGGATGCTGTCAATGTCTGGTGTATGTTCATGGCCAGGATGCTGTCAATGTCTGGTGTATGTTCATGGCCAGGATGCTGTCAATGTCTGGTGTATGTTCATGGCCAGGATGCTGTCAATGTCTGGTGTATATTCATGGCCAGGATGCCATAAATGTCTGGTGTATGTTCATGGCCAGGATGCTGTCAATGTCTGGTGTATGTTCATGGCCAGGATGCTGTCAATGTCTGGTGTATGTTCATGGCCAGGATGCTGTCAATGTCTGGTGTATGTTCATGGCCAGGATGCTGTCAATGTCTGGTGTATGTTCATGGCCAGGATGCCGTAAATGTCTGGTGTATGTTCATGCACAGGATGTCGTCAATGTCTGGTGTATGTTCATGGCCAGGATGCCAACAATGTCTGGTGTATGTTCATGGCCAGGATGCTGTCAATGTCTGGTGTATGTTCATGGCCAGGATGCTGTCAATGTCTGGTGTATGTTCATGGCCAGGATGCTGTCAATGTCTGGTGTGTGTTCATGCACAGGATGCTGTCAATGTCTGGTGTATGTTCATGCCCAGGATGCCGTCAATGTCTAGTGTATGTTCATGCCCAGGATGCCGTCAATGTCTAGTGTATGCTCATGGCCAGGATGCCGTCAATGTCTGGTGTATGTTCATGGCCAGGATGCTGTCAATGTCTGGTGTGTGTTCATGCACAGGATGCTGTCAATGTCTGGTGTATGTTCATGGCCAGGATGCCGTCAATGTCTGGTGTATGTTCATGCCCAGGATGCCGTCAATGTCTAGTGTATGTTCATGCACAGGATGCCGTCAATGTCTGGTGTATGTTCATGCACAGGATGCCGTCAATGTCTGGTGTATGTTCATGGCCAGGATGCCGTCAATGTCTAGTGTATGTTCATGGCCAGGATGCCACCAATGTCTAGTGTATGTTCATGGCCAGGATGCCGTCAATGTCTAGTGTATGTTCATGCACAGGATGCCGTCAATGTCTGGTGTATGTTCATGCACAGGATGCCGTCAATGTCTGGTGTATGTTCATGGCCAGGATGCTGTCAATGTCTAGTGTATGTTCATGGCCAGGGTGCCACCAATGTCTAGTGTATGTTCATGGCCAGGATGCCGTCAATGTCTAGTGTATGTTCATGGCCAGGATGCCATCAATGTCTAGTGTATGTTCATGGCCAGGATGCCGTCAGTGTCTGGTGTATGTTCATGGCCAGGATGCCATCAATGTCTAGTCTATGTTCATGGCCAGGATGTCGTCAATGTCTGGTGTATGTTCATGCCCAGGATGCTGTCAATGTCTTGTGTCTGTCTTCATGCTGGCTGACCCGTGCCTCTTCTTCCAGCAACCTTGCCTTCCATTATTGTTCTCTCTAAATCACTTCACATTTAATATGGCCAAAGAATTTCACTTTCCAAGACATTATGCTATTATGAGCATGTTTTCTTAATGTTCAAATCAGTAGAATGTAAATATTTTTCTTCTTACTCAATGGTATTTTAATCATTTGCATGGAACATTTATGTTCAAAAGCCCCAAGTTTCTTCTTTAGCGATTGCGTATTTGTCTATGACTCACATCCGTTGCCACAGGAAAGATGCATTTTAAGTTCAGAAAAAGATTTTGATCTTCATTGAGTCTTTTCACAGATAGGTGTAACGGTTCTAATCCATCAGCACTATTTGACAGGAGAACTGTGTCATCTGCATATCTTGAGTTCCAGAGTAGGATTTCCAGCAATTATGAATGGATCAACATTGTCACTAGTCTCACAACTGTTTTGTTTCACATTACTTTTTCTGCTTAGATATTAAGGTATAGAAAGAGAATTATTCCCCTTTGCATCTCGAAGCAGTTTGATGTTTCACCACCTACTCTGACAGCTGCTAATAACATCTTTTCTGTCAAACAGAAAGCAAGTAGTATCATACAATAAATCTCTGTCCCAAACCACTACCTTCAATACTGGAGTACCGCAAGGCTCTATTCTTGGCCCTCTATTATTCGCCATATATATTAATGATCTACCTTTGCATCTTTCATCGTCCTGCGATCTATTTGCAGACGACTGTACAGTGTATACAAACGCTGAAAGCAGTAATTTGCTGGAGTCGTCTTTGCAACAAGAATTAACTAATGTAGTTAGGTGAAGCTATGCGAACCGTATGCAAATTAACATCACTAAAACAAAATCTATGTTATTAACAACAAGACAAAGACTTCAGACTCTAAATTCACACAGATCACTTCAACTTCACATCGATAACATGCCAGTAGAAAGTGTAACTGAGCACAAAACATTAGGCCTCATCATTGATAGAAACCTAACCTTTAATCCTCACGTTCAAGCGCTCACTAAACAAACAGCGAAAAAAGTCTACCAACTAGCCAAAATTAAAAATTTCCTTGATGAGGACACAAGGAAAATATTCTATACGTCACACATACAGACACATTTTGACTACTGCTCTACAATCTGGGACGGTTGTTCCAATTCAAGCACCAAGCGATTTTACTCACTCCAGAAACGGGCCATGAGATTGATTTATAGCAAACATTTAACTGAAAATCCTAGCCTGCATAAACGCCTTCAGTTACTACCACTCCGCAAACGTCTGCTTTTCAATAAGGCCAAACTAATTCACAAAATCCTACATCGGAATGCCCCAAACTACCTTTGGCCATTGTTTGAATATAATGCTAGACACAGTAAACGATTAAATTTATTACACCTTCCGAAGCCTAGGATAGACTTATACAAAACAAGCTTAACGTACTCTGCAGCTCAGCTGTGGAACAATCTTCCACATGAAATAAAAGACATCATCAATCCCTATACATATAATCGCAAATTATTTGAACACTATCTCAGTACGGATTACCTTCCCCCTTAATAATAGAAGTAATAATATAATAAAACCCTAGTATAACAGCCAGTCCCCTTTTGGTAGGCCAGTATATTCCACGTAGCTAATAAATGCCACACCAGTTATTACTATTACTGAGTCGTGTAGTATTTATTTTTAATTTCTCCACATGCCTTTATAATGCATATATTTTATATTGTTGCTGTTTTCAGTTAGCCTTGAATGATGTGTGAATGGTATAATGTATGAAAGAGAGTGATAAAAGGGCAGAATGTTAGACGGGCCTGCGTGCCCAATTCTTAACCCTTTCAAAATAAAGTTTTGTTGTTGTTGTTGTTGTTGTTGTTGTTGTTCATGATCAAATGTTTTAATTAAGTGGATCAAATGTGCTGGAAACCCAATAATTTCTCATGTTCTAAAATTTCTTCTGCTGAAAGTCGAAGGCCTTCTGTAGTCTATAAAACAAGTTTGAAAATCTATACTATACTCTCTGTATTTAATTACAGAATATATTGACATCATCATCCAACATTCTGCACTGTAATATGCTGAACTGGCAGAAGACAGCATTTCTTACAGTTCAGTAATCCACTAGCATAAACACCACACAAATTCTATTCAGCCATTAACTGTTATATTTGTGTTGTATCACATCATACACACTCCTACATTACATCAAAGATCAAGTTATTTCATAGAAGACACAACAATATCATGTATGCATCAGTTGTATGTCTTATTGCACATGAAATCATCAAAACAATCTTCACTGACTGTATCACAACAGAGAGACAAATGCATGGCTTTGTGACATGTACGTTTGTGTATAGGCAATTAGCAAGAAATATGACTACTTTTATCTTAAAGTTGTATTCATCACATGCAATATTAAATGATCCACAACAGAACATATGTAACAAAACATGTACAGAATTTAGTTAGGCTGAAATTTCTTCTACTCCTCTCTCTCTCCCTCTGTCTCTCACACCCCCCTCCATCCTTCCGTCTCCTCCCCCCCCCCCTTTCTCTCCCTGTTTTTCTCTCCTCCTAGCATCTCTCCCCTTCCCTCCACCCTCATTCATGGCCCCACACATTGTGCACTTGTTTAGTCAAATTAAGAGGTGCACACTAGACATATGGTGCTAGACTCATGATGTGATATTCCAATCAACCCCATGGCTGATGTGGTCAGTATTATATTGGCTGCCTTTATGCTGCCCCATGACATTTCCTTGTATCCATTTTTAGGCTGGGTTATTCAGTCCAAAAACTTGAAACTTTCTGAACATATCCTTCCTTTCTCCATTTGAGATCTTTGAGATACCCAAAATGTATTACTGAGAAGATAATATGCTGGCCTCCCCTTGACCTCCACATTCACTTCAGTGGTTTGTGATCTCCATCTTTGACAGTAATTTTTGGCTATCAGGATGAGAAAGTGCCCTGCTCTGCTTAGGTGCAGAGTTGTCCATTTATTCTAGTAAATACTTTGACCCCTTTACATTAGCAATACTCAAGGAAATCTTAACCACTGACAGAGATCATGGGATACAATTTGTGCTGTTTATAATTATCAGTAAGAAGCTTCACTTTCTGCGAAATGGAAAAAAAAGAAGATATTTCAAGCACACACATTCTGAAGTCTTTTCATCAATGAACAAATGTGTGAAAACCAACACAACCAACTGACCAATAATACTGTCTTCATTCAGTCACTACATTACTGCTGATGGGTGTGCACACAATGAATTTGTGCACACAACTGCACCAGTATCTTGTAGTTTTCTATGATTCACATTATTTAATTTGGCTGCAGTCTTGCTGGGGCTCATGTTCTAGATAGTTTCAAACAACAGATCACATCTTCAAAAAGATGTATGCATCAAAAAGATGTATGCATTCAGATCTGTTGGAGACACTTTATACCATTTGTTATGAACTAGCTGTAGAAGAGGCTGGGGTATTTTAAGTGTACAAGACATCAATGGAAAGGAGAAGAATGAGTTAGAAAAGTTTGAAAATAGCTCACCCGCCGTGGAACACTTCACGCATGAAAAGTGGAACATCTAGCAAACAAAAATGTCTCGGTTTAACAAAACTTCTGGATTAATTTACTTAATTTGCATATACAACAGAAACATGTCGACTTCCTGAGTTCATCAACCTAGCTAATGAGATTAGGCTACAAGGAACTGAAGCCAAAACCTGGGCAGATCAGCATTATACCCAGTATATAAATGATCAATGTGAGGAAAGAGCAGCAAAAGGAGAGGCACATAAAGAAGAGAAACTAGCAGAACAGAAAAAGCTGGAACTAGAGCTTCTGAAACAAAAAAAAGTCCAATAAACAGAACAAAAGAAGGAATTAGAACAATAGTTACAACTAGAACAAGCTACTCTACAAATACAGATCCAGAAAGCAGAGAAACCCAACAGACAGAATAAAAGAAACCTAAACTTGAAGCTAAAGCACGTTTTTCCCCCCAGGAAAATTAAAAGTTGCTGCACTGGGAAATCCCACTTGTGATTTAATACTAGTCAACATTCCAGAAATCACAGAGTGCACGACAAAGACATCCAAATATGGAACTGCACACAGAATTGGAGGTGCAACATCAAGACTTCACATAAAAAAAAGATGAAGAACAGAAGCAACTAGAACTATTCAAACAATTTCACATGACATCAGAGCAACATTTCAAGAAATTAGCAATTTTCTAAAGAACAACAAGACCCATCCCTAAAAGTATGTTTTGATTGTCTCAGGGAAAAAACAAATCTAAACGGTCAAAACTTGGAAAATGATTTTTCACTATTAAGAATTTATTTTATTTATTTATTATTTTAACTAGTATTTATCAAAAAAGGTGACCAGAGCACAACACAAATAGTCTTCTTGTTAAACCTTAGAACTAAAGCACTACAGATGGTCCACGATACCAGTGGACATATGGGGATTTGACAAAGTATTTAGCATGCAACTCATTTATAACATGTGGTGCTAATAGCTTTGGTTGAAGCAGCAGAGTATTTACTCTCACCTGTCCCATCATAGTTGAGCATTGGAGCGGATTTGAGGACACATATCGCTTTCACTCAAATGTATTAAACTGAGCTGGTACATAGACATTTATATGTTGTTCTGAAGATGTGCAATCTGTTTGATAAAATGCATGTGAAGTATATCAGCTTGTCTGGAGTGTCTATCGTTGTTGAGCCTGGTCTCAAGTGCTCGTCACTGTGTCTGTATTTATTGTCAATAAATGTATGTCTTTCAGATATCTGTGCACATGGATAACATCAGATGGAGGATGCATCACAGAAATAAAGAACAGAATAGGACAAGCAAAAACTGCATTCTATCAAATGAAGAATGTTTTATGCAATAAGTCCTTGTCCTTGAAAGTTAGAAAAAAGAGTTCTTGCATGTTACATAGAACCAATTTTAACATACAGCTGTGAATCCCAGACAATTAGTAAACAAGTGAAAAAATCCATAGAGGCCTTGGCAATGTGATTTTAAAGAAGAATGCTGATAATTAATTGGACAGCCAAAATGAGCAATCTGGACATCTTGAGGGAAGCTAAGTCGCAAAGACAACTTATCACAAACATCAGAAAGAAGCAGTCATCAATTTTTGGCCACATTATAAGAAGACAAAAACTGGAACATGAGACAACGGAAAGATTTGTGGAATGAGAGGTAGAAGAAGACAGCATGAAAAAATTCTTGAGTTTAGTGTCATGGTATGGGAGTGATCACATGAACTGATCCATGCCTTTGGAGATCACAATTTGTGGAGAAGCATGGTCACTCACGCCAGCCGGCAAGGCACTGGATGATGATGGTGAAATGTATGTCTACAGACCACACACTATCTCTATGGCTACTATATTCAGAGAGATATCATACCCTTCCTCACCACCACACAATAGACACCATACTTTTTAATTTACTTACTAGACGACCCGGCCCGGCTTCGCCCAGCCCCTTGCGGGGAGCATCTCATTGAATTCAAATACATTTCTCTAAGCGCACAAAGTACGCGTTCGGCCCCTGCTCCCGTTCCCATTGCTCATCTGTTTCTGATGCTCCCTTTCCCGTTCCCGTTGCTCGTATTTCAGTTGGATCCGCGGGAGTGAGAACATCTGCACAAAATTTCATCTCAATTGGATGGACCGTTCGGGAACGCATAAAGGACACACACACAAAGAAATATTACTGTTTATAACTAATTTCTGGTTTAATCAGAGAGTGAGTTCCCTTGGAGAAAGATGGGGGGCCACAGGCAGGCCTGTTTCTGAAGCTCGTAATGCCTTTTTCTTTCGTGCTTGAGGAAAAATTTTTGATTTTAAGCTCACAAACTATGTCAGTTGGCTCCGTGGTAGTGAGAACAACATCTGTACAAAATTTCATCTCAATCAGATGGACCATTCGGGAATGCATAAAGGGCAAACAAACAAACATTGTCTTTTATATATATAGATATCTGATACTGTATACTTCTACAGCTTTGCTTTATGGCAGCACCTGCCTATGTTTTTCAGCTTTCTATTTCTCAAATGTACTATTTTTTAAATGTTAACATGTTTGAAATGACGGTATAAATAGTGGTTGTACTGAACGAGGTTGTAAAGTGGTTTTCAACCACGCCATTTTGTGGCTTAGCATATTGGAAGACCTAACAACTCACTCTCCTATTAACTGTCTCATCTCATCTAATCTCATCTCATCTCATCTCATCATGTTCCTCTTGTAACTTGAGTGTCGAGGTGAAGTATAAACAGCGTGAGAGTGCCCGATTATGGGCTTCGTGTATCAATATTCCCATGGACTGCTATTCCCTCCGTCCAACGTTTACGTGGTCGGCCTCTTCCTCTGTTTCCATCTGGTCTGTACATCATTGCTTGTTGTGGTATGCTGTTGAAAGGTAACCTACTGCATGGCCAAACCATTTGACTTGCTGCTTTTCATTTGACTTGCTGCTTTCATATTAACTGTCTTTAGTGAAAATGCACTTAATTGATTCAATCATCATCATCTTCCACTTCTGCCGTCATGCATCGTGGGGAGGAATAATTTGCGTTCCAGCGCCCAGTGGGCGGCACTGGATAGTGTCATTCCGTGTGGTTGTACAATGTCTTTGATGTCGTCAATCCATTTTCTTCTTGGACGTCCTCGTGGTCTCGTCGCAGATGATCTTTGATGTAAGCCCAGTGACGGTAGTTGTTGGAGTTGCATTCTAACGACATGGCCAAACCACTTGATCTTCTGTCTTTCAATAAATGTGGCACAAGGTGTTGATCCCACGGTCTGTCTGATAACAGCATTTCTTACTCGGTCTCGGATTGTTAAGTTGGCAGCTCTCCTCAGGCATCTCATTTCACAGGTGTTGATTTTGCGAAGGTGTGATTTGGATAAAGTCCAGGTTTGAGATTGGTAGCATGGGTTGGTGTGAATATGCTGTTTACTATCTGTCGTTTTGCGGACATGGGTATATTTGGATGTTTCAGTACGGGTGATAGTTGATATGTAAGTGCACTAGCTTTTTGACATCTTATTTCGATTTCTCTGTCCAATCTGACATCTTCTGTGATCATACTTCCAAGATATTTGAATTCTTTAACTTGTTTCAAATTTCTGCTATTTATCTGTATACTTAATGGGCCCGCCGATCTGCTAACTTGCATTACTTCGGTTTTGGCTGTATTTATACTCACATTGTATCTCATGCATGTTGCACTCAGATTACTAATATGATTTAGCAGTCTGCCCTTGTCGCTATAAAACAGGCACTGATCGTCTGCAAACAGAAGTTCATTTATTTCCTGTGGATCAGCTGTTTCATCTGGAGTAAAGAGTTCTAAATTTTCTGAATATGTTCTGTTGAGACTTGCTTCTTGGGAAATTCTGTCCATGTAGATATTGAATAGCAGGGGAGAGAGCACACATCCCTGTCTCACTTCTGTATTGACTGTGAACATATCTGATATACCTTCTTGTGTTCTTACTGCACTTCGGCTCAAGTGGTACATGGCTATGATATTTTCTAGCAGTTGCCCTTGTATCCCATAGTCTTCAAGGATGGTCCATAATTTGTATCTGTCTACTTTATCAAAAGCTTTTTCCTGATCTACAAACACAATATTCTGTTGGTCATTATATTCGACAGTTTTTTCACATATTTGTCTAAGTGTCAATAATGCATCAGTGCAACTTTTAGCTTTCCGAAAACCGAATTGTACTTTGCTTAACTGTTGTTCAACTATGGGTCTATTGATTCAGTGCTGAGCAAAAAAATAAAAAGTCAGTCTGGACCAAACGTGGTACACAATCAAATTAACAATATTATAATGTATATTTCCATTCTCTGAAATTGTGGAATATACCACAAAACAAAATAAATGACATGATGACCCTATTATGGCGATATACATCCTTCTGTCCAAATGGGGGAATCACATTTGACGATATAGTATACTTCGACATTGAATCAGTTAAGATAAGTGTCTGTGAGACATGTTTCTGAGACAACTCCTGTCAGTTACAGCAGGAAATCTGGCCTGCTTGTGGGTTTCTCTTGTTTAGAATGTCATGTCTCTGTTCCCAACTTTGTATTCTGCTTGTATGTTGTTGTTTTTGTTCTCTTAAAGATTTTGGTGGAAATGTTAGGATCAGTTTTGCTTTTTATTTGTGGAGCATCCAAGTTGGGTTTTATTCCCATTCATCTTCGGTATCAGCTGACCCTTACTTTCGGTGTCATTTATGATCCATCAAACTAAGTCAGAACTGTGCTGTTTTTTCTTCTTGATGTTAGTTTTTTTCTTTTTATGCCTATATGAATACATTTGTATAATGCAGTTGAAAATTCAATGAAGTTTAAAATCAGACTATTAAATAATGAAAATGCACGCAACATATAGAAATATCTACAGAAAATCATGGTTACATAAAATATAAGCATGTAACTATACAAATTCAAGAGAAATGCTTCTTAATATAAATTTTGTCTCATTATGCCTCTGTATAGATTTGTATAATGTAGTCATAGTTTTTATGAAGTTTAATATCAAACTATTAAGTAATAAAAGCATGCAAAGCATAGAAACATCTAAAGAAAATCATGGCTACATAAAATTTAAGCACATAACTATACACAGAGCTGATCCACGACTGGTGATTGTATGAGATGGAAAAACATGACCGCCCACACTTGTCAGCATGGCACATGATGATGATGAATTATACATATCTAGGAGAATGCTTTCGACAGAGTTGACAAAATTAAGATGTAGTCTATCTGAGGAGAGCCGGCGTGTTAGCATAGTTGATAGGGAGCTGCACTGATATCATGAGTGCAGTCAGGCCAGGGTTTGATGCCTGTGTTCTCTCGTTACATGGGGAAAAGACTGGCCACTTACTCCTGCCTGCATTCAGACCCTATCACATCACAGACCTCTGGCAGGCTTCTACATCTGGACATGTTCTGTGTTGGCTGTTGTTGTTTTAGAAGAACATGGGATAAAAGGGCATCTACCAGACAACATCACAGCCATATGCAAAACATGCTGCAGCATAGTTAGGACAATCTGATCTATTTGAAATAAGCACTGAAGTAAAGTGTGGATGTGTGCTATCACCATTAGTATTCATCATCTACATAGAACAAAATAACATCAGAAAAACATGTAGAACTAGGTACAGACAGTGAAGGAAACTGACTAAACAATCTTTTTACACAGGACTCCATGTTAGAAACTTCACATAACAATATAAATATCCTCAAATTGGTTTAAGTTTGCTGAAATCTTTGTTGGTGTCATATACCTTTGAGAAATCATCAGCAAGTACCACAGAACAAACGATTATGCTCATACTGTAATAAACAAATGAAATAAACAGCATAATCCAAGTATACAAAATACTTGAAGTATATATTTAAAATCTTGATCTGATTGTGAAGGATGTCTCCTACAACATGCAAATACAAATGTAAACATCTAACAGGTAATTTACAAATACAGATAGACACATAGAGGGGAGCCTAGTAGGATTACATATCACTTAATACAACTGTATTTATAGGTGCATTAAGAGGCAAATGTCCAATGTACATGCAAGTATACATTCTTAAGGGAGTCCTGAAACCAGACAAATGTTTTCACAAATGTACATTTAAGAACACAGGCTACACGATCATTCTTCATTAGAGACACATTATTCAATCCATTCATGTTCCAGTCTTTCCCTCACTTAGTGTGATGACTAATGCAGGCGTCAAACCCTTGTCTGACCATGCTCATGATAGGGACTGTATCATTGCGGTATACACGATAAGTGGTTGTAAGGGCTGAGTGTAAGATGGGCCCGAGTTTCTAATTTGTGACCTACCTCCTGAAAATAAAGTTCATTCACTCATACTGTATTAATACTTTAGAAACTGTGGCAAATGGTTGGGTTATACAAAACAGAAATGTCTTTGTTATCACTTATGGATGACTGCAGACAAACACGAGGTTGTGTTGTTTCTGTCTATGAAGACTTCAACTTCTTGATCAGGTAATAAGCTGCCAACACAACCAAGCCTGTACCTAAAGCTAGAGCAAAGTAAGCTCCTGAAGCTTTAATGTCCTCTACTAGCAGCGTATACCTCAGCTTGGACACTTCCTGCAGTAGTCGGTTGACTGAGGGCCGAGCAGACATCAGAGTGTAGTGTCGATGAGTCAGAGGGAAGCGCGAGGTGGGCATACACTGAGGCAGCAAGCCAAGAAGATGCAGTCTAGTAATTAGAACATACAGGCCAATATCTGCCACCGTCAGGTTGTCACCAAACAGGTAAATAACATCTGCTGTCGTTTCTGCAAATAAATACAGAGGCTTAGTGACATTAGGTTGTTATCTACAAAACCATAAAGTAACTATTCACTGTTACCACTTTCATCTTATTGTCACAATCATAAATACAATTGTCACCTGAATCACAGGGATGGCCAGTTATAAATAATCCACATCTGCACTCAGGTCATTCCCACACATGCTCCATCTCATTTTCCAAAAGCCATCAAAGAATTTCAATGCTAATTAATCCAGGAGAAATTTGATTTAAAGGCAACTTGGTTTTTCTTCTAGGCTGTGGGTATTATCCAGACTTTCTACTCACTCTTGAGCCAGCTTTACAAGATACTGATACTTCGTCAGTTCAGTTGCACATTCTACCCAATCCTAGAGAGCCTTCACATGACCTTTATCATACCGTAGCTCTCTCCCCGCGGGACAGCAGCAACTCATCTATCAGCCTATTCATGCCCCACACAACTGCATGCCCCGGACAGAAAGTCCACATTTGCAGTTATACGTAAAGCCCATGACAAAAATACAGAGACCAAGACAGTGAGATGTAATATTTGTTTTGAATAACTGAAATTTTTTTTTTTTTGGCATATCCTATTTACATGACATTGCAGTCAACACCAGTATTTTTCAGCTGCTGTTGATGTCTTGGCAAGTTTTATGTTCAGTAGTTTGCCATTGCTTTCTGAAGGACAGGCTCACATACATCCGTAAGTAACCAGCGCGACACGATCCGCTTCCGAATTTCATGCAGCTGTGTTTCGTACGTAAGTATACGGGATTATGAACAGCGTCCTTAACGCCTTTGCCAGGGAGACCGGCAACTGATAATACAATACTGAAATATAGGCTGACTTTTTCTTGTTTCATTGTAGTCAACTGTCCAGGTCAACCTATCAACTGCTTCACACAAAAAGATGCTTTATGACATCTCATATTTCGACTTTCAAATAAGAGTCATTGTGGTCTTCAATAGACAACTGCATGGGTTCCACTTATAAGCATTCTGGAAGGGGTTCATCATTCAATAGTACACATCTGACCCACCAACAGCATCATTTATGTAATGATATCTCAGCAATCTTTTTAAAATGCTGTGCTGAAGTAATGCTGGTGGGGTAGGGGTATTCCCTATCAAAGGAGAGGTAAGGTGCCTCCTTTCCTCTGCTAGCCTACAGGACACCCTTGGGCAAGGTGGAATACCCGTTTAGCCCCCCAATCAGGGTTACGTGAAGCCATGGGTGCAGGTGGTGGATGAAGTTGAAGAGCAGCCAACAGATAGTTATAGATTTATTTGGTTTTTTCGGGATGTGAAATTTAAATATTGAGCACAACCCACTACTGGCAATGCTGACTGTATTCTGGTATGAACCTAAGGCCTATCCACGTCAATATGGAAGACGTCAAGATAGTTGCAGGTTATGGCCTCCAGCTTCACAGCGGTAGGCAGATGATCTCTTTTTTTTTGGGGGGGGGGGGGGGGGGGGGGGGGCAATGACTACGATCATTGACCAGTATGGTCACTGCTAGGAAGGAAAGCAATGGCAAACTACCTTCTTTACAGATGCCAAGAATATAATGTACTACAATCTCATCTATAATCAGAGAAATGGCATACATGGGTGCTCCATAGGAGCAGCCTTGCCTGGTAGGGGTAGTCATGTGCACCAGGTGACTCCAGACTGTCAGCAGGCGACAGTGTGAAAAAGTATCAACATTGAAAGTAGGAACTTGGAATGTAAGAACTATGAATGGGGATGGAAAATTTGATAACATTAAGAATGAAAGAGGTTGCAGACTGTACAGTGGGCAAAAGAGCATGATGTAATTATTGGAAACACCTGATTTCAACAGCATCCAAGGAGATTATGGACATGGTGGAGTCCTGATCATAGGATAAGGAATCAGATTGATTACTTTCTCATCAACAGAAGATTTTGAAATGCCTTAAAAGTCGCAAACACTATACCAGGCACAGACTGCTATAGTGACCATGTATTAATCTTAAGCAATTTACATATAAAATTAAGAAAGTCAAATGTACACCAAGAAACACAAAAAATTTGATCTACAGGCACAGAAGAATGAGGTTCTTCTGTGCCTGTAGATCAAATTTTGTACAACGTACTGGTAAAGAATAGATTCGATGCATTGTCCAATAATGAAATATTATTTCAAGACGTCAGTGACCAATGGGAAATATTAAAGAAATCAGTCAACCAAGCTGCAGAAACAACCATCCCAAAAATAAAAATAATAGGACACAAGAAATGGATGACAGAAGACATCTTAAAACTCATGAAAATAAGAAGAAAAAACAAAAATAACAAGGGAAAATATGAAGAGATTCACAGGAAAGTTAGGAAGCTATGCAAAGAGGCAAAAGAAACATGGCTTGAGGAAAACTGCAAGGAAATTGAAAACCAACACAACACCCGGAATACCAAATTAATGCACAAAAGAATTAATGACATCACTAACAAAAGAACACACACATCAACGGGTTGCCTAAAAACCAAAGATGGCAAAATCATAATAGAAAAAGATCAGATTATACATGTGTGGTCAGATTATGTGAAAGATCTTTATGATGATACAAGAAAAGAACAATATAATCATGAGACTAATGAAGGACCATCAATTTTGAAAATGGAAGTTCAGAATGCTCTTAATCATATGAAACCTGGCAAGACCCCGAGTACAGATAACATCACAATAGAAATGATCAATGCCTTAGAAGAAAATGGAATAGACCAAGTCACCAGACTGCTGAACGCAATATACAATACTGGAGATATACCTCCTGAATTATATAATTCTATATTTATTGCAATCCCGAAGAAATCAGGAATGTGATCAACACTGAACAATCAGTATAATGAGCCACATCACAAAGATTTTGCTGAGAATTATCATGCAAAGAGTTAGGAAGAAAATACTACCCGAAATAGGAGTAGAACAATGTGGATTTGTAGAAGGCAAGGGTACAGTAAATGCTGTGAATATACTGAGAACAGTAATTGAATGTACTATAGAAGTAAACAAAGACCTATATCTTTGCTTTATTGACTACACAAAGACTTTCGATAAATTGAGACATGTCGACATGATAAGAATGCTTGAAGACCTATAAATTGATGGAAAAGACCTTAGACTTGTAAAAAACATATTGGAAACAACAAGCTGCCATCAGAATTGATAATGATGTAGGTACATATCAGCCTATTAAAAGAGGTGAGAGACAGGGATGTGTAATGTCTCCAGATCTGTTTTCCCTGTACAGTGAAAATATTTTCAGAAATATAGAAGATATGGAAGGAATCAACATTGGGGGACGATACACCAATAACATTAGATATGCAGATGATACAGTCTATATGGTCGTCACTAGGAAGAAGGAAATACCACAATGTGATATACGAGTAAATGGGCAAGTGAATCGATAGTTATCTCAGAACAGTTATAACATTTAATGGGAGATGCCTTGAAGAGATTAGAACAAGAATTGCCACTGCGAAGGTAGCCTTTTGCAAGATAAAAAACATACTGACCAATAAAAGGATATCAATTGAAACGAGAAAAAGAGTATTGAAGTGCTACATAGAACCTGTACTTTTGTATGGATGTGAAGCGTGGACAAGGAGCAGTCAAGCTGAAAAACAGCTGATGGCTGTGGAAATGTGGTTTCTGAGGAAAATGCAAAGATTATCATGGACAGACAAAAAAACCAATGAACAAGTCCTTCAAGAAACAAATGAAGATGGTAAACTGATGGTAGACATAGACAGTCAAAAATTTTTGGACATGTTATGAGAAGAAATGACTTGGAGAACTTGGTGACAACTGGCAAGATCAAAGGGAAGAGACCAAGGGGAAGACTGAAAAGTAAATACCTGGATGACTTGGCCTCGTGGCATGGTCGAGACAGGAACACTGAGCTGATCTACGACTGGTGATCGAGTGAGATGGCAAAACATGACCGCCCACACTTATAGGCATGGTACATGATGGATAGATGGAAGTAATGCTGCAAAGTCACTCAGCCAACCAAAGTTCACCATGGTTTTTATTTTTGTGCTCGCTCGCTTTGAACTCAAGCGTAGTCCATGAAAACTTTTTATAGTAGTGATGGACTGAATGTTGCATGTGGATTAGCTTTCCCTGTTAACAGTGTCCCTCGCCATCAGGCGAACCCACTCCGACTTCAGAAGTACTTTTAATTTACGTCCCCAAGTCAGGGACGACAGGTCAGTATTTTAGTCCAGCTGTCTAATGTAGGGGTTGAACCGCTTATCTCAGCATCAGCACACCGGATGTTTAAGAACATGATTTCTTATCCATTCGGCCATGTGGACCTGCCCACCATGGTTTCATTCATCTTCGTTTGTCTAAAAGTTTACAAACAAGCGTGTATAAAGTTTTGTTTGAAGAAATGTTAATGGCACCTTATTATTTACTAACACCAAAGTTTGTACTACGGTTAACAGGCTACTGGCATGAGTATGTGACAGCCAAGAGAACTACAGAGATGGTGGTGGAGGTGATCGGGATAGAGGATAGGTTGTTTGACACTCACTCAGTTTTCATCAGATCACACATTCCAAACCACAGGAATGTAAATCCAGAAATAGTTTTTAAAAGAATTATATAGTTAGTTATTTAGTTAGTTAGTCGACAGATCATCCTCATTGCACATCGAACCATTCAGTCCATAAGTGCTCGGATCCCCTCCGCAGCAAATCCCGCAGCATGTAGCGGCTCACAACACCAGTTCTGTGTTGGTTTATCAATCTTCTTTGGTTTCCTGTGTAATGTTCTTGTTTGGCCACACCTCTTTTAATTTGCAGTTTACACAGCCTGACCATGGTTGTAGATTCACAGTCATCACTTGGTTCTCGCAACAGTCTTACTTCTCGTAGAGCATTCAGAATGTCAGCCTTGTCCATGGCGCGTCCGCCCTCCACAGTAGCCTTACCTGCGAGCTTGTCAGCCTGCTCATTACCTTGTACTCCCGCATGCCCTGGCACAAAGGTGAAACTAATGTTTGCCAGCCGAGACCGTTCCAGAGACAGCAACCACTCTCTTCAGATCAACCCCATCTCTATCCTCTTGAGCATGCTCATTGAGTCGCTAAAGAAACATGCCCTAGTGAATGTCTGTGTCTCGAGCCATGTTATTGCTTTACTTACTGCCATGACTTCCATAGTCAAGCTACTTGTGGTCTCAGCAAAAGCACCAGAGTCTTCCTTCACAATTCTCCCTCTGGCCTGCACTGTAAAAGCCCAAGAGCTTCTCACATGTCATACGACCGACCCATCTGTGTAGATGACAGCATCACCGTCTAACGAATTCTCGAAAATCAAAGCTTGTACTTCCGCCTCCATAGCAGCCGGATTTTCTTGTCTGCATTTTCTGTCTAGTTGGATGCAGACTGAAAGAGACGTACAGAAATCTGTTGGCACTTGTACCCACTCCTCGCCAGGTTCAAAGTCCTCAAGTGAACATACCTGTCGAAGAATGTTCTCGGCTTGACCCATCCACGACCGTCCTCTTTTTAACCTGCTGTCCTTCACCTTCCTAATTTCACTATGCAGTGGATGTTGTGTGTTTGCGTTAACTCTGAGATAGGCACGTGCACTGCAAATTTGTATTCTGTCTTCAATGGTCGGAAGATCAAGAAGGTAGCGCATTGCCCTGCATGCTGTTATCTTTTGTACATCCAAGAATAATGCGCATGGCTTCGTTCTGTATCATTTCCATCCTTTCTATCCCGTGTGTTGCCGGGGCCCATAAGGGAAGCAAAGAATAGCAACACTGTAGCCTACCACGCATGTCGTAAGAGGCGACTAAGGAGGTTATGGTTTCGTCGCCCTGCTACTGAGTGAGTGCATGGCGCGACACTGTGAGCTGTGGGTTGCGTGTGAAATGCTTTTGAATCTGCCCGAGGTTTTTTGGAACGTGACTGTATGTTCGGAGCGATGGCAGCTGGCTATGTCCCAGAGTTGACCGGTTTTTGCCTTATGCAGAAATGCGTGGCTGCTGGGCTTCTGGTTGACTGCCACCGCCATTGACGATGAACTGTATTTTCGTGGACTGTGTTGGTGAACATCTAGGAAACATCCAGATGGGAAAATGACTGCCGATTCCATAAGAGATAAATTGGATGTTTCGTGGGGGACTATTGTGTTGACATTCTGGCGGGGGCATTATGCACAGTGTATCTGTGTGGGCTGTCGTTTGTCGAGACTCCTGTCTTTTCCACTTTTCACATTGGGCAGTGGGGAGCGTTTTATGTGATATTCACTGGCACAGGAACGGAGCATAATGGGGATGACCCGTTGCTGTGAAGTTGGAACCCTGACTAACTAACTAACTAACTATCTGCTTACGGCTGAGAGTCAGGATTGCCATCGCATACTCAAAAACAGACATAACCAGCCCTTCGTACAGAAGACATAGATGGCGCTGTTCACATTTTGCTGCCGCCATCACCCGCATCGTAGTCAAACCCCGCTTGGCCTTTGTTATCACCTGGTCTATGTGCTCGTTATAAGCAAGGCTTCGATCAAAGCGTATCCCCAAATAGTTCATTGCCTGCGTTCTTTCCAGTCTCTGAACACAGCTTTACAGTTGATGTTGGAGTGTTAAAAAATTATATGTTCCTATTTAATTAAAAATGCAATGTTCTTAAAGAGATCATATACTGTATTTCAATTTGTGCAACTGAAAAGCATTCGACATGCCATGCTCGGCATTCCTGCCATAGGTTGCCAACGCTTGCTCTAGATAACCTCAGCACTCTTGGCTGAAGAGGATCCCGCTAAGAAAATCATTATATGTTGTGAGTGCTGCAATTCATAAATACTCTGATAGTCATTCATCTTCAATAAATATTTAAGTCAAGACCCCCAAAAAAGCCACCACGGTATCATTTTATATTTTAAACAGCTAAGAGAACAGTATTCCAGTTATCATAGGTTTCCTCTTAGAAACAATGGAGTTTTGTAGCAGTTCTATTTACTTTGCAATGACTCCAGCAGGACTGTTTATGGCATTAAAATGTTTATCAAGAGATAGAAACAAGATAAAACACATCACGAAAGAGATTGCTTTCTTCATTTGCAACTAAAAATATAATTGAGAAAGAAAGAGAGAGACAGATGAATAGGCAAATAAAACAATAATAGGGAAAATCAATTTGGTGAAAAGGCAGAGAGAAATTCCTGGGATACCTAGTCTATTAACCCTTTACAGGGCATAGCGGCCATTACCGGCCGATCGCATAAAACGAGCGTAGCGGCCGATAGCGCCCGATACTATTATGCATTGTAAAAACGCGATCTCTCGGCTTTCCGACACTTCCGACGGCTACTTTCACTTTTGCCGACAGCTTGACAATGTGGCCGCCATTTGTAAACGCGCTACAATGAATTTGAACAGACTTTGTTGATAGTTTTCGGGATTGTTATGCTGTTTTTCAAAATGGATTTCTGCGATTCTTCAAGTGATAGCCGAGATTTCGCTCTGTTCAATTTAAATGACATTAAAGGGCACGAAGTTGATTATTAATCGGAGCTAGATATCAGTGCAAAGCGTTACTTTGCATTAGCAGTCGTGAGTCGGACTTTAAAGAAAGTGATTATGATTCTGAAAATGTGTTTGTAAATTGCCGTATAGGTGACGGAAAATCACAAACAACATGCCGTATTTCGTAAATATTTGTGTTCATATATGGATTACCGGCAACAATCACATGAGTAACATATTCTGCATGCTTTTCCCTTCATTGTGTTGTTTATTTAACTAAAATCGGTTGATTAACACCTTATTTGTGATGTTTTTACTAACGCGACCCGAAATTTTACAGAACCTGAAAAAATCTTGCCCGTTCAGGGCTACAAAACGGACAAGCGTCTGCCCTGTAAAGGGTTAATTGACAATGGCAAGAAGCGTCTGCCCTGTAAAGGGTTAATTGACAATGGCAAGAACATAATAGGAGCACTTAAATGTGTCAATTAATATCTTGTGTCTTAATTCAAATGTTGTTAGTACACCTACTATGTTCTTATTGAATAGACCAGATTTCCCAACATAAATTAAAGGAACAGAGGTTTCATATTCAGTCCGGGATGGTTAACCCGGTCAACAAATGCCCGCAGAAGTCGGATGTGTCGGCCTAACGGTGCAAGAACGCAGCTTTGCTGTAAACAGGCACAACGCAATCACATCCGGAAAGAAAAAAAAAACTGGATGAACGCAGCAGCAGAAGAAGAAGATATTCAGTTACGCCGAAAAAAAAAAGAATAAAATAATAGCTTACCATCTAAACCATATCTCTGCCTCAGTTCACCCTCTACATTGTCAAAGAAGTGGGCAAGTTGGTCAATATGACCTTTAACCTTATCCTCATCAGTTATAAGGTCGTATTTCTCTGCTGCTGTCTGGCTCTTGGCAAGGTAGCAGTCTCTAAGATCTGGATACACCGTTGATAGGCTAATCAGGTAACGTAGCCGATTTGCAAAATTTTCTGTAAAATGTTCACAAGCTTATACTGTTACAAATGTTCATGTTTTCACAACATAACACTGAAAGTTTAAAATTAGGTCAGAAAGTTGAAAGCAAAAGAAAATCAATGTAATGTCACACTTGACACTTCTCAGTGAGGTTACTGTAGGTGTTTACAGACTGATCATAAATATCAACATGCTATGTTGAATACAAAGCTTAGTGCTGGTAACTACTTTTATTTAAATAAAGCAGGAGCGTGTGCAGGAATACCATAGGTAACAAAGTGGTGATCAACATGAAACCATTTGCAATTAGATTTATATGGATTTAGTAACAAACACGAACTTTAAAGTGATAAACAACACAATTTGCATAATCTAAGAATGTTGTTGACATAAATTGTCTTAAAGTATTATGTCCTTATGTATTTCTGAGCATGTTTTTTAACATTCTGATTCGCTACAGATTATCAGACACTGCAAAAACTTCCCTTTCAGCCTCACTGTCATCATGTAGCAGGTCCTTGGCCGACCACAGCTCTCCTCATCACGGCACGCTGAACAGATTCTTTATCCTTTGCCAGTTCTCCTGCCTTGTGCTGGTCAATCTTAAGCATCCTGTGTCCATCTTTGTGCTAGTCAATCTTCAGCATCCTGTGTCCATCTTTGTGCTGGTCAATCTTCAGCATCCTGTGTCCATCTTTGTGCTGGTCAATCTTCAGCATCCTGTGTTCATTTTTGTGCTGGTCAATCTTCAGTGTCCTGTGTCCATCTTTGTCCTGGTCAATCTTCAGCGTCCTGTGTCCAACTTGGTGCTGGTCAATCTTCAACATCCTGTGTCCATCTTGGTGCTGGTCAATCTTCAGCTTCCCGTGTCTATCTTTGTGCTGGTCAATCTTCAGCATCCTGTGTCCATCTTTGTGCTGGTCAATCTTCAGCATCCTGTGTCCATCTTTGTGCTGCTCAATCTTCAGCATCCTGTGTCCATCTTTGTGCTGGTCAATCTTCAGCATCCTGTGTCCATCTTTGTGCTGGTCAATCTTCAGCGTCCTGTGTCCAACTTGGTGCTGGTCAATCTTCAACGTCCTGTGTCCATCTTGGTGCTGGTCAATCTTCAGCATCCTGTGTCCATCTTTCAGCATCCTGTGTCCATCTCTGTGCTGGTCAATCTTCAGCATCCTGTGTCCATCTTTGTGCTGGTCAATCTTCAGCATCCTGTGTCCATCTTTGTGCTGGTCAATCTTCAGCATCCTGTGTCCATCTTTATGCTGGTCAATCTTCAGCGCCCTGTGTCCATCTTTGTGCTGGTCAATCTTCAGCATCCTGAGTCCATCTTTGTGCTGGTCAATCTTCAGCATCCTGTGACCATCTTTGTGCTGATCAATCTTCAGCGTCCTGTGTCCATCTTGGTGCTGGTCAATCCTCAGTGTCCTGTGTCCATCTTTGTGCTGGTCAATCTTCAGCGTCCTGTGTCCATCTTAGTGCTGGGCAATCTTCACCGTCCTGTGTCCATCTTTGTACTGGTCAACCTTAGCCTCTTCATCCAGGAGCCACACCTTCCATCACTGTTCTGTTCAAACCACTGGGATGTTTCAGTGTGGCCACAAGTATTCCAGTGTATTTCCAGCACGATGCTGTTTGTCTGCCACTTTGAAGTTCAGGTTTTACAGAAAGGCAGCACTTATCCTCTTCTTGATCCATGGTATTCAGAGAGCAACATTTCAGTTCAAAAACCCCAATTTTTTTCTTTAGTGATGGCGAATTAGTGCTGTAGATTGCCACAGGAAATTCACTTAGGCCATAGGTTCTTAATACTGTTTAACCTCCTCACTGAAGTGCCTGTCTAAGTCTAACTTATTTTGAAAAGTAACCAATAGATTTTGGAGCCAAGATATTCATAGTGTGTGACATTTTTAATTTCTTCATTGTTCATTGTAATTTTTGGGTCGAACATTATTTGTTTTAAGTTCAGAAAATGATTGTATCTTTACTGTACTTTGACAGACAAAACCATAGGACTATTTGAGAGGAGGTCTGGAACTGAATTTCCACCAAATTATGAAAGGATAAAAAACTGTGCTTGGTATCATCATTCTTTCACCACTTCTAATAACATTCATTTCCTGCACAGATGTAAACAAGTATTTGTTTTCCTATTTTTTAAGCATAACATCAACTGTCAAAAAAAACTGTGTCATTTACTGCCAATATAGTACCTTGTTGTGTAGTATGGTGGGGGGGGGGGTGGAGGGTCTTGAGCCTGAGGAATTAAGGCCGCCTGGCTAGTGCAGTCGCTGCGAACTGTGCAGGTTAGAGTTTTTTCCCCCAACAAAAAAATACTCCACACCTTACCAAGGATTCAAACTCAAGTCTCCTGAAGGAGAATCCAGCATTCTAGCCACTCGGCCAGCCGCTTCTCAACATCTGAAAAATGCTCCATTAAATCCTTCTCAAAAAAATGTAACAGTATATTCTTCTTCAACAGTCTGTTCCCTATGTTCAAAGTTTAAACATACAGATGAACTGTCTCTACAAATCCAGCCAATAGATGGTCCTCAAGGGTATCTCCCAGTTTCTTTTAGATGTGTGTCTCCTGGATACATGGTTGATTCCTGAAGTCACTAAACAAAGCCATGTTTGTAGCATGTGTTACAGGGCTGGAGGACATTCGGATATGTGCAAATACTCAGTTTAGGCAGCTTTAATATTATGGAGGTGGGCTTGCTGTACTGTTGAGTAATGAGAAGAACTTGGAGAATTTGAAAAACTGTGGAATATTTACAACAGTGGATATAAAGCCTGTGATAGTCTGAAATTTATATTTATATCTTTATCCAAGAGTCCAATAACAACAAAATGCAAAGAATTTCATATAGTCAGCCTCATTTTCACCAAATTTCTACTCCTAATTATAATAAGAAGTGCATGACAGAAAATAAAGGTGGAACAGTGTACATCCTAATTAGTGAACAGTATGGATTTGTGGAAGCAAAAGGAACACATAATTCAATATGCACATTTTGAACACAATAGAGATCAAGTGAGACCCAGAAATGCCTACTTGTGGCTCACAGATTACATCAAGATATCTCATAAAGTAAAACATGATGAAATTATACAAATATTGGAGGATCTCAGAATAATTTTTTTTAAATTATTTAGTGGAAACAATATAGCAGCAATTAAAATGGGATATAAAGTGATAAACAGATAAAGCAAGGAGTAAGATCAGGATGAGTTTTGTTACAGGGTCATTTCTCTCTCTCTCTATAGTGAAATAACAATGAGAGAGATCAAAGATAGACCAGGAATATGAGTTATAAACATTATGCATTATGTAGTTAATACAGTACTAATAGCTGAAAAAGCAAAACATCTGCAATAATTGTTGGACATTGTAATAACAGAGAGTTCAAAAAAGGACTTTCCCTGAATGTGTTCCTCTTGTACTTTGCGGTGTCGAGGTGAAGCTTAAACAGCGGGAGAGTGCCCATTTATGGGCTTCATGTATCGATATTCCCATGGACTCTGCTATTCCCTCTGTCCATCATTTACGTGGTTGGCCTCTTCTTCTGCTTCTATTTGGCCTGTACATCATTGCTTGTTATGGTATGCTGATGGTCATCTAGTCATATTCCAAACCATTTAACTCACTGTTTTCTGATAAAATCTAGCGCTGATATAACCCCCAATTTATTCCTGATTTCTCCATTTCTGATTCTCTCTCTTCTTGATACACTGAGCATTCTTCTCAGGAATCTCATTTCTACTGTAGTAATTTTTCTTTTCTCTTTTTCTGTCATTGTCAAGGTTTGGCACTGGTAGCATAGAGTTGGTAGGAAGATTGTATTGTAGAGTGCTTTTTTAGTACATACTGATATGTGTTTGATCTTTAGTATTGGTGCCATTTAACCAATGAGTTGGTTTACCTAATTGCATCTATTTTCAATCTTATCTTCTGATTTGACATTTGATATTATACTCTCTAAGTATTTGAAGCCGGTCTCCCTGGCGTAAGAGTTAAGGATGTTGTTCGTAATCCCTGTATACTCTCGTACGAAACACAGCTGTGCGAGATTCGGCAGCAGATCGTGTCGCATTGGTTACTTACGGAGAGGTATGTGAGCCGGTTGTTCAGAAAGCAATGGCAAACTACTGAACGTAAAACTACCAAGACATCAACAGCAGATGAAAAATGCTGGTGTTGACTGCAATGTCCAGTAAAGGATATGCGAGTGGGGAAAAAGTATTTGAAACTCTTTACTTGTTTCAAGGGGTGTTCTTTTAGATGAATGTTTTTTTTTTTTCTTCTTTGGTTAAAGTCATTACTTCCGTTTTACTGATGCTAATTTTCATGTTATGTTCCTTAAAGCTTTTTTTAGACTATTTATGTGGACTTGTAATTCTGCTTCTTATTTTGCTATTAGTGCTTGTCGACGCAAATAGTAGATCTTTAATGGTGTAATTTGTTCTTGGTTCTTCTTCTGAAGAAAACAGTAAATATATCAAATAAAAAGATACTACCAAAATGTGATATTACAATAGAAAGACAAATGTTTAATAAATTCTAATGTTTGGGAGCAATTACAACATCAGATGGAAGATGAAAGACAGATTAAAATGAAGATGAATGAAAGGAGAATAGGCCAAGCAAAAGCTGCATTTCAGAAGATTAACAGTCTGTTATGTATACAGTGGAGTCTGGATAAGTAGAAGTCACAGGGGCCCAAGGAATTTGTTCTACTTATCAGAAATTCTACTTATCCAGACTGCACTAATTTACACTAATACAATGCAGTAGCATTGAGTAAAATGATTGTACCACTTAGGAAACACAGTTAGTGAACAAATAAATAGCAATACAATATCAGACATATTTAATTATTTTAGAAAATGGAACACTTAAACTCAGGAAATAATGACCGTAGACCCCGCATAGACCAAGAAGACGGTGGAGAGATAATATATATACAGACCTACGCAAGCACTTGGAATCAACGACTGGCAAGAGAAAGTCAACCAGAGAGATGAATGGAGACAGATTGTATCTGCAGCAAAGAACCTCAATGGCTCGGAACGCTGAAGAAGAAGAAGAAGAAGAAGAAGAAGAAGAAGAAGAAGAAGAAGAAGAAGAAGAAGAAGAAGAAGAAGAAGAAGAAGAAGAAGAAGAAGAAGAAGAGGAAAACGGAACATTAAAGTCATATGAAAATTTCCAAATTAATTAAAGAAAAAGTCTGTCGTTTTTTGAAACGATCCAACCAGCCAGCACTACAATTCCAGTCTGTCTGACCGCCAAGACGTGCAAATTCTTCTGCTTTCGCAATAAGTAAAGGCCCATTTACTGGTACATTTGCCGATTTAATCGCAGTGAACCATTTTAAAAGGGCAGCATTGAAAAACAATTTTCTGTAGAGGTCTTTATGCTTTAAAATGCCGAAAAGTGTCGATGTTGGAATACCAAATTCTCTAGCTATATTCACTTTCTTCTTCCCACTATGTTCAACCTCTTCCATCAGCTCAATCTTTCTTTCTAAAGTTAAAATAGTAAGCTTTCGTCCACTAGCCGCCATTGACATGTAGCGAGATATCATATGTGCGAGATTGTTGTTCTCCGGCTGACTAAAAATAATTCTTTCGCGAAACAAATTTTTTTTTTTGGTGTGAAATGAACAGTTCGACTTAAACATGAACACTTATATAGTCGGTATTCATTTTTATGTTTGACTAATCCAAAAATTTGAGTTAACCGAATTTGACTTATCAGGACTTTTTATACAATGATAAAGAAGGATAATGGCCGGGACTAAGCCAGTAACGCTGACTTAAGTGAAATTCTACTTATCCGAGTTCGACTTAAGTGGACTCGACTGTAGTTGACTTTCAGTGAACGTTAGAAAGAGGACTGAAATGTTTAATTGAACCTGTTCTGCTGTACGGCAGTGACCCTTGTCTCTTGACTATTGACACACAGCTGGTTTACATGTTCTATGGCTGTTGTGAGGTCTTAAAATTCACCTTAAATAGTCTGTTGAACTGATGTGAAGCTGTATAAGTTGAGTATATTTGATATCTTTGTAGTGTCAATGACTTCCTGTAGCTCTGCTCTGAGGTTACTAATTATATGGTCAATACAGTTACTCTTAAGAGAAGGAATTGTTTACAGCTTTTGCCAGTGTGAGTGAAGCACAGCTGTCAAACTGCAAAGTGTAAATGTATTCACTTGTACATCTCGCATACATCTGTGGTAAACAAATATTTACTTACCCCTCATACTCCTCTGTATGGCCACTGGCAGCTGACAACCATTTTCTGATAACTGTGGATGGAAGATAATCCCATATGAAATGACATCAACTGGGATTTTTTCCAAAGTCTCCTGAAATTTAGCAACCTGCTGGCCCACAAGTGAAGACCTACCAGGAACCAGTGTCACGTTGTTTGTACCTATCAAAGAAAAACATGGACATATTACTGCACTCAGATGTTACATTTTTGTAAAGTATATTTATATGTTCAATTCACAAAATAAATCTGTGTTGCCTACTATTTTTCACTATTCCATCAAACAGTGATAAGTTTCAGTTTCACAGGATACAACATGAACACTAGTCCACATTTGGTTGTGTCTGATGTGCTTCACTCCACAATACAGCCAGTCAATATTTTCTTCTGGTAGTAGTGCTTGCTTATTTCCTTTACCTGTTGCTCCTGGTGTATTTAAACAACATTCCCTCTTGTATGCAGTGCTTCTGCTGTTCGCCAACTCTAGCCACGTACTATGTTCCACTTTGTATCAATGTTTCAGTCTTCATACTCGTTCCTCATAAAAATAATATTGGTGTTATTGTGTTTAATCACAGCAAGACTGCAATTTATTCCTTTAAATCAGTGTTTCCATTTTTTGTGCTATGCCCCACCTAAGCCTTTCTAAAATTCTTAACCCCCCCCCCCCCCCCCCCCCCCCACATATGCATCATTTTTAATATTCAAAAATTGAAATGTTCACTAAAGAAACTTGAATTTTTTTTTAGAAGGGCTCACGGTTCCCAGAGGGGCCTGTGTGTCGGTTGTCCCTGTGTGTCGGTTGTGTTGGGTGAATTTTTTTTTTTTTACATTTGGCGGTTACCCCAGACAAGCTGGTTGCCCCGCCTCCCCCTTTGTTTGTGTGGACCCTTAGTCTCACTGTGAGCTATTGCCCACAGTGGTCCACCAGGCCCACATCTAAGGTGAAGATATGTGGTGGGTTTTTATTTGATCATCCCGGCCCCCGACCAGACCAGGCGCACTACTGGGGGGAGAGCAGCAAATGTACCCGATCCTAGCCAAAGGATCGATAGGTTTTAGGAAGAAATCACTAGGAAATTATTGAGCAAACACAGTAAGTAAATTTTCAAAACATATAATGGAGAACTGAAATTCAAGTACACAATAATTTTAATGAAAGATTTTTCTATATTATTTTAATTATTAGTAATTATTTAAATTTAGTGAGATCCTTGCGCTTGATGCTTGCTGCAAAGAGATTTTATGCCAGGTTCCAATTTAGTTAACTTCAGTCTCAAGTCTCCCCTTTTTGTTATATCCAGCCGATTTCTTCCATTTTCAAATTGCCCCCCTTAACAATCGAATTGCCCCCTGTGGGGCGTGGGCCCCACGTTGGGAAACACTGCTTTAAACCTTCAGGTCTGACTTCTGCTTTGCCTCTTTTAGGACCAGGTTTACTTTCCCCTCTTAAACACTACTACAGATATTCTGTTGAGGGTAGGTTTTCAAATTGTGAATTTTTGCCTTTACAACCTACTCTTGATGATTTCCAATGGCAGGCGGGTTTTTAATATATTCCACAAGAACATAGAACCTAATGTGTACCCTGCTCTCTTATACAGACAAGACCAATAAAAATGTAGCTCCCAACAATAACAAACATTTATAATTAAACAAGCTATAGGAAAAAAGTGAAAGGTCAAACAAAAAATGTTGAAGAGTAGGAAAATAAAAATATATAATAGGTGAGAAACCACTACAACTTTGCTGTTTAGGTAAACAGTTATTAATGATCAAAGTGAAAAGAATAGATAAGAAAATTACCTGGAAGTTTATCCACATACTCAATAATTTTATCTGGATCATTGATGACTTGTTCTCCATGGACCAAGACTGGAACGTGTGCACCATGAGGGTTGAGCCTGACATACCAGGGTTCCATGTGTTGGCCATGAAACAGGCTGACAATGCATGGCTTAAATTTTAAATGCTTTTCATATATACTTACTAACACCTGAAATAACCAAAGGAACAGGATAAGTGTACTATATACAAACAGTAAACAGAAAAATACACAGCATGTTAGCATGAAATCATTTTTAAAATTAATTTAAACAACTTAGATACAGATCTTTCTAGTTAATTCTGTGCACATAAAAAAAAACTAACATTTACCATGCAAGATTCTTTAACTTATTTGTCGTTCCTCTTTGGAGAGGAAAGCGTCACTACCTTGAAGGTATTGTGTCTGACTACGACATGCATTTGTGTAAGGTATTCGATAAGCTGATGATGCAGTATTACTATACACATCACAGAATGGTATAGAACAACTAATAACCTCAACTCAAAAGAATAGCGAAAATCAAACCCTATATCATAACATAGCAAATACAAAGATAATACATACAGATAAAACTATTATGGAGAAATAAATATACATTAATGAGGAAAATTTGGAGGTAGTGGAACATTTTGAATATTTTGGGTCATTAATTACTAACAATGGTGATACAATGAAGGAAATTAAAAGACAAATATCTATTGCTCTTCAAAAACTAAAACAACTGAATAAATTGTGCAGGGGGACAGACAGAATACAAACATTAGATTTTTAAGAGCATGCATCTTTCTCATTGCAACATACGCATAGAGACCTGGACACTTACTAAACAAGCTGGACAGTGTATAAATGCCTTTGAATATAAATGTTATAGACAGGTTCTAAGAGTATCTTGGATACAGAAAAGAATAAATGAATCCATATGACAAGATCTGAATATTGAAGAAGGATGGCTATTAAAGACAATAAAACAAAGAAAATTGAAATATTTTGGTCACTTGAAACGTCACGAAAGTTTGGAGAGAACAATCAAGCAGGGGTATATGCCCGGGAAGAGAGGAAAAGGAAGGCCAAACAGAAGATGGGTGCAGGATGCAGCGGACGATCTCCAGATGCATGTATTGGACGCGAGACATCTTGCTTATGACCAAGAAGTTTTCTGGATGGTTGTTATGGGAGTGTAGTTCTGCAAAGGACATGCTGCCGAATGAACAAATGAATGTTTCCTGTAGACAAATTACAAGGGCACGTCAATAAGTAAGTCACACAGTTCTGTGGGATGGCAGGTAAATGTAGTTGGTGTTTTCTACAGGTGTCATTAGGTGACAGCAACATCGAACTTTATATTCCTGTTCGTCAGGTGGCGCTAGGTGTCTTATGCACATGCGCAGCACATAAACAAAATGACGACTGTACTTACGGAGTGTACAACCAAAGAGCAACGTGCTGTTGTGCTTTTTTTTTGTGGGCAAAAGGACTGCCTGCAAAGGACATTCATAAGGAAATGCTTCCTGTTTATGCTGACAAATGTTTGTCCCGTAAAATGGTGCATAGCTGGGTAGAAAAATTGTCTTAAAGAAGCTCTAAAATTGTTGATCTGGTCCGATCTGGTCGTCCTATTGAGATTGCAATAGAAGCATCCGTGCAGCGGGTGGAGGAGATGGTTAGAGGTGACAGGCGAGTAAAAATAGACTCTGTAGCATCTGCAATAGGGTGCTCACATGGTTCAGCATACAGCATAATGCATGATCGATTGAAATTTAAGAAAGTGTGCTCAAGGTGGGTACCCAGACGATTGAAGGAGGAACACAAAATGAACCGATTTGGCACGTCCTTGCATCATCTCTGTCGATACAAGGATGAAAGAGAAGACATGCTGAGCAGGATTGTTACTGGGGATGAATCATGGGTGCATCACTACCAGCCCAAATCAAAGCGTACTTCAATGCAATGGAAACATACTTCTTCGCCTTGTGTCCAAAAATGTGAAGTGAAAATGTGGTTTAGAAAACAGAGCCCGCAGTTCTATGCAGCCGGTTTAGAAGGACTGATAAAACGATGGGATAAGTGCATCAATGTTGGTGGAAATTATGCTGAAAAATAAAGGGACAATGTATGTATAAAAATAAACTGGTTTCAAGTTATCATATTTAGTTATTTTTCTACAGCCATTTGTGACTTACTTATTGACTTCCCCTCGTATATCCAACACAAAGGGTTATATTACCTCTGAGTAGGCTTTCCTTTCCAAATAATTTTATTAATTTTACTCATTGTAATTTCCAATTACCATAGGATTTTTGAATATGCACAACTTGTACATGGGACCTCCTGTTTTTCACCCTTATCCAAAAAGGATAGGTCTCCTATCTTACTATTCAAGAGAAAGGATGTTTGGTATCATTATATACCAATGATTCTTGGGAAAATGCTCATCCTGTGCTAAGATCTAAGCTTGACGTAGACACTGTCACCTCTCAGCCATGGCTAGCCCCTATTTCTTTTTAACACTATGAACTTTGTAACAAGATTTTGATATAAGCAATTTAATCATTGGCAAATGAAATATAAGTACTGTGACATCGACTAGGTAAACTGTAAGGAACAAACACATAATAATGCAGGTCAACAAAGCGAAAGAAACAACTATAGAGCAAAAGTAAGCATGTTCACATGTTCATAAAACAATCACCTTGATAACAGCAGGCGGAAGATGCATTAAAGAGATGAAATGTAGAATAGCTTAAGCTAAAGCAGCATTCCACAAGATGGGGAATATTTTAGGAAACATATTTGTCAATGAATGTGAAAAAAAGGAGTCCTTAGGAGCCATATAGAGACAATTCTGATTTAGCCTATGTGTTACCAGGGCAGTTGGTGTAATGAGGTTAGGAGATTATGCTGAAAATTACATGAGCAGTCTGATAAAGGTTCGACGTCAGATTCGATATTCACTATGGGGGAGGGAGGGATAACTGGCCACATATTTCTCTGTGTACTCAAGCCTACAAGGTCTACAAGATGTGGACTGCACCTGGCCCTGCAGCCAGTAGGGTTTGGATCGGCTAGCCTCTTCCTAGAGGGGTGAAAAGTAAAAATGATTAGCCTGCTGATGACCCGCCGACTACACAAGTCAACCTCATCTTCTCGTGATATAGACTGGGAAACTATGGCCACGAGATCATGGACCAACGGGGTTCTGGCTTGCCAGGCGGGACATACTCCCAATGGTCAGATTTTTCTGTATTAAATCTGTGACTGGCATAGCAAGCCAGCAGGGGATTTTCATACTGCTCATAGAAAAATTAAGATGCATCATCGGACTGACTATTTAACCATGTTTGGGTAGAACAACAGATACCACGAGACTGGGAAAATGCCATAATTATCCCAATTTCAATTTAGAAAAACAAAGGTAGTAAAAGAGACTGCACATAATACATTTCCCTTTTGAGTCATACTGGAAAAATATTTTGCAAAATTCTTTAGAAAAGATTACAACCTACAATAGAACCCCAATTAAGCGAAACACAAATAAAGGATGTAGAGATGTCATCTTTGCTCTTAAACAACATATAGAAAAATCAATTGAATTTAATGAAACACTCTGTTCCAAGAAAGGAGTTTGATAGTGTAGATAGAAACAGCCGGTCTCCCGGGCCAAGGAGTTAACGACATTGTTCGTAATCCCATATATCCACGTGGGGAAAACAGCAGCTGCGAGAAACGGCAGCGGTTTGCGCCGTGCCGGTACCTTACGGTATGTATGTGGGGTATGTGAGCCGGTTGTTCAGAAAGCAATGACAAACTACTAAGCATAATCTTGCCTAGTACATCAACAGCAGCTGAAAAATGCTGGTGTTGACTGCAACATCCTGTAAGGAAGATGCAACATTAAAAAAAAAAAGTTTCATTAGCCTCTTTCAGGCAGTCATTGTTAGACATGTTGGCAGTCCAAGGAATTTTCAACATTTGTCTTAGGAACCACATCTCTGTAGCTTCAAAGTTCTTCCTAATTTGTTCATTTACATTTAAAGGTTCACTGCCATACATGATATAGTATAGTTCTATACTATTAGTTAGTTAGTTAGTCGCAGTTCCAACTTCACAGCAACGGGTCGTCCCCATTATGCTCCATTCCTGTGCCAGTGAATATCACACAAAACGCTCCCCACTGCCCAATGTGAAAAGTGGAAAAGACAGGAGTCTCGACAAATAACAGCCCGCACAGATACACTGTGCATAATGCCGCCACCAGAATGTCAACACAATAGTCAATAGTCCCCCACAAAGCACCCAGTTCATTTCTGATGGAATCGGCAGTCATTTTCCCATCTGGATGTTTCCTAGATGTTCACCCACACAGTCCACGAAATACAGTTCATCGTCAATGGCAGTGGCAGTCAACCAGAAGCCCAGCAGCCACGCATTTCAGCATAAGGCAAAAACCGGTCAACTCTGGGACATAGCCATCTGCCATCGCTCCGAACATGCAGTCACGTTCCAAAAGACCTTGGGCAGATTCAAAAGCATTTCACGCGAAACTCACAGCTCACAGTGTCGCGCCACGCACTCACTCAGTAGCAGGGCGACGGAACCATCAAGCCTCCTTAGTCGCCTCTTACGACATGCGTGGTAGGCTGCAGTGTTGCTATTCTTTGCTTCCCTTATGGGCCCCGGCAACACACGGGATAGTTCTATACTATATCATAATGTAATGAAATGTAATAAATATTGAAATAATAATAATTTTAAATAATTAATCACATCATTATATATAATTTATAATTATGATTTATATATACTACCTTTTGGGATGAATATGAAGTTGGGAAGTAATAGACAACTATGTCTTCAACTTTACTAGTCTGCGCCTCGGGAACATCGAGCTGTTTGCCTGTATTATCACCAGACTGCTTGCTAACTGACGGCGGCGCTGACATGGTGTCCTTGTTGCGTGTTGTTGTTCAATACTTGAGGACAAACGTCGTCTGCAAACCGCTGTCATTCATCCATGATCATTCATTGGAGCTTGAAATTAGTTATGTTTGTTTTCGTTGATATTCAAGAAAAAAGTATTCCAATTGGGAAACCTATTTTTCTGCAAATAACAACAAGAATATACCGTGCTGAAATTGTGATATTACTGTTAATTTAAAGTTTAGAAGGTTTAAACATTGTATTTTAACCAGCACAAAGATTCTCCCTAGCAAGGGGAATGTATTCTGCTTAGAATTATTGTTATAGTTTCATCAGCAGTTTCATTCCACTCAAGCCAGACTGAGATTGCCAATATTGAGAAAGCCTACTGATCGCCGTCATAAGTTTTTCTGCATTTTATGTTAACACAATTTTATAATCAGACATATTTTGTAATTTAGGTCACCGTGATAGGAATGAAACGATTAGTACACCAGAGCTTGACCCTAACTTCTGCAATTGTAGAGAAGAAATGTTTTCTAGGCACGGTCACGAAAACGACCGTGAGACAAATGTACTTCACTTCGTCAAGTGTTTTCAGGAAAGACGGTGTCTACGATAGTATGCCACCACCACTGGCAGCACCCGGCACTGAGAAGGGCACGAATGGCAGTTACAGTGCACAGTCTAGTAGTGGACATTTTAGTAATCTTCTTGCTCCAGCTTTAACACAGAATACCGAACAAACAGCAGCTACCTCAGTCTTACATCTGCGAGCAGGAGATTCACAAGCCAAAGTTAGTAATAATATTTTACAATCACCTTTAGATGCTCGCAGAGAAATATCATCTTCAGGGAGTGCTGCAGAGAAGCAAACTTCCAACATTTTGAAAACAAATTTGGATCGGCAGTCTAGTAACCCCCCAGGTATGTTATTATATCAGTTTAAAATAAATGTCACCAAATCTATTTCTAGCCTTTTTTTCATAATATAACAAGCAATACATTGCAGATCAAAATTTTTAGCCAAGTTTTCAAGCATTCGTGACAGTATGTCATTAATCATGGCCACTACCTCTTTTGTGCTTCATTTTGTCTCTAATCATATAGGGATCAGCATACTCAAGCTATAGGGCTTTAGTGAATAACTGGAATGCTGTCATAGATGGATAGAGTGGATATAAGTAAAGGACACTTTTACAAGTCTTAAGGGGCATTTAACATATGATGTGAGACCCATATTATTACACGCCAGTCGACACTCAGATGATGCGGTCAGTACCATGCTGGCTGCCTTTACTTCCTAAGACATTTTCTGGTATCCATTTTAGGTTGGGTTGACCTGGGATCCTAGGTCAGTTTTCAAAATCTGGCTCAATGCAGATTTGAACCTATGACCACTGGACTGGCAGACGAGCATCTAGCTACTACGCTACTCCACACACACACACACGCATGCACACACACACACTGGAGTTGCAGACGAGCATCTAGCTACTACGCTATTCCACACACACACACACATATAATTATACCCCCCCCCCCTTTTTTGTGTCATAGCACTGCAGAGGTTAAACAGTATTGAGTCTATGGCACAGCAGCAGCAAACACATTTGAGAAAATCTGGGCTTTTGAAATTAAACGTTACAGAATAATTCAGTGACTACAGACATTTTACAAGATCTAGGTATCAGAGACAACTGGTTCATATACAGACATTTTACAAGATGTAGATATCAGAGACAACTGGTTCATATACAGACATTTTACAAGATGTAGATATCAGAGACAACTGGTTCATATACAGACATTTGACAAGATGTAGATATCAGAGACAACTGGTTCATATACAGACATTTGACAAGATGTAGATATCAGAGACAACTGGTTCATATACAGACATTTGACAAGATGTAGATATCAGAGACAACTGGTTCATATACAGACATTTTATAAGATGTAGATATCAGAGACAACTGGTTCATATACAGACATTTTATAAGATGTAGATATCAGAGACAACTGGTTCATATACAGACATTGTACAAGATGTAGATATCAGAGACAACTGGTTCATATACAGACATTGTACAAGATGTAGATATCAGAGACAACTGGTTCATGTACAGCATCCAGTCTCATAAACTGAAATACTTTGACCATCGTCAGAGTCACAGTGACTTAGAAGAGCAGTAATGGAAGCATGGTTCTTGGAAGATGGGACAGGGCTCGGGCAGCATGAAGGTGGACACAGACATTAAAGACACCCAGGGCTGGTGTGTTGGCAACAGATCAAGAGTCTTTCATGGGGACATGAGGGGAGCAACATTCTGCACAGGACCAGCTACACTTTGGCTAATGAGGTCCCTTGCCATTGTAGAATATCTCAGATGTTATCCGTTTATCAGTATCTAGGTGTTCCTATTTTAAAACCAAAATTATACTGTTAATGCCAAGCACAGGCAGTTTAGTCTTTCTTATTTCACATATCATGACTCACGCACTCTTCGACTTCCTGTCTAGTATAACTAATTATAATTTGTATAATTGTTTCTAAAGATTATCATTCTTGATTATAATTAACATGTCAGTTAATTTATTGTTAATTGATTGATTGATTGATTTAGGATTGATTTATTGTTAATTTCCAGATGATACATCGTTGCTGGCTTCTAGACGTGTGGACCCTTCAACTGTCAGACAGGTTTATTATTTTGATACATTGGCTTTTACTAAGAAGCTAGAGTCTAAAGGTATGCATTATTGTTGGTCATATGTTACATAGAAGATTGCTACCTTCATCTGAATATCATTTATTGTTTGCTACTTTCACCTGAAGGATAATTAATTTTTTTATGGGAGTTCTTCTTTGTGTGAAAAAGAATTTCACCATAGGAAATGATTAGTTAAAATTATGAACAAATATAGCATAACTTCACAAGTAACATTCTGCCAACCAATATTTTATCTGATGATGACAAAAAGCTGTACTACTTCACTGCTATTTTGTTCTTGTAGGTCCATCTTTTTTTTCTACTGTTTCTCTTCACCACAAATGGAGGAATTAAAAGTAGTAGCTGTTTTGTTGTCTTGTTTGTTTTATGCTGTGTATAGCAGATGTTGTAATCCATTCAAGTGTTTGTAGCAAATTTTGTCAACACATTGTAATCCATTCAGGTGTCTGTGATAGGTGTTGTCACCTTATAGTCCATTCATGTGTTTGAAAGGATCTTGGTTTCCACTGATGTTACACTTTTCAATGAGAATGGTGTTGTGCAGATGGTCATATTCTTGTGTCTGTATGTATTATAACTTGAGGTCTTGGCAGCAACTCTATGATTTCTGTGTGTAACGTGGTCTTGACATCTCACAGTAACATCTCCAGGCACCACGTGCAGTTTGCACACTAGTTTAACCACATAATGAACAAGCAGCAGCACCATGAATTTGAGGCATGTCATCATTCTTTAGTCAATTATCTTTTAATGCACATGTCCTTTCTGACATCATCTGAGGCTGTCGCTAGGTACTGTGTAAACAGATTAAGCCTGAATAATAACATGCTACAATCTTGACCGAGAAAGTGGTCATAATCGTACGAAGTAGGGGTAGCCTGAGAGGATCCATGTTGTGCTAGATTCAATACACTGCTAATCAGTAGCCAGACATCTCAAGCTCATACCAAACTCCCACTGGACATGACTGCATGAAACACACTTACTATGTGGACAGCAACATTCATCCTTTACAGCCACCTGTAAACTCACTATCGCGCACAAGCCACTTGTCTTTTTCTTCTTTCGTTCGCCTGAAATATGTCTATAACTACAATGTTGTATCTTGTATGAATTTAACTGTCTTCTTTAGTTCACACAGCAGTCCTTAGAGTTTATCTTCCACTGTCGTCTCTCTAGGCCAGAAGGTTTGCCTAGATATGTTATATTTTGGGCAGTCTTGGAGTATGTGTTCTGCTGTCTGCGACGCTAATCCACATGTGCACATGGCTGTTTCACCAATCTTGAATTTTGTATACATGTGGTTGCGTAATCTATTGTGTCCTGTTCTGAGGCGCAGAATAATGACTTGTTCTGGTCTGTCCATAACGTGGTAGTCATCTTGAGCAGGTTTTGGTGGCTTTCTCCCTGATTTGATCATTCTTTTCTTTTGGTGGTATGTAACAGGCACTTCAGGCTGTTCTTCTTTGGCTCCTTCCTTAGCCAATTGATCAGCTCTGTCGTTTCCGGGTACTCCACAGTGGAATGGTATCCACTGTATGGTGACCTTATGCTGACTGCTAAGTTCAGAAAGTAGTGTCCTTAGTACTGGCAATTTCCCAGACAGGAGCGCCTCGAATACTGATTTTGCATCTGTCAATAGCATCACAGGTTGTGTACCTTTGCTGCTATTTAGTAATTTCTCTATTGCTATCTTGATTGCCTCAATTTCTGCATCATAATTATGGCAGTACTTTCCTGTTGGTACTCTGGCTGTGTCCCTAGTATTATTTGGGTATTCTATGTACACTCCCACTCCTCCATTTCGAACAGCATTTTGTACTGACCCATCTGTGTAGACTCGGATCTTCATCAAGGAAGCTGAGAGTGGCTATTCTGCGCTGCACACTGTTCTGTTCTTCCTTGTCAAATATTCCTCTCACTTCTGTCAGGATTTGTAATGATAGTCTGTGTTCATCTTTCCATGGAGTTCGCTCTGAAATAGTTGTTAGAGGGATACCAACTGTTGGCAGATCGGCGGTTTCTCTGCAGAGTCGTTTGGCCTGGTGGATAAAACTACTTCTTTTCAACCGCCCCATAGCTAGGTTTTCAAATCTGTTCTTCATAGGGTGGCCTGGCAAGCTGAAGAGCATTTCTGCTTGTATTAGCGTTTTTGTATCTCTGCGCTCACTCAGTGCTTGTGTCCTCCCCATCTTCTCCATTTCCACTATAGGGGTTGATCTCATCCTTCCTGTGATGACTCTAAGTGCTTGATTTTGCACCTTGTCCAGCTCTTGTAGTGTGGCTTTTGATGCCGAACACCACGCAGTTGACCCGTATTCCAGATGTGGCCGTATGCTCTGTTGATAAACTTTGCTAAGTATTTTCCCACTGGCTCCCCATGTGGTTCCACTTAGCTTTCTCAGGATGGCTATTTTCCTTCTGGTTTTTGCTACTGCTTTGTTGATGTGCTTTCTCCATGTCAGCTTGCCATCAAATGTTACTCCAAGGTATGTTGGTTCTTTATCTTCTCTTAGGGGTGTTCCATTTATCTGGATGATCCCTGTCTTTTGTTTTGGAGAGAGGGTAAATAGGGTGGTGCTGCACTTGTCAGTGTTTATGCTGACACACCATCTATATGCCCATGCAACAAATGTATCTACAGCTCTTTGTAGCAATCTGGTGGCCACTGATGCATGTTCATTTGTGCTCCATAGAACCAGGTTATCGGCGTACATTGCCGCTTTAATTCCATGCGGTAGATTAGCAACGAGATCATTGATGAAGATTAGAAAAAGTGTGGGGGACAAGACTCTGCTCTGGGGAACACCGTGACGCTGTAGCACTTTCTTGCTCTTTAGTCCGTCTATCTGTATTCTGGCTCTTCTGTTGTGCAATTATCCTTTCACCCATTTGTACATTCTTGCATTGACTTTGCAGTTTCTCAGTTTCTTCATCAGACCTTCTTTCCAGACTTTGTCAAAGCCTTTCTTCAGATCTATCCATGCCGCAAGCACCAGCTTCTCTTGGAATGCATCCTCAATTTCTTGAGAGAGGTAGTTGTCTGATCTTCCATAGAGTAGCACTGCCTAAAGCCAGCCTGCTGTGGCACAAGGATGTTTTAACTTTCAATGTACCACTGCAGTCTGTGATTGATGATGTGCTCCAGTGTTTTGCAGAGACAGCTGGTGAGGCTAATTGGTCTGTAGTTAGAGGCAATGGAACTATCTTTCCCTGATTTTAGGAGGGGTATCATGATTGCTTCTCTCCAGGCTTGTGGAACACTGCCTAAGGTCCAACTGTTACTGAAGATCTGCAACAGCTTTGCTTTGGCCTCTGTTCCTAGGTTCCTGATCATTTCATTGGAGATACCATCAGCTCCTGGTGACTTTCTCATTTTCAGTTTTGATATGCCTAGCTCCAGTTCGCTGATTGTGATGGGTGCCTCCAGAACCTCATGTACTATTTCCTTCTGTCCTGTATGTTGCCGTTTCTCTCGAATCTCTTGTTGTTTCTCTGGACTAATTTTGATATTGTTATCTTGTGCGAATGAGTCTGCAAAATGGTTAGCTGCTTGCTTTCTTGTTAAGATGTTTCCATCTTTATGTAGTGCAATTTTTGAGTTTCTCCCTGTGCCCCCATCGTTAAGTTGATTTATTAGCTTCCACAATTTCTTTGTGTCTCTTTCAAAGTTCAGAGACTCCGTTTTCTCCTGCCAGCTTTTCCATCTAGCCTGCAGCTTGGCCCTTTGAAATGTGGCTTTTGCGTGCTGGAATGTATTGTGGTGATCTTGGCTGGGTGTGGCCTCTGCTTGCTTTCTACACACTTCCACATCATTATGCAACTGTTCCAGTTCACTACTCCCGTAGGGTTTATATGGTTTACGGGCTCCTCTTGGTACTGTTTCTTGCGCTGCCTTTAGTATGCATTTCCCAAACTCTTCAACTACTTTATTTATGTCTTTCTCAGTATTCAGGTTTCTAACCAGTATGCTGGTGTGAATCTTGTACATTGCCCAGTCTGCTTTCTTGTAGTTCCACCTCGAGAGGGTGCTGCTTTCACTTACAAGCTCATTTTCTACAGTTAGAAAGACTGGCCGATGGTCACTGCCACCAAGTTGTTTCCCAACAGTTCGTTGAATGTTTCACTCGAGGTCTGGTGAATGAAAAGCCAGGTCAGGTGTAGTTGTAGTGTTCCATGATCTCGAGTAGAAAGTATGTGGGTCGGGCAGCTTGTTAATCAACTTGAATCTATTCTCATCCTGCCAGTCTTCCAGTCTCTCTGCTCTCTGGTCCATGTGATCATAGCCCCAGCTCTGCGAGTGGCTGTTGAAATCGCCACACACAATCATTTTTTCTTTTAGTGGTAGAGTGTCCAGTGCCTGTGGGCGGTCACTTGGACAGTAGTAATTGATCAGGTGTAGGTCTGTATTGCCTGTCTTAAGTTTAAGTGTCTGATACTCAGCCCCTTCCATGTAGATTTTGATTTGGGAAGCAGTGATGTTATTTTTTACAAGGGTCAGTATCCCACCTTTTCGCCTGTCCTTTCGGTCAGATCGGTAACACTGGTAGCCTCTGAATTTGAAGGCTATATTTTCGTTGAGGTGAGTTTCTTGCAAGCAACAAACGCTTACTTTTTCTTGGTCCAGGATGTTTTCTAATTTTATTTTTTTGTTGCTGACTCCCTCCGCATTCCAATGCATTATTTTAAATCTTTGTTTAGTATGGCCAGCCGTTCTATTCTCATGTCCCCTGGCTCCACAGGACATCTGAGAAGGACCTCCAGTAGTTGTGGTTGGACCCTTTTGAGACATAGGGCCCAGCACTGCACCTGCCTGGGGGTCCAGAGCAGGGCGAGCACCATAACATTTAGCAGTAGTCGACATATTCCATTTTGCGTAATTGCGTGGCATCCTGATTTCTGTGGTGCGCCTCCTGGCTGGTTGCCTCCGTCTTCAGCACCTTTCCTTTGCTAGAGCAGACTGTGGTCTCACTCGTGTTTAGATGTGTACGCGCGCACACACGTGTCTGCGCATGCATGTACGTGTATACACATCTAGAGCATACTGGTTATTTTTCTGTGCCAGAAATTCGCCGTCGTCCCTTCTCCTGTTAGTAAAAACAGTTCCGCCACGTGAAGGTCAGGAGTTGGACTTTTGCTGCAGAGGTTATGTATTCACAGGCCATTGGGGTATTTAAGCAATGTTGGGCGCTCACCCCAACACCAACACTGCACCCCGGCTACATACAGCAACATTTGGAACCAAGCCACTTGTAACCTCTTTATTGTGCACTGTATGTCGGGCACCAATTCCAACATTCAGCATACAAACTCATGAATTTACATTTCAATTCTCACTGTTTTAATTATCATATTCTTTCTTCATTTTTAAAATAAATTTTCATTGGCTATCTGTTGGAGTATCTTAGGATGTGTGTCACTGTAGATATTGTCAGTAATGCTTTCCATCCATCCATCATGTGCCATGCCGGTAAGCGTGGGCGGTCATGTTCTGCCATCTCACCCGATCACCAGAGTCGTGGATCAGCTCCGTGTTTCTGTCTCGACTATGCCACAAGGCCAAGCCATCCAGGTACTTGCTTCTAGGTCTTCCCCTTGGTCTGTTCCCCTCGATCTTACCAGTTGTCACCAAATTCTCCAATCCATTTCTTCTCATAACATGTCCAAAAAATTTTGACTGTCTACGTCTAATTTCTCTAATCAATTTACGATCTTCATTTGTTTCTTGAAGGACTTGTTCATTGGTCTTTCTGGCTGTCCATGGTATTCTTTGCATTTTCCTCAGAAACCACATCTCTACAGCCATCAGATGTTTTTCAGCCTGACTGCTCATTGTCCACGCTTCACATCCATACAAAAGTACAGGCTCAATGTAGCATCTCAACACTCTCTTTCTCGTTTCAATTGACATCTTTTTATTGGTCAATATGTTTTTCATCTTGCTAAAGGCTACTTTTGCCATGGCGATTCTTGTTCTAATCTCTTCAAGGCATCTCCCATCAGATGTTATTACTGTTCCGAGATAATTGTACCTGCTCACTTGTTGAAGAATATTCCCATTTACTTGTATATTACATTGTGGTATTTCGTCCTTCCTAGTGACGACCATAATCTGTGTCTTTTTACAATTTAATTCTAACCCTAGTTGTTCACTGTGTGTCACAATCGCATCTACTAAATTTTGCAGGTCCTGTTCATTGTCTGCAATCAAGACTGTATCATCTGCATATCTAATGTTATTGATGCATCGTCCCCCAATGTTGATTCCTTCCATATCTTCAATATTTCTGAAAATACTTTCACTGTACAGGGAAAACAGATCTGGAGACATTACACATCCCTGTCTCACACCCCTTTTAATAGGCTGATATTGGCTTACTTCATTATCAACTCTTATGGCAGCTTGTTGTTTCCAATATATGTTTTTTACAAGTCTAAGATCTTTTCCATCAATTTGTAGATCTTCAAGCATCCTTATCATGTTGACATGTCTCACTTTATCAAAAGCCTTTGTGTAGTCAATAAAGCAAAGGTGTAGATCTTTGTTTACTTCTATAGAACGTTCGATTATGTTTCTCAGTATATACACAGCATTTACTGTACCCTTGCCTTCCACAAACCCACATTGTTCTTCTCCTATTTCAGGTTGTATTTTCCTCCTAACTCTTTGCATGATAATTCTTAGCAAAATCTTCGTGATGTGACTCATTATACTAATTGTTCGATGTTGATCACATTCCAAGGCTCCTGATTTCTTTGGGATTGCAATAAATACAGAATTACATAACTCCTGAGGTATATTTCCAGTATCATATATTGTATTAAGCAGACTGGTAACTTGATCTATTCCATATTCTTCTAAAGCATTAATCATTTCTGTTGTGACGCTGTCTGAACCGGGGGTCTTGCCAGATTTCATATGGTTAAGAGCATTCTGAACCTCCATCTTCAAAATTGCTGGTCCTTCATTATTATTTTGAACATCATACTGTTCGTCTCTGTTGTCGTCATACAGGTTTTTCACGTAATCTGACCATTCATGTAATATCTGATCTTTTTCTATTATGACTTTTCCATCTTTTGTCTTTAGGCAGCCTGCTGATGTATGTGTTCTTTGATTAGTAAGCTCCTGAATTCTTTTGTGCATTAGGTTCGCATTGTTACTGTTGTGTTGTTTTTCAATTTCTCTGCAATTTTTCTCAAGCCATGTTTCTTTTGCCTCCTTACATAAGGTTCTCACTTTTCTGTGAATTTCTTCATATTTGGCAGGATTATTTTTGTTCTGTCTTCTTGTTTCCATTAGTTGTAAAATTTCTTCAGTCATCCATGTCTTACGACCCACTTTCTTTACTTTTGGAATAGTTTTTTCTGCTGCGCAACTGATTGAATTCTTCATCGTTTCCCATTGATCATCTACATCTTGAAACAGGATCTCTAGATCAGACAATATATCAAATTTGTTCTTTACTTCTATGTTAAAATTATCTTGTATTTCTTTGTCAGTTTTCAATTTGCACCAGTCATATTTAGGGTTTCCTGCTGTATACTTGACTTTCTTTAACTTTACCCTCAATGTGCCTGTAATTAATCTGTGATCACTGTAACAGTCTGCATTTGGAACTGTTTTTACGACTGTTAACGCATTTCGAAACCTTTTGCTAATCAGGATGTAATCTATCTGGTTTTTAATCCTGCTGTCTGGACTCCTCCATGTCCATAATCTTCTAGGATGCTGTTTAAACCAGGTGTTTCCTACAACCATTTCTTGTTCTTTTGCCCATTCTACAAGTCTGTATCCTCTTTCATTTCTCTCTCCCAAACCATGGTTGCCTACACTGCATCCATCGCCTTGCTGTCCTATTTTTGCGTTGAAATCACCCATTATGATATTTATTTCTGATTTTTTGCAGTTCTTCAAAGCAGACTCCACGTCATTATAAAATTCCTCTATGCTTTCTTCACTGCTTTCACTTGTTGGGGCATATACTTGAATGACATTTATTTTAAAAGGTCTTCCGTTTAATTTTACTAATAGGACTCTGTCTGACACAGCATGATATCCTTTGACAGAATTTGATGTTTGCTTATCTAATATAATGGCTACACCTCTTTGCTGTTCTTCTCCCCCAGAGTAAATAATCTTACAATCCTCTCCTGTCCTTATCCCTGCTCCTTTCCATCTCGTTTCCGATATTCCTAATATGTTAATCTTCTCTCTCTTCATTTCTTTTTTGATGTTTTCTAACTTTCCATCTGCATTCATTGTTCTAACGTTCCAAGTTCCTACTTTCAATGATATTAATCTGTTGCACCTAGTAGCCTGTTGACGGTCTGGAGTCACCTGGTGCGCATGACTATCCCTACCGGGCGAGGTTGCTCCTATGGAGCACCCATTTACGCCGTTTCTCTGATTATCGATGATTTCACACAACATGATTTTCTTGGCATGTGTAAAGAAGGTAGTTTGCCATTGCTTTCCTTCCTAGCAGTGACCATACTGGTCAGTGACCGTAGCCATTGTCTCCTCAAAAAAGAGATCCTCTGCCTACCGTCGTGAAGGTGGAGACCATAACCTACAACTATCTGTTGGCTGCTCTCCATCTTCATCCACCACCTGCACCCATGGCTTCACGTAACCCTGATCGGGGGGCTAAACGGGTACTCCACCTTGCCCAAGGGTGTCCCGTAGGCTAGCGGAGGGAAGGAGGCGCCTTACTTCTCCTTTGATAGGGGATACCCCTACCCCGCTACCCAAATTTGTAATGCTTTGTAATGCCAAGTAATGCTTTAGTGTTATCAAATTACATTTTCTGAGATCTAAGTAAATTGTATCATTGAATGCAAAGGTTAATTTTTGTATAATCACTCATGAGAACAGGAAAATGTTTTTACAATACAGGTTACTGTTAAAAACAGGTATAATAAGAGGCCTTGTGCAAGCTGTGAGTCCGCTAAGTGTATCAGGGCAGTTATAAGATTAAATGGAGAGAGAAATAGTCATTAAAAGTCAGGAAAGTTCCCTTTTAAATGCCATATATGCATTGGACTTATGGTGCTAGACCCATATTTTATAAACCAATTAGCTCTCGGTGGGTGATGTGGTCAATGACATGACGGCCGCCTGTACATCCCCAGACATTACCTGGTTCCTATTTTAGACTGGATACCTGTGAGCCCAGGTCCATTTTTACAATCCTTGGTGTGGATTTGAACCCATAACCAATGGACAGGCAGGCAGGCATCTAGCCACTACACTATCATGACTGAGAGAAATAGAGACAGACGTCTAGCCACTACACTACCGTAACTGACCATGACTGAGAGAAATAAAGACAGGCTGACATCTATCTGCTACGCTACCATGACTGAGAGAAATAGAGATGGGAATAAATCATTGCAGAGATTCAAACACTTATTTCTTGTAGCAGAATATTTCACTAACTGATGGCTGGAGAAAGCTAAGAAATATCATGTACCTTGTGGTTGGTTGTTGAATAGTTTGTTTGCCAGTGTTGATAAACACATGTCCTGGTGGTTAATGTGATTGTGCCATCATGAATGTGCTTATAAATGTACTTTTCCAGGATTTACAAGAGAGCAGGCTGAGGGATTTGCTGAGTCCTTGGTGGAGATCATCAACACAACCTTGGATCATCAGGGTCGACACATGGTTACTAAACCACAACAGGTGTTTGTACCATAAGCTGTTGTCATTTTAGTTATTACCAGTAGTGTAGTCGTAACATAAATAGGACCAGGGTGTTTTACAAACTGCATCATGACCACATAGAACACTAGTAGAAATACATTTTTCTTTCTGCATATCCTTTACAGCATTTTCAGCTGCTGTTGGTGTCTTGGCAAGTTTACGTTCGGTAGTTTGCCATTGCTTTCTGAACGACCGGCTCACATACCTCCATAAGTAACCAGCGAGGCGCGATCTGCTGCCGAATCTCGCGCAGCTGTGTTCTACGTGGGTATACAGGTTTACAAACAACGTCCTTAACCCCTTCGCTAGGGAGACTGGCAGAAATACATTAACCCACACATTATGGTATTATAGTTGTTAATGTGATGTTTATTGTTAATATTATCATTATAATATGAGGTCAACGTAGCTGAAAGATTTAATGTAATAACGTTTAACCTTTTTTCTGGTGACCACGGTAGTGGTCAGTTGGACTTGTGGTCCAGTAGGCAATGATAAGCTACTGTCTTGTAAATCACAAACCGCCAGTTTATCGCCAGAAGAACCTACAGTAGGTTTCAGTGCCAAGCCACCGAGATGTGATGAGGTCAAGGCTGTTGTGAAGAAGACCAAAGGTAAGTCAGCACTGGGCCCCAACGGTGTCTTGTACACAGTGTACAAGCGATGCCCAAATGTCCTGCAAAGGCTCCACCAGATATTGAAATCCGCGTGGAGACACCAACGAATAAGTCCGGAGTGGAGCAAGGTCAGTGGAATCTACATACCCAAGAAACAGAACTCAACAAACATTATCCAGTTTAGGCCAATCTCTCTTCTGAACGTCAAGGGAAAAATATTCTTCTCGGTCATGGCTAGCAGAGTCACGACATATCTAATGGTGAACAGGTATATCGACAAGGCGGTTCAAAAAGGGGGAATACCGGGTGTCCCTGGATGTGTGGAACATGCTAACATGATCTGGGAAGCTATCCAGAGAGCGAAGAGTGAAAAGTCAAACCTTCACATGGTATGGTTGGACCTGGCTAACGCCTACGGGCCAGTGCCCCACCAGATGCTGTGGCAGGCCCTTAGGATGTACCACATGCCCGAGGAGATACATCAATGCTTAAGCAGTATTTCTCCGGGTTAACTCTCCGTTTCTCTACCTCGACGTTCACGACCAGATGGATTGACCTCCAAGTGGGTATAACTATGGAATGTACAATTTTGCCGATACTGTTTGTCATGGCCATGCAAGTCGTTCTGGATGCAGCATCCGGCTATGCACAGGACCGAGACTCAATGTGGAATGTAGGATGTCGCCACTCAAGGCCTTCATGGACGACACGACTATCCTGACACCAGATGAGAGTCATGCACACCGCATGCTCCAAAGGCTTAATCAACTGATCGACTCGTGCAGGATGAGCTTCAAACCCAAGAAGTCAAGAAGCCTGTCGATCGTGAAGGGTAAAGTGGCGGCAACTAAATTCAAAGTGGCTAACCAGGCGATCCCCACTGTAATTGAGAAGAATCGATGAGTGGCTCCCAGCCGACGCTCAGGACGGGAAGGAAATGGAAGGTTGATGAGGCAGTCAAATCAGCGTAAAGTTCGCTCCAGCTAAAGAAAGTGATGGGACATACCCAGTCCAACAGACAAGTCTTTGGCTACCAAAGTGACATGCAATGGTGGTCGAAGGCGTCGGCTAGGCAGCGCAGGGACATGGTAGTCAAGGAGATTTGTGAAGACGAGAAGCAAGTGCAGAAAATGGTGCAGCAGCTGCAGTAAGGGCAATGGGTGTCATGGAAGGGAACTCAGCAGAAGTCCCTCTCATGGAACGATATATGGTGCTTGCCGCCATTGAGAATAAGCTTCCTTGTCAGATCACTTTACGACCTCCTGCCATCAGCTGTTAACCTGGTCAGATGGGATTTATCCGAAGACACAACATAGCACATGCTGTCTGCGTGCAGAGCGGCCCTTTGATCAAGGCTGATTCACGTGGTGCCACAAAAAGGTTCTCATCGAACTGGCAGCCATAGTGGATGTAGCAAGACTCCAGGCAAACAAGGGGACTGTTGTTAAAACTGGGTGGATAGGCTTTGTAAAAGCTGGACAAAAGTTGAACAGCAGAGTCGACTGCCCTGACAGCCTGCCATCCATCCTCAGGGACGTTGAAGACTGAGAGCTGCCAGTAGACCTGCAGGGCCGTGGCAATTACCCAGCAGAAATCCTGAAGTTTCAGCTGCGACCAGACATAGTAGTGTGCTCTCCATCGACTAAACAGTTGGTACTAATCGAGCTAATTGTTCCGTTCGAGTCAAGGGTCGAGCAGCAGCACACCTATAAGATGAAGAAATACAGTGACATGGTCGCAAGCCTGAGACAAGAAGGATATACTGTCAGGCCTTTCGCCATTGAGATAGACCTTGAGATAGGCCTTGTTACCACCAACACTGCATACAACATGGGGAAGCAACTAGATGTAAAGGGACTAGCAAGAACCTGGAAACGTAAAAGACTGAGCGGCAGTGGAGAAGGCCTCGAGCCTTGCAAGCGCAATACGGTGGTGGGACAAGGATCTGCAGTAAATGGTTCAACTTTGCCTGCAATGTTAGTCACTGTCTCTTAAGAAAAACAACCTCGGTAACACAACATCCTCTCCAGAAAAATACTACCTCACAATGAGACCGAAACAACAGCCACTCCGAAGTCGACAAGGGAAAGTCTTGATAGATACGGATGATAGGAGAAAGACATCTGGAAGTCATGACCCAGATGGGCCGCCCCCTGAGAGTGTCAGGAAGGTAAAGGGGCCGAAACATTCGTCAAGGGGGACTTCTTCGTATAAACAGAACTTCCTGTTGTATATATAATTAGTTACACATATTTACTGTATAGCACTGGCTAAGATGCCGTAGCTGTTTAGAAATCTCCACGAAGATTAAATTAAAATCAGATTATTTAAAACTAAATATTTACTGTCATTTTGTGAAACAGGGCATGCCTTACAATATCATGCCCTAGAATATCATGTCTTACGAGATGTATTCTCTAGATGGCACTGGTACATCCTCTTGCTGCATGCTTATATTTACATAAAGGTAGCTATATATTAATCCAGCAGTTTTGTTGAAGCAAATGAGAATAGTAGAGAGCTTTCCAGAGTAAAACATCTAATGATATTAGTTGAGACATCTTTCCCATGTAAAACATCCGGTGATAGTAGTTAAGTTTTCCCATGTAAAACATCCAGGGATAGTAGTAGTGACACAGCTTTCCCATGTAAAACATCCAGTGATAGTAGTAGAGACAGCTTTCCCATGTAAAACATCCAGTGATAGTAGTAGAGACAGCTTTCCCATGTAAAACATCCAGTGATAGTAGTAGAGACAGCTTTCCCATGTAAAACATCCAGTGATAGTAGTAGAGACAGCTTTCCCATGTAAAACATCCAGGGATAGTAGTAGAGACAGCTTTCCCATGTAAAACATCCAGTGATAGTAGTAGAGACAGCTTTCGCATGTAAAACATCCAGTGATAGTAGTAGAGACAGCTTTCCCATGTAAAACATCCAGTGATAGTAGTAGAGACAGCTTTCCCATGTAAAACATCCAGTGATAGTAGTAGAGACAGCTTTCCCATGTAAAATGTCCAGTGATAGTAGTAGAGACAGCTTTCCCATGTAAAACATCCAGGGATAGTAGTAGAGACACAGCTTTCCCGTGTAAATCATCCAATGATAGTAGTAGAGACACAGCTGTCCCATGTAAAACATCCAGGGATAGTAGTTGAGACAGCTTTCCCATGTAAAACATCCAGTGATAGTAGTAGAGACAGCTTTCCCATGTAAAACGCCCAGTGATAGTAGTAGAGACAGCTTTCCCATGTAAAACATCCAGTGATAGTAGTAGAGACACAGCTTTCCCATGTAAAACATCCAGGGATAGTAGTTGAGACAGCTTTCCCATGTAAAACATCCAGGGATAGTAGTAGTGACACAGCTTTCCCATGTAAAACATCCAGGGATAGTAGTTGAGACAGCTTTCCCATGTAAAACATCCAGGGATAGTAGTAGAGACAGCTTTCCCATGTAAAACATCCAGTGATAGTAGTAGTGACACAGCTTTCCCATGTAAAACATCCAGGGATAGTAGTTGAGACAGCTTTCCCATGTAAAACATCCAGGGATAGTAGTAGTGACACAGCTTTCCCATGTAAAACATCCAGGGATAGTAGTTGAGACAGCTTTCCCATGTAAAACATCCAGGGATAGTAGTAGAGACACAGCTTTCCCATGTAAAACATCCAGGGATAGTAGTTGAGACAGCTTTCCCATGTAAAACATCCAGGGATAGTAGTAGTGACACAGCTTTCCCATGTAAAACATCCAGTGATAGTAGTAGAGACAGCTTTCCCATGTAAAACATCCAGTGATAGTAGTAGAGACAGCTTTCCCATGTAAAACATCCAGTGATAGTAGTAGAGACAGCTTTCCCATGTAAAACATCCAGGGATAGTAGTAGAGACAGCTTTCCCTTGTAAAACATCCAGGGATAGTAGTAGAGACAGCTTTCCCATGTAAAACATCCAGTGATAGTAGTAGAGACAGCTTTCCCATGTAAAACGTCCAGTGATAGTAGTAGAGACAGCTTTCCCATGTAAAACATCCAGGGATAGTAGAGACACAGCTTTCCCATGTAAAACATCCAGTGATAGTAGTAGAGACAGCTTTCCCATGTAAAACGTCCAGTGATAGTAGTTGAGACAGCTTTCCCATGTAAAATGTCCAGTGATAGTAGTAGAGACACAGCTTTTCCATGTAAAACATCCAGTGATAGTAGTAGAGACAGCTTTCCCATGTAAAACATCCAGTGATAGTAGTAGAGACAGCTTTCCCATGTAAAACATCCAGTGATAGTAGTAGAGACAGCTTTCCCATGTAAAACATCCAGGGATAGTAGTAGAGACAGCTTTCCCATGTAAAACGCCCAGTGATAGTAGTAGAGACAGCTTTCCCATGTAAAACGTCCAGTGATAGTAGTTGAGACAGCTTTCCCATGTAAAATGTCCAGTGATAGTAGTTGAGACACAGCTTTCCTGTGTAAATCATCCAGTGATAGTAGTTGAGACAGCTTTCCCATGTAAAACGCCCAGTGATAGTAGTAGAGACAGCTTTCCCATGTAAAACGTCCAGTGATAGTAGTTGAGACAGCTTTCCCATGTAAAATGTCCAGTGATAGTAGTTGAGACACAGCTTTCCTGTGTAAATCATCCAGTGATAGTAGTTGAGACAGCTTTCCCATGTAAAACGCCCAGTGATAGTAGTAGAGACAGCTTTCCCATGTAAAACGTCCAGTGATAGTAGTTGAGACAGCTTTCCCATGTAAAATGTCCAGTGATAGTAGTTGAGACACAGCTTTCCTGTGTAAATCATCCAGTGATAGTAGTTGAGACAGCTTTCCCATGTAAAATGTCCAGTGATAGTAGTTGAGACACAGCTTTCCTGTGTAAATCATCCAATGATAGTAGTAGAGACACAGTTGTCCCATATAAAACATCCAATGATAGTAGTAGAGACACAGCTTCCCCATGTAAAACATCCAGTGATAGTAGTTGCGACACAGCTTCCCCGTGTAAAACATCCAATGATAGTAGTTGAGACACAGCTTTCTCATGTAAAATTTCACTGAAAGATGTGGCATGGGGTGTCTTTCATTTGACATGGGGTATCTTTCAAAGCAGTGCTCTAAGGTCTCTCTCAGTTGTTAACATTCATGTTTTGAACTGAGAGGTTCTTCATAACAATAATTGTTTTGTTAGTGATTTCCCATGGCTATATGAATTGAAAACAATGAGGTATATTTAGCTCCTGCGAAAAGAAGAGACATAATAGACACAGACACAGTGTACATACCTTACAAAAAACTCCATCCTAGGTGAAACTTATACAAAAAACCATAAACAAAAACAATCAATAAATATACAATACTGAAGTATTAAAATAAAACAATAAGTATTACAGGGCAACAAAGCACAGTTATTGTTATTGTTGTTCTCTGGCCCATAACAAATTTCCTGATAAATATAATTATTTTCATTTATCAAACTTTGTGCATCTCAGATGTTCTACTTGTTATTATTAGTATTATGTTCACTGTTCATATAATTTTTAATTATAATTTGGGAAGAATTAGGTCATCACAAGACACTGCATATAATGTATTCCTGTATTAGGTTTATTTGTGTTGTGTCATGTTATCGTAATCTGGTAGGCTATTTTCTTCTAGTGATTAACTTCTTTGGGTTTCTTTTGCTCAGGAAATAGCAGTCCAACAGTTGATGTCGGAAATTGTGTCAGTGAAAAAAGATATGACATTGCTTCAAAAGAGTGAGTTCTCCTCCTTGAAGACAGAAACTGAAGTAAGATTTCTTCTGGTTGTCTTTACCATTGTTGGCTTATTGATTATTTTATAATGTCAAGTATTTTGAAGTCGAATATATGCATCCTTCAGTATAGTTATGTTGTGTTATTTATATGGTTAGATTTGGCATTAACATATTATGCTGGGCTTAGTAGACTTCACCAGTGTCTACGGTATCTAGGCATCTAGAGTGGAATTATATTTTCAGTGTTTTATTTATATAGATTATGGGTGGCTGAAAGAGTCTGTGTGTTCTCAACATCTCTGTTTTCCTTGTCCTTGTTGCGGTTACAAATACGGGAACATTTCATTTATCTCAGGTGGTACGAAGGCTCACCTTCGCTACAGTGTACCCAAGTGTGGTGGCATAGTGCTTAGTGCGCTTGCCTGCAAAGACTGTGGTCCAGGTTTAATCAGCAGCAGGGCATACCTTTCTAAGTCTTCTGGATCATGTCCGGATATCATCCACAACCCTTCAGTTCTACCCTTCAACTCCTAGCCCTTTGTACCATCAGCTGGCAGGGAATGTTTCTCTTGGTGGTAAATTACCTATGGATGGGGGAGGGGGGAGAGAGAGAGCGTGCAGCTGTGGAACCAGGTGGGGAAACAGTTTGAGAACCTGTATGTGGATAGGATGAGATTGCAGGAGTTGGCAGGGGTTCTGGTAGAATCTCAACACTGAGAGGAAAGACCAGGAAAACATTCAATCAGATAGCGATCTGAACAATTAGTAGTGTGACTCTTCACTGGCTGTTGAACGAGGGACGGAGCGCATATTGGAATGTCCCAAATGCAGTTATGTCAGTTCTTAGCTCAACTCAACTCTGTGCCATCAATGATGGACGGCAGATGTGCAGGGTAGATGACTTTACCTTATGCTCTCAGCCCAGCTTTAAGGAAGTTCATCTCGCTGGTGCCACCTTTGGTTTTCTTGTTCACCTGTAGTCTTGCAACATCCACTATGGCTGCCAGCTTAGTGAGCACTTTGCTGTGGTATTGTGAAAATTGCCTTTGTCCAAGGGCTGGCTACCTTACATGCAGATAATAGTTTTACACATGTACCTGGGCTCCCACATTGACCCAGCCTAAAATAGGTAGCACGAATGCCTTGGGAAGGCAGCCAGTGTGGTACTGAACACAACCCAAGTGCTGTTGGGTCTACACAAACATGGGTCAAGCACCATATGCCCAGTGCATCTGAAGGCATGTACAAGGGCTCTTTATTGTTGACTGACTTTATATTCTCCACAGTTGTAAATTGAAGTAACATAATTTGACAAGATGATAGCAATTTTATTTGAATGGCAATTAGCAATGTAGTCATTGCATAAGTCACAAAAAAGATATGCTGGTGGGCGTGCATACAACCTACACTACAGTGGGTGACTAGATTTTGTTATTTCATACATTTCACTTTCTTCTTGTTTTATCATCCCTCAAACATTACAGAAAATAAGTATTGAGCTGTCACAAGTCCGAGGTCACATGAATGATGAGATTTTGAAATTGAAGGGACAGTTCAGTCTTGACATTAATCTTGAGAGGGGACGTGCAATAGAAGCAGTAGGTATCTCTTATTGGGATGTGTTGGTTAACAAGTAACTTTATTTACTGACTTTTGTTGTGTGTTCATTCAGCTGTATATGTATGTGAATAACGAAGACACAAACAATAGATTGCATGATTTATTGCCTGGCATATTTCGCTGCATCTCGTCAGGTACATACTGCAGAAATCACACAACTTACGTGAATTAACTAGATAAATCCTTCAAACTGAAATATACACATGTTCGCACAGTAATGTTGATTGTCTACCACGGTAATTTTAAACTTACTAACATGTCTTTCTGCTTGCACAAGGACGGCTTACGAAGGTTGATTATTATAGCTTCAGCAAACTTTAACAATCGACTACTTTGTGTGTTGAACAACACAGGGAAGGCACTGTCTCTTTCGACCATGTGACCACTTTCGAGCACTTGTCTCGCGACCGATGAAGCTGGACTGTTCCGGTGTGTTGGCCTGCCTAGGCTACCATCTTCGTGTGTAGTATCTTGTCCACCCAATTCGGAATGTGTTCCGAAACCCTGCAATGTAACTGTCGCTCAATTCTACCTATGTAGATGGCCTCGCATCTGCATGTAAATTGGTAAGTAAATACAATTTGATTTGGCGTACAAAGCTACAGGTTCTTTTACTGCTGGGATGGGGATCGGTGTGTTTCTGTACCTGATGACTGGAGTTGCAACTAAGAATGTTCGCCCGGCTACTGTGATGAGCCGGTCCCACAGACGTTGCATTACGTCATCTCCTCGGAAGGTTAGCTGGATGAATAACTTGAGTTTAGGGACTGTAGTTACTTCTGGTTTAGGTTTGGACTGTTGGCAGTGGCGCTTCATAAATCCTGTGGAGTACCCATTCAGGTTTAAGGCATTCTTCAGAGTTTCAAATTCCTCTGTCAGTGTGTCCTGGGTGCATATCTTCCTAGCACAGTCAAACAGGGTCCGTACTAAGCCCTGTTTGTACTGGACAGGTGCGAAGCTCTGAAAATTTAAGTATTGGCCAGTCCATGTTTCTTTGCGGTGCACCGATCTTTGAATTGTGCCGTCTGCTCTATGCCTCATTAGGATATCTAGAAACGGCAACACTTCGTTGTGTTCGAGTTCCATAGATAGAGAGATGTTTTTATGTGTCTCGTTCATTGTGGCCTGGAACGACGTTGCTTGTAGCTCATCTGTGGTGATAATTAGTATATCGTCCACGTAACGATGGTAAAAGGCCAAGTTATTGATGTCTGAGGATCTCTTTTCTTCTAAGTGTGCCATGAAGATGTCCGCTAGAATAGGTCCAAGTGGGCTCCCAGTGGCCACTCAGTCAATTTGGTGATATGACTTGTTTAGAAAGTTGAATTGTATGTTAGCGGTACATAATTTTAATAGCCTCTCTAGTATGTACCTGACGAGATGCAGCGAAATATGCCAGTCAATAAATCAGGCAATCTATTGTTTGTGGCTTCGTTATTCAAATTCATCACATTGTTTTCAGTATATTTATGTCATTATTCATTTGAGAGACAGCATGCCACATTATGTTTGCATCTCAGTTCTAGAATGTATGTAATCTAACAGTAGTAGAATGCAGTTCGTCAGAGGCCGCTATTATAATGCGAGTCTTCAGTGCACAAGCTGGAAATAAGAGATATGATGATACAACTGAAGAATACAGACTTCAATGCAAAATCTGGGAACAAGAAATTATATACAAATAGAGAATACAAACTTGAATGCAAAATCTGGAAACAAGACAAACAAGCAGAGAATACTGGCATGGAGAAAAAATGATAGAGAAGATGCACCAATGGATTTGAACAAGACATGGTGTCCCACTGGCAGTGTGTTGAAGTGCACTTGTGTCTTTAGTTGTGCATTGTCAACTTTTAGGAGTGACTGATTTGAATCCTGGTGTGACTTTAGTTTTCATATTTTCTTTTGTCTTATGTGTTTTGTTATTTCTTCTTGTTTCCTTATCACCTGAGAGTTCTAGTCAATATCAGCGTATTCACATTTTATGTTGTTTCATGTTATGAAGACTTCCTTGGCAATGGGTTTCTGCAATTTATGTAACAACACATGAGAAAAACAACACACAAATAACTTGCAGAATATCTGAAGCCATGGCAGCAGTTAGTCAGATGAAGAGCATTCTGTGTAATGAATCCATGTCCCTGGATGTCAGAAAGCATGTCTAGGGTGTTCCATGATGCCCTGACAGTTGTGTTCACTTCAGTCTTTGGCACTGATTGGAAAGAAACTAAAGACTACTGAGTTCCTCCATTTCATGTACAATTCACAAAAGCAGATTATCACTCACATAAGGATATGATAGTCATTATTTTATGGTCACATGAGAAGAGACTCTCTGTGGAAGATTGAATTTGTGAGAGACAGAGGAGTGTGACAGAGAGAGAAAATGCTAGATATGATAGTCATTATTTTATGGTCACATGAGAAGAGACTGTCTGTGGAAGATTGAATTTGTGAGAGACAGAGGAGGGTGACAGAGAGAGAAAATGCTGGAAATGTTAGCGAAGATGGTTGTGTTCACCAGGTGTACCGGAAATAAATGGTTATAGAGGAAAATAATCGCTTGTATATGACAGATGGTGATGATTACATTGTAAAGGTGGACAAATACAGGGTTTTCAGTCACTGCTGCCTAGAAATATTTATTTTCTGCCAGAATTTTCAAATTCAGTTCTCAAAAATATGTAGCTATATCTTAGTTTGATTCATGGTTTTCTTAGCCTATGTGTGCAAAACATATCTGGTTCCTGAGAGAAAGGGGCTGGCTCCTAATTATTTTTAGTTTTGTCTACCCATGACATTGTTTTCTGTCAGATATGCTAATGCAACAATATGTACATATGTGTGCCTGTGTATGTTATTCTGTTTGAGACACATACACCTTATGTTTGCATCCCAATTGGAGAATGTATGTACAGCCAGTTTCATCCACTGGCCACCTGATGATGTCTCACTGTCTTTCCTGTTGCTAGCATGCAGAAAATGAAAAAAAGTTACAGCAGCTTCACAACAAGATTGAAACTGAGATAGCAAACCTAAAGACCATTTATGAAGTTTACCGTAATGATGTCTTCAAATATGCAGGCGGTGAGTGAACTTTCACCTTCTGGGCAAATATATCTTCATAAATGTTATAGTTCATGTTCTGTTAGATTTGTTTTACCAACAACACCAGACTGCCACATATTCTGTATTAAATCTTGACATTTTATCATATATATTTGTGTAACATATTTCAGTTGATTATTTCATACAGTTTTAAACGTTTACTTTTGTCATAAACTGTACTTCACTTCCATTGTTACATTTCTTCCTCATGTACTTGTTACAGTCCATATATTTTTAATTAATTTTTTTCATATCTTACATTGACTTTTATGTGGACAACTCTGCAACCAAGCAGAGCAGGGCACTCAGTAGTCCTGACAATCGGACATTGCTATCAAAGGCTGAGGTAATTTACCTCTGGGTGGGTGTTTAAGACAAGGAGAAACCACTGCAGTATCTTCCCAAGTAGATTTGAGTAGTAGAATTAGGCTAATAGTTGTCTAAGGACATGGTCATCTGGTAGGGACCATCACTAGCCAAGGAGTATACCAGGCCATTAGTCAAGCTGCTGGTGGCAAAAATAAAACCATCAAACTTGGAAAAGGCACTTGAAATGTCAGAACATTGGCAAAAATAGGAAAGTTAGATCTTCTTCTTTCGTTCGCTTGAAATATGTCTATATCTGCAATGTCGTCTCTTGCATGAATTGAACTGTTTTTTTCAGTTCACACAGTGGTCCATAGAGTTTATCTTCCACTGTCGTCTCTCTAGGCCAGAAGGTTTGCCTAGATATGCTATATTTTGGGCAGTCTTGGAGTATGTGCTCTGCTGTCTGCGACGCCAATCCACATGTGCACATGGCTGTTTCACCAATCTTAAATTTTGTATACATGTGGTTGCGTAATCTATTGTGTCCTGTTCTGAGGCGCAGAATAATGACTTGTTCTGGTCTGTCCATAATGTGGTAGTCATCTTGAGCAGGTTTTGGTGGCTTTCTGACTGATTTGATCATTCTTTTCTTTTGGTGGTATGTAACGGGCACATCAGGCTGTTCCTCTTTGGCTCCTTCCTTAGCCAATTGATCAGCTCTGTCGTTTCCGGGTACTCCACAGTGGGATGGTATCCACTGTATGATGACTTTATGCTGACTGCTAAGTTCAGAAAGTAGTGTCCTTAGTACTGGCAATTTCCCAGAGAGGAGCGCCTCGAGTACTGATTTTGCATCTGTTAGTAGCACCACAGGTTGTGTACCATTGCTGTTATTTAGTAATTTCTCTGTTGCTATCTTGATTGCCTCAATTTCGGCATCATAGTTATGGCAGTACTTTCCTGTCGGTACTCTGGCTGTGTCCCTGGTATTATTTGGGTATTCTATGTACACTCCCGCTCCTCCATTTCGAACAGCATTTTGTGCTGACCCATCTGTGTAGACTCGGATCCAGAGGTCCTGTGGGTATTCTTCATCAAGGAAGCTGAGAGTGGCTGTTCTGCGCTGCACACTGTTCTGTTCTTCCTTGTCAAATATTCCTCTCACTTTTGTCTGGATTTGTAACGATAGTCTATGCTCATCTTTCCATGGAGTTCGCTCTGGAATAGTTGTTAGGGGGATACCAACTGTGGGCAGATCAGTGGTTTCTCTGCAGAGTCGTTTGGCCTGGTGGATAAAACTACTTCTTTTCAACTGCCCCATAGCTAGGTTTTCAAATCTGTTCTTCATAGGGTGGCCTGGCAAGCTGAGGAACTTTTCTGCTTGTATTAGCGTTTTCGTATCTCTGCGCTCACTCAGTGCCTGTGTCCTCCCCATCTTCTCCATTTCCACTATAGGGGTTGATCTCATCCCTCCTGTGGTGACTCTAAGTGCTTGATTTTGCACCTTGTCCAGCTCTTGTAGTGTGGTATTTGATGCTGAACACCACGCAGTTGACCCATATTCCAGGTGTGGTCGTATGCTCTGTTGGTAAACTTTGCTAAGTATTTTCGTACTGGCTTCCCATGTGGTTCCACTTAGCTTTCTCAGGATGGCTATTTTCCTTCTGGCTTTTGCTACTGCTTTGTTGATGTGCTTTCTCCATGTCAGCTTGCCATCAAATGTTACTCCAAGGTATGTTGGTTCTTTATCTTCTCTTAGGGGTGTTCCATTTATCTGGATGATCCCTGCCTTTTGTTTTGGAGAGAGGGTAAATAGGGTGGTGCTGCACTTGTCAGTGTTTATGCTGACACACCATCTATTTGCCCATGCAGCAAATGTATCTACAGCTCTTTGTAGCAATCTGGTGGCCACTGATGCATATTCATTTGTGCTCCATAGAACCAGGTCATCGGCATACATTGCCGCTTTAATTCCATGCGGTAGGTGAGCAACAAGATCATTGATGAAGATTAGAAAAAGTGTGGGGGACAAGACTCCGCCCTGGGGGACACCGTGACGCAGTAGTACTTTCTTGCTCTTGAGTCCGTCTATCTGTACTCTGGCTCTTCTGTTGTGCAAGTATGCTTTCACCCATTTGTACATTCTTCCATTGACTTTGCAGTTTCTCAGTTTCTTCATCAGACCTTCTTTCCAGACTTTGTCAAAGGCTTTCTTCAGATCTATCCATGCCGCAAGCACCAGCTTCTTCTCTTGGAATGCATCCTCAATTTCTTGAGAGAGGTAGGTTGTCTGATCTTCCGTAGAGTAGCACTGCCTAAAGCCAGCCTGCTGTGGCACAAGGATGTTTTTACTTTCAATGTACCACTGCAGTCTGTGATTGATGATGCGCTCCAGTGTTTTGCAGAGACAGCTGGTGAGGCTAATTGGTCTGTAGCTAGAGGCAATGGAACCATCTTTCCCTGATTTTAGGAGGGGTATCATGATTGCTTCTCTCCAGGCTTGTGGAACACTGCCTAAGGTCCAGCTGTTATTGAAGATCTGCAACAGCTTTGTTTTGGCCTCTGTTCCTAGGTTCCTGATCATTTCATTGGAGATACCATCAGCTCCTGGTGACTTTCTCATTTTCAGTTTTGATATGGCTAGCTCCAGTTCGCTGATTGTGATGGGTGCCTCCAGAACCTCATGTACTATTTCCTTCTGTCCTGTATGTTGTCGTTTCTCTCGAATCTCTTGTTGTTTCTCTGGACTAATTTTGATATTGCTATCTTGTGCGAACGAGTCCGCAAAATGGTCAGCTGCTTGCTTTCTTGTTAAGATTTTTCCATCTTTATGTAGTGCAATTTTTGAGTTTCTCCCTGTGCCCTCGTCATTAAGCTGTTTTATTAGCTTCCACAATTTCCTTGTGTCTCTTTCAAAGTTCAGAGACTCCGTTTTCTCCTGCCAGCTTTTCCGTCTAGCCTGCAGCTTGGCCCTTTGAAATTTGGCTTTTGCATGCTGGAATTTATTGTGGTGCTCTTGGCTGGGTGTGGCCTCTGCTTGCTTTCTACACACTTCAACATCATTATGCAACTGTTCCAGTTCACTACTCCAGTAGGGTTTATATTGTTTACGGGCTCCTCTTGGTACTGTTTCTCGCGCTGCCTGTAGTATGCATTTCCCAAACTCTTCAACTGCTTTATTTATGTCTTTCTCAGTGTTCAGGTTTCTAACCAGTATGCTGGTGCGATGCTTGTACATTGCCCAGTCTGCTTTCTTGTAGTTCCACCTCGAGAGGGTGCTGCTTTCACTTACAAGCTCATTTTCTACGGTTAGAAAGACTGGCCGATGGTCACTGCCACCAAGTTGTTTCCCAACAGTTCGTGTAATGTTCCACTCCAGGTCTGGTGAATGAAAAGCCAGGTCAGGTGTAGTTGTAGAGTGCCATGATCTCGAGTAGAAAGTATGTGGGTCGGACGGCTTGTTAATCAACATGAATCTATTCTCATCCTGCCAGTCTTCCAGTCTCTCTCCTCTCTGGTCCATGTGATCATAGCCCCAGCTCTGCGAGTGGCTGTTGAAATCGCCACACACAATCATTTTTTCTTTTAGTGGTAGAGTGTCCAGTGCCTGTGGGCGGTCACTTGGACAGTAGTAATTGATCAGATGTAGATCTGTATTACCTGTCTTAAGTTTAAGTGTCTGATACTCAGCCCCTTCCATGTAGACTTTGATTTGGGAAGCCATGATGTTATTTCTTACAAGGGTCAGTATCCCACCTTTTCGCCTGTCCTTTCGGTCAGATCGGTAACACTGGTAGCCTCTGATTTTGAAGGCTATATTTTCATTGAGGTGAGTTTCTTGCAAGCAACATATGCTTACTTTTTCTTGGTCCAAGATTTTTTCTAATTCTATTTTTTTGTTGCTGACTCCCTCCGCATTCCAGTGCATTATTTTAAGTCTTCGTTTAGTATGGCCAGTCGTCCTATTCTCATGTCCCCTGGCTCCACAGGACATCTGAGAAGGACCTCCAGTAGTTGGGGTTGGACCCTTTCGAGACATAGGGCCCGGCACTGCACCTGCCTGGGGGTCCAAAGCAGGGCGAGCACCATAACGATTAGCAGTAGTCGACATATTCCATTTTGCGTGATTGCGTGGCATCCTGATTTCTGTGGTGCGCCTCTTGGCTGGTTGCCTCCGTCTTCAGCACCTTTCTTTGCTAGAGCAGACTGTGGTCTCACTCGAGTGTAGATGTGTACGCGCGCACACACCTGTCTGCGCATGCATGTACGTGCATACACATCTAGAGCATACTGGTTATTTTCCGGCGCCAGAGACTCGCCGTCGCCCCTTCTCCTGTTAGTTTAAACAGGTCCGCCACGTGAAGGCCAGGAGTTGGACTTTTGCTGCATAGGTTATGTATTCACGAGCCATTGAGGTATTTGAGCAATGTTGGGCGCTCACCCCAACACCGCGCCTCGGCTACATACAGCAACATTTGGAACCCGAAAGTTAGATGATGTAGTAAAGGAAATGGACAAGTTGAACAGTAAGATCCTGGGGATGAGCAAGATGAGATGGAAGGGATTTGGTAAAATAATAATAGACACAATGATATATTCCAGAAGTGATAAACATGAAAAAGGAGTAGAACTACTGCTTGACAAGAAAATAGTTACATCATTGGTTATTGGGGTATTTCAGACCTGGTTTTCGTTATTAAAATCTAAGGCAAATCAATGCATGTAAACATTATACAAGTATATACTAACAGCAAGCAGTAGTGGTGAAGATATATATATATATACAGATTTTATAATGAAATAGAAATGGCATCAAACTACATCACAAGAAGTAAAGATATTATGAGGGCGAGTCAATAAGTAAGTCACACAGTTCTGTGGGATTGCAGGTAAATGTAGTTGGTGTCATTAGGTGACAGCAACATCAAACTTTATATTCCCGTTCGTCAGGTGGCGCTAGGTGTCTCATGCGCATGTGTAGCACATAAACAAAATGGCAACTGTACTTAAGGAGTGTACAACCAAAGAGCAACGTGCTGTTGTGCATTTTTTGTGGGCAAAAGGACTGCCTGCAAAGGAAATTCATAAGGAAATTCTTCCTGTTTATGCTGACAAATGTTTGTCCCATAAAGCAGTGCATAGCTGGGTAGAAACGTTTTCTCAAGGACACTATAAAATTGTTGATGAAATCCGATCTGGTTGTCCTGTTGAAATCACATCTGTGCAGCGGGTGGAGGAGATGATTAGAGGTGACAGGCAAGTAATGAAAGACTCCGTAAAATCTGCAATAGGGTGCTCACATGGTTCAGCATACAGCATAATGCATGATCGATTGAAACTTAAGAAAGTGTGCTCAAGGTGGATACCCAGACAATTGAAGGGGGAACTCAAAATGAACCGATTTGGCCTGTCATTACATCATCTCTGTCGATACTAAGATGAAGGAGAAGACATGCTGAACAGGATTGTTACTGGGGACGAATAATGGGTTCATCATACCAGCCTGAATCAAAGCATCTTTCAATGCAATGGAAACATCCTTCTTCCCCTTGTGTCCAAAAATTCAAGGTTACGCCATCAGCAGGGAAGGTTATGCTGACAGTGTTTCTGGGATTGTTAAACAATTTCAAGAAGAAAGGTGACAGTGTGAATTATGAATTGTACTGTGAAGTTCTATCGATGCTTCATGGTGCTATTCGAAGAAAACGTCCAGGACTGCTGACTAGCGGAGTGTTGCTTCTTCATGACAATGCCAGACAACATACAGCTCGATTAACTCAGGAGAAAATTAACCAACTAAGGTGGGAAGTTCTGGAAATCCACCTTACAGCCCCGACTTAGCCCCTAGTGATTTCCACTTTTTTGGTCCACTGAAAACCCACCTTGGCGGGGGACATTTCGCAAATGACACCGAAGTTGAATGTGAAGTGAAAACGTGGTTTAGAAAACAGATCATGCAGTTCTATGCAGCCGGTTTGGGAGGACTGATAAAACGATGGGATAAGTGCATCAATGTTGGTGGAAATTATGTTGAGAAATAAAGGGACAGTGTATGTATACAAATAAACTGGTTTCAAGTTATCATATTTAGTTATTTTTCTACACCCATTTGTGACTTACTTATTGACTTCCACGCGTACGTGGCGATTTCAACTCTCAAAGAAGAGTAAGAGAGAATGGAAGATTTGGTTGGAGACTATGGTGTAGGAATAAGAAATGAAAGAGGAGAATTGGCAACAATTAGTGATGTGCTGATTGGAGACACCAGGTTTAAACAACATAAGAGACAGCTGTCCATATGGAAAATCCCTAATAAGAAAACATTCAACTTGGCAACATACTGATTAAGACATGATTTAGAAATACATTGGTATGTGAAAACAATGCATACCACTTACTGTACCAGTGATTATGTCACAATCTGTGGACACATCAAAGATTCAATACAAAAAATAAAAAAAAAACAAAGAGGTTGAGAGCTTGCTTGCTTGCTTGTGTTCGCTGGCTGTGAACTCCAGCGTGAAGTCCTGTATGTCGGATGAAGACATCCTGTTGTCCAACATCAGTGGGATGTCATACCGGACTGAGGTTTGCGTGAGTATCCATTGTCCTATGTCTGGCTTTTTGGTGTGCAGACTGGTGGTTCCTCGCCGTGCAAATTGTGTAAAATCAGCCTCATAAACCATGTCACCAAACTTCTACAGAGAATTGTAATGAGAGGAATAAGAAGAGAATAAAGATACAAATTAGTGAAGAACAGTATTGATTTGTAGTAGTGAAAGGAACAGATAGTTCCATGTACACATTCTGAACACTAATGGGGAGGTCAACTGAGACACAAGAAGACCTGTACTTGTGCTTTATAGATTACACCAAGATATCTCATAAAGTAAAACTTGCGATGAAATAATCAATATGTTGGAAGATATTAAAATTGATGGGAAAGATTTAAGAATTAAAAAAAATATATTTCCTGGAGCAAGTAGCAGCAATTAAAATGAGAAATACAACTGGCAGCTATGAACATATTCAAGCAAGGAGTAAGACAAGGAAGTGAGTTGTGGCCGGACCTCTCCACTCTCTATAAGTAAGGGAAGTAAATAATCTTTTTCCACATCTTGAGATGGTTTGGAATATGGTGCTGGCCTCATATTTGTATACACCAGTCGGCACGCAGTGGGTCATGTGAACTCAACTCAACTCAACTCAACATTTCTTCATACCCATTTTAGACTGGCTCGACCTGGGAGCCCAACTCCTCGCCTTGATTTAGATTCAAACATACATCCACCAGGCTGGCAGACAAGCGTGTTAGCTAATGCTGATCCCCTTCTCTCTCTATAGGGAAATATGAGAGCGATCACAGAAAGACCAAGAATGCAACATACTAGGTTATAGTATAAACCAGTGGTTCTCAACCTTCTTTGGCCCATTCACCCTTTCACCATATATCAAAATGTCATTCCCCCCTTTACACCGAACAAAAGAAGAATTTCCATTTCTCTCCCCCTCCCCCCCCCCCCCCCCCCCCCCCCCCCCCAAAAAAAAAAAAAAAATTATCAGCCACAAAAGGTACATTCAAAATAAAATGCGTCATTGAACTGTCATTTTTTGCCAATATAGTACCTTGCGGTGTATGTGTAACAAGCTATGTGGAGGGTCCCAAATAACTATGTCTCAATTTTCTCATGTATATTTCATAGCCCTGGCTTTAAATAGGTCTTTCCCTGCCAACCCTCCTCCGTTTCCCCCGGACTCACTGTCACTCTCTATTCGACCTAAGGACCTATTTCCTGCAGGGTCGTTCTGGCTGACACGCATACAACATGACGTTCTTCAACATATTTGTAATTGTAAATTTAATAACTCAATACATAACAGCACAGAGAAAAAACAATATCTGACAATTAACTCATAAACATCTACACACAATCTAGAAAGAAAACTAGTCCATACAATATCAACACAAATATAAATCTCCTAGCTCATCGTTTTCCATATTGTCCCATGAATTCACAACCACCTCATGGCAAGTTCACTGGTCTTTATTTCCCGCGTAGGTTGTTCGAACAACAGGGTTCCATAAATCCAGGATTCCAAGTTTCCGTGTCCTACACGAATGTAGTGTGTCCAATGGTTAGGGAAAGTGCCCTGGGATCACGTGGCACAATTTTGGTGGGGAAATACTCAAGGAGAATAAATAGGATATATGTACGGGTGTGTCAGTGACTTAGGCGGGATCTAGCCCAAAATGAAAACATACTCGATCCCAGCTCAACGAAACGCCTGCCGAGGTGTCTGAAAGTATTCGTTCGGGCCCGCCGTGGTTCTATCTGGTATAGCCCAACAGCAGCAGGGACCTCATAGTAAACATAAAGTTCTATGTCGATGCTCTGTCGAAACCTCCGGCTATATTCGCCGTCAAAAGAAGGATCCTGTAAAGTTAAAACAATTTTGAGAGCCTCTGGTGTAAACTTCAGATACAGCCGGCATGGAGATTCCAATGGTCTCAGCATGTCGGTTGCCATACATAAAATCCATACAATTACCTAGTATTCAATTGTCTTCATACCACACTCCTCTCCACACTCATACCATGCCTTTATTAATATTGGGCACATACCTTCTCAGGCTTCCCTCTCACTTGCAAACCTTGCCTTTCTCACAACAAAGCTATTGTGGAGTAGTGTGCGTAATTATGTATGTTTCCTACTCTTAACTAATATAATAGTGGGTCTGTATGGACCGCAGTGCATCTCCCTCCCCCATCCCTAGCAAGAACAGGAAAGAGGAAACTACCCTGTCCGGCCGCCGCTCTTGTCTGAGCTGTCACCGCAATGTATCGGCCGTGTCTCACATAACCCATATATTCAGATGAGTTCAGGTTCTCTCAGGGAGACAGGGAAGTCCATTTATACTCCCAACATCCTCCTATCGACAAGGAACCACCCGGTCCACCTGCCCCCCCCCCCCCCCCCCCCCCCCCCCCAGCCGAAAGACGAAAGAGATAGCACAGTGGATCGCCTCTTCTGGTTCAAGAAGATATAACTCAGATGGGTGGAACCGGTCCCCACGGAGCCATTCCCCTCGACATGCCATAGCTATAGAATGTTTATATTCAAATGAAAGATGAAACTAAACAGAGGTAAAGCCATAGGAAGAAAGATAGCCCCGATTTGTTCCCCCGCCATGCCCAGATCTAGACGCTTAGCCATATTGGCAAGACTGCCGTTTCACCAATTCGTCTCATTATTTGAGACGACCAAGCTTAATATGCTCAAGACTGGCAGGACCAATTAATCTAAAATTACCTTTTATACCCCAGCCGTAGGATGCGGCACTTTATCTGTAAAATTCTTTAAAACTTTAATACATTGTGCCGACCACAACCGACAAGGTTGACAACGGACTTTTCACGCCCAAACCATTACCCTAGGTCTTATTTGGTGCAAGGCGCGCCATTGGGTTTTCCCGAAGAACAGATAGATTTCAAAGTATTCGTGTCAAATGCTCGGGTTATGAAAGTAACCCAGAGAATCCCACTCCGGAGGAATTGAGCGGATAGGTATGAGGACATGGGCCACTGGGGTTTCGCTACATAGGCCCCCTCTTAAGAAAGTCGAACCCTACGAACTTTCAACTGCCAGAGGTTCTGTTCGAATTACCTCCCCCTCACCTTCGACCATAGGATGCCGTGACATAAAATCCGCTCCCACATTATCCCTTCCGGGGATGTATTCGACCGTGAACTGATACGGTTGTAAGAGCAATGACCATCTCATTAACCTTGCGTTCAGTTTCTTAGAAGTTGCCAAAAACGTCAGAGGTTGATGGTCGGACTGCACTTTGAACGGTACTCCATACAGATAAGGTTGAAATTTCTGTACCGCCCACACTAGAGCCAGACATTCCCGTTCGACGGTGGAGTAATTCCGTTCCGCGGGTAACAGTTTTCTACTGGCATATGCCACCGGACATAGCACAGTAGGATCATCTCGCCCTTCCTGCAACAGAGTTGCTCCAATCCCTATGTTACGCGCGTCGGTTCTTAGAACAAACGTTTTCTCCAAATATGGGAGTTGCAGGACTGGCCTATCCACCAAAGCCTGTTTCAGCTTCCCATAAGCCTCTTCACAGCTCGGGGTCCAGACTATAGGATCTGGCGATCCTTTCTTCAGGGTTTCGGTTAACGGTGCCCCAATTTCGTTGAACTTCGGAATAAATTTCTGGTAAAACCCACACAGAGACAAGAAAGACCTAACATCCTTTTTGGATTTAGGACGGGGTGCGAGTCTGACCTTCTCTACATTCTTTTCTTCCGGTACCAAACCCCCCGGGGTAATAGTATGTCCCAGAAATTCTAAGGAGTGATAGCCAATCATGCATTTGGCTGGACGGGCAGTTAACCCCTCCTCTTTCAATCTTATGAAGATCTGTTCCAAGGATTTCAGGTGATCTTTCAGATTGCCAGAAGCGATGAGAATATCATCCATAAACGAGACGACAGAGGGATCCCTTAAAGGGTCTAATAACTTTCTCATCATGCGTGTGAACACACTGGGCGCATTGCTCAGCCCAAAAGGCATCACCTTAAATTCGTAATGGCCGCTAGGAGTACTGAAAGCGAGCAAGGGCCGAACCTCAGGCTTCACAGGGATCTGATAATATCCCCGGCTTAAATCGATTTTTGAAAAGTACTTTGCCCTATTTAATCTGGCAAACAGTTCATTTGTGTTTGGTAACGGCTCAACTTGGAATGTCGTACAACTGTTTAAATGCCTGTAATCAATACACAAGCGGTACTTTGCCCTATTTAATCTGGCAAACAGTTGATTTGTGTTTGGTAACGGCTCAACTTGGAATGTCGTACAACTGTTTAAATGCCTGTAATCAATACACAAGCGGTGCTCCCCGCTTGGCTTTCTCAACAAGACAACCCTGGCATTATAAGGAGAAGTCGAAGGAGTTATGATGTCATCATCCAGAAGCTTCTGGATTTCGGCTTCCAGGGCCTTCTCTTTCGCAAAGGGCACTGGATATATTTTTTGGCGAATGGGGTCTTGGGTAGTCAGAGTCATATCAAACTCAACCAACCCTGTCCGCCCTGGACGATCGGTAAGAATCTGTTGATGGGACTCCAACAAATGGATGACTAGTTCTGTTTCTTCAGCCGACAGATCAGGATTTATATGTACATCCTTATAGGTTTCCCCAGGGTGTAAAGGATACTCCCTATCCGCGTCTGCGCCCGATTCAGTTTCCATCGCGACCGCCATAGTCATGAGTGGGAGAGAAGTACCATCGGATCGTTCCTCATATTTTTTGAGGAGGTTAATGTGGAAGATTTTAGATTTCCCCCTGATCCGGATAGCATAATTGGTACGGGACACAACCCTTTCCACCGGGAAAGGCCCCTGCCAACCAATCTTGAGTTTATTGGAACCTACTGGAAGTAACAACAGAACCCGATCCCCCACCTTCAGAGACCTATCTTTCGTCCTTCTATTGTAGTAGGCCGCGTGTCTCTTTCTGGCCGCTCTCAGATTCTGAGCCGCCAAAGCCCAACCTGTCTGGAGTTTCTTCTTTAACTCCTCGACGTATTTGTAGGAAGATACCACCTCTTCGGAAGTCTCCTCCTCTGTCCAACATCTCAATAAGGCTTCTAAGGGACCCTTGATTGGCCTCCCGAATAATAGAGTGGCTGGTGGCAACCCGGTTGACCCATGGGGAACCTCCCGATAGGCGAACAAGGCGGCTGGGATATATTCATCCCATCTGTCTGGTTTCTCTTGAGCCAGCTTCCTAAGCATGGTCATCAAGGTACCATTAAACCTCTCTACTTGCCCATTAGACTGAGGGTGGTATGGGCTTGTGTGAATGTGGTTAGTCTGGAAGATACGAAAGACTTCCTCCATCAGCTTACCACAAAACTGAGACCCATTGTCCGTTAGGATCTGGTTTGGAAATCCCAACCGAGTAAAAGTCTTCATCAGTGCATCAGCCACTCGCTTAGAGTCGATGGTGGCCAACGGTATCGCCTCGCCCCACATGGAACAGCAATCCACCATCGTCAGAATATACATATTCCTCTTCCTAGTCCGAGGAAGAGGACCAACCAGATCGATGGCAACTCTCTCGAAAGGAGAGTTCATAATGGGCATATCACCCAAGACTACCAGAGCCGTCCAGTGTTTTGGTGCCACACGCTGGCACTCTGGGCACGACTTGACGTACCTACGCACATCTCCAGTCATCCCTGGCCAGTAGTAATGGCAGGAAATGCGCTGAAGTGTTGCCCCGACACCCATATGTCCACTGAAAGAAATGGTGTGTCCCATATGAAGAAGCTGTTCCCGATAAGCCTTAGGAACTACCAGCTGTCCATGCTGGCGTTCCTCCACTCCGGCTCTCCGGTACAGTAACCGATTCTTCATATAATACTGACCCCGTCTTGGTGGGTCAGCACTTTTTGGCAACTGGTTGAAGCAAGGTTGCAAAGTAGCATCCTGGCTTTGAGCAGCTCGTAACTCCCCAGGCAAGGGATTCACGATCAAGGCCGGCGTCTGCTCCTCCTCCGATTGAGATCTGGTTTGCATCGCCCCTACGTACATGGGTTCGTTTGGGATCCCTAGGAAGACGTAGCGGCAACCCAAGATCATCGGGAAGATAGGATCGATCAGAACGGCTGCCTGAATAGTGCCGGTAACATATTTTGATTTCATGTCCACCTTCGCAATTGGAAGAGACATCGCTACCGCACTCTTTGTCGCCGTTTGAATCTCAATGGATTCCCCGGTTAGCTGCTCTGGGCTCACTAAGTGTGATGAAATTACGGCCTCAAACTGAAGACCTGTGTCATAGAGACACTCGACTGGTTGTCCGTTCACAAGAACCGTCTCTACTACTGGTGGTTTTTCTGAATCTTTGTTCCCAGGATCCCTCCCTTCTACCTCCTTGTTAGACCCCTCCCCGGTTTCTACAAGACAGGCAGCATAGTGAGAGTCTTTCTGTTTGCGCCTGCAATCGGCCGTATTGTGTGTGGGAGATTTGCAGAAGGCGCACCACTTTTCACTCCACTTTCTTTTGGGAGATCCAGGTGGACTCTTACCAGAGGGTTTCTTATTGGGAACTTTTTCGAAAGGATCCTCCTTTTTGGTGTGAGTGGGTTTGGGGTTCTTCTTCTTTCCAGACCCAGTGTCTGGTGATCGGAGATTGGGTTGTGCCAGTTCCCCATTATCCCCATGAGCTAGCACATACCTTTCCGCCAATGTGTTGACTACGTCTAACCTTTCTGTCCCATTTTCAACCAAGAAGGTTTGCAATGGCTTAGGCATCATCCTCTTCATTTGGTCCACGACCACTAATTCTTCTAAACTTTCATAGTCGTTGGCAAATCCTGCTAATGACATCCATTTCAAAAGGTAAGACTTAAGTCTAACACTGTATGCTGAGAACATCTCTCCTGGCTCTCTCCTCGACTTTCTGAACTGTTGTCGGTAAGTATGGGCTGTCATCTGGAACCTTTTCAATAATGCCTTTTCCAGGGCCTCATAGTCATTCTCCATACCAGGTGGCAACCTTGAATAGACCTCATACGCGGTCCCCCTCAGGCCCTGTGAGAGTTTCAAGTTCCATTTCCCACGTTCCAATCCCATAGCCAAAGCCATCGACTGAAATCTGTGAAGATACTGGTCGATCTTATCTTTGTGTTCATCGAACGGGAGCAATGGGAACTTCATTGCCTGGTATGGACCGCCACTAGAAGTTGTTGAGTCAGGGAGAACTGCGCCTCCAACTGCACCCTCGCTTTCCTTGGCAGTTTGAGCTCTCAGCTCCAACTCCCTCATACGGAACTCATGGTCTCTGGCTGCCTGCTCGGCCTCCATCTTCCTAGCCTCAGCCTCAATTTTCTTTGCTTCGCGCTCTGCCTCGATTTTCTTAGCCTCGCGCTCTGCCTCGATTTTCTTAGCTTCGCGCTCTGCCTCGAATTTCTTAGCTTCGCGCTCAGCTTGTCGAAAATCTCTCTCCACTTCTTGAACATATTTCTGTAACTCAGCCCTTCATAGCCTATCTCACGCCCTGTAGCCTGCACTTCAGCCACATTAAATTTCGCGGATGCCATCTTAACTCAGAGGGTAAGTGAATAGGTAATGGACAAATGGATATAATACACGACCACAACACTTCGTATGTCGTCAGTCTGTGTCAGGAAGAGTATAGACAATAGCCAGGTACGGTAAGCAGAACCTATTGATATTAGACCAGAATATCTGTCCCCTATCCCTATATCAGCCAGAGCTCCACCAGGATTTAAAATATCCCGCGACGTGCCCCCAGAAATTATAACAAGCTATGTGGAGGGTCCCAAATAACTATGTCTCAATTTTCTCATGTATATTTCATAGCCCTGGCTTTAAATAGGTCTTTCCCTGCCAACCCTCCTCCGTTTCCCCCGGACTCACTGTCACTCTCTATTCGACCTAAGGACCTATTTCCTGCAGGGTCGTTCTGGCTGACACGCATACAACATGACGTTCTTCAACATATTTGTAATTGTAAATTTAATAACTCAATACATAACAGCACAGAGAAAAAACAATATCTGACAATTAACTCATAAACATCTACACACAATCTAGAAAGAAAACTAGTCCATACAATATCAACACAAATATAAATCTCCTAGCTCATCGTTTTCCATATTGTCCCATGAATTCACAACCACCTCATGGCAAGTTCACTGGTCTTTATTTCCCGCGTAGGTTGTTCGAACAACAGGGTTCCATAAATCCAGGATTCCAAGTTTCCGTGTCCTACACGAATGTAGTGTGTCCAATGGTTAGGGAAAGTGCCCTGGGATCACGTGGCACAATTTTGGTGGGGAAATACTCAAGGAGAATAAATAGGATATATGTACGGGTGTGTCAGTGACTTAGGCGGGATCTAGCCCAAAATGAAAACATACTCGATCCCAGCTCAACGAAACGCCTGCCGAGGTGTCTGAAAGTATTCGTTCGGGCCCGCCGTGGTTCTATCTGGTATAGCCCAACAGCAGCAGGGACCTCATAGTAAACATAAAGTTCTATGTCGATGCTCTGTCGAAACCTCCGGCTATATTCGCCGTCAAAAGAAGGATCCTGTAAAGTTAAAACAATTTTGAGAGCCTCTGGTGTAAACTTCAGATACAGCCGGCATGGAGATTCCAATGGTCTCAGCATGTCGGTTGCCATACATAAAATCCATACAATTACCTAGTATTCAATTGTCTTCATACCACACTCCTCTCCACACTCATACCATGCCTTTATTAATATTGGGCACATACCTTCTCAGGCTTCCCTCTCACTTGCAAACCTTGCCTTTCTCACAACAAAGCTATTGTGGAGTAGTGTGCGTAATTATGTATGTTTCCTACTCTTAACTAATATAATAGTGGGTCTGTATGGACCGCAGTGCATCTCCCTCCCCCATCCCTAGCAAGAACAGGAAAGAGGAAACTACCCTGTCCGGCCGCCGCTCTTGTCTGAGCTGTCACCGCAATGTATCGGCCGTGTCTCACTTAACCCATATATTCAGATGAGTTCAGGTTCTCTCAGGGAGACAGGGAAGTCCATTTATACTCCCAACATCCTCCTATCGACAAGGAACCACCCGGTCCACCTGCCCCCCCCCCCCCCCCCCCCCCCCCCCCCCCCCAGCCGAAAGACGAAAGAGATAGCACAGTGGATCGCCTCTTCTGGTTCAAGAAGATATAACTCAGATGGGTGGAACCGGTCCCCACGGAGCCATTCCCCTCGACATGCCATAGCTATAGAATGTTTATATTCAAATGAAAGATGAAACTAAACAGAGGTAAAGCCATAGGAAGAAAGATAGCCCCGATTTGTTCCCCCGCCATGCCCAGATCTAGACGCTTAGCCATATTGGCAAGACTGCCGTTTCACCAATTCGTCTCATTATTTGAGACGACCAAGCTTAATATGCTCAAGACTGGCAGGACCAATTAATCTAAAATTACCTTTTATACCCCAGCCGTAGGATGCGGCACTTTATCTGTAAAATTCTTTAAAACTTTAATACATTGTGCCGACCACAACCGACAAGGTTGACAACGGACTTTTCACGCCCAAACCATTACCCTAGGTCTTATTTGGTGCAAGGTGCGCCATTGGGTTTTCCCGAAGAACAGATAGATTTCAAAGTATTCGTGTCAAATGCTCGGGTTATGAAAGTAACCCAGAGAATCCCACTCCGGAGGAATTGAGCGGATAGGTATGAGGACATGGGCCACTGGGGTTTCGCTACAGTATGGCAGAGGGGTTTTTGAGATTGAGGAATTAAGGCCGCCTGGCTAGTGCAGTCACCACAAACTGTGCAGGTTAGGATTTTCTTTTTTGCCCCCGACAGAAAAAAATCCCACACCTTACTGAGGGATCGAACCCATGTCTCCCGAAGGAGAATCCGGTGTTCTAGAATCAACCTTTTCATGCATAGATTAATTTTACAGTGTAAATAAAAGGTCAAAGAATTCTCACTTAATACACCACACCAGAATACAAGAAAATTGTGCTTCATCAAACAAAACACTCAATAGAAAACCAGGATATTGTGCCTGACACCATTTTGAGTCTGCCAGTCTGTGGTCTTAAATTTCCCCCTTCCCCTACCGGAAACCCTAAAATCACCCCCTGGGGGGAATTCCCCACTGGTTGAGGACCACTGGTAAAAACAATCGGTGTTATGCAGATGGCACAGTGTTGATAGCTGACATCACAAAATATCTGCAACTGTTGGATATTCTTGTAATTTTCTTAGGTGCATGTCCTTTACAGGATGTCACAGTCAACCCCAGACTTTTTTGGATGTGATTTCCTGGCAACTTTACTTTCAGTAGTTTTCTTTCTGAATAACCGGCTCTCATAACATTGTATAAAAACCAATGCAAGACTGTCTGCTGCCAAATCATCTGCAGATGTGTTTCGAACGCGGTAGTGGGATTACGAATTGCAACCACAACCTCTTTGCCACAGACCCAGCATTGTTGTAATAAAAAGTACAAAACATTAATTTCCTTGCATGTCAAGAAAACTGTGATTTTATCAAATAAAAATATAATGTTTAGATTTAGAAATAGGAAAAACCTGTGCCCTGTAAAGGGTTAATCACATCAAAAAACTTAAATATTTGGGGGAATTTATATCATTTAGAAGTGTGACAAGAACACTGAGCTGATCCACGACTCTGGTGATCGAGTGAGATGGCGAAACATGACCGCTGACGCTTAAAGGCATGGCACATGATGATAATGATGACAGAGATTAAGAGCAGACTAAGTCAAGCAAAAGCTGCATTTCAGAAGATAAAATGTAGCATGTTTAAATAAGTCAGTTTCTTAAGAAAGTCTTTCTGTGAATGTCAGAGCAGTGGAATGTCACATCAAACCTGTTCTGCTGTATGGTAGAGAATCCTGGAACATGAACACATTAGGAAGCCATAGGCTCACATCACTGTTAAACCTCTGCATTGCTTTGGGCAGTCTATGTCTGACTTCTTTTGAAGAGTTCTCATGTCAAAGTTTGTGACAGTTGCAATTTGTTTCTTTGTTGATTGTGAGTTTTGGCTGACATGTTGTTTTGTTGCGTACCTATTTTTTTTTAAAGTTTATGTTTTGATCTTCACTCTCATGTTAGCTCTTCTTAGTACTTACTATTTGAAAGGAAGTTCTACATGCATGAGATCTCACTTTTTGCATCACTTCCATGGCTACTGCATGCGTTTCTGTTTCTTATTTCTTTAGCCGCACTCCTCCCATTTACCTACCTCGTATTACCTATTCACCTAGTTGGTTTCTGAAACAGCAGACTAGAGAAATCATTGATGTTCACTTACAAATGACAGTTGTTTATTGTCAGATTCTAAGATATATACATTTCTTATATAAAGTTATGATATAATAACAGTCTGTTAAAACTGGAATGTTTACACACAACATTGTTATCAAATAGTTTTATATTATGATATGAAACCGCACTGATGGAGAAGGGGGTCAATCCCTGGTTGGTGAACTGGATAGCGGCCGTCCTGCATTCTCGTCGGATTGCTCTCCGTCTGTGTGCATGGACCTCAGAGCCATATATTTTAACCCCGGGACCGGGAACAGGGATCTGCAATCTCACCGGTGCTTTTAACCTGTATGCGAGCAAAATTGCAAACCTAGAAGCACCAGTGGTTGGAAGGATACTAATATTTGCAGATGATATTCTTGCATATAGGCAGAGGAGAGATAGGGAGCAAACAGCCCAGGAGCTACAGGCGACAGTAGACAAAGTGATTGACTGGTGCACTGAAATTGGGTACTGTCATCCACCCGGAAAAGGCAGCTGTTTTGTGGTGTTCTCTGGACAACAGGATTGTGAGTGCTGATGTCCCAAGCCTCACGATAGATGGTGGAAGTGTCAACAGAGAGAACAAACTGAAGTATCTGGGAATCACATTTGACAGGAGCCTGTCCTTCAAGGACCATGTGGAGACGGTTGTGACAAGATCTCAAAAGGGATTCAATGCACTTAAAACTAGGGCTGCAATGGACATAGAGCAGAGAATGCTTTTCACACTATACCAGCACTTGATCCTCTCAGTGATTGATTATGGACTAGGACTGCTCACTGTCTCAAAGAGTCAGCTGGTGAGATTGGAGCGCACACAGAACGAGGCTATGTGGGACATTCTGGGATGCACCAGAGACACCCCAGTGGTGTGTATGCGTTACATCCTTGGTTTGCCGACTGTTGCTGGTAGGCTGAAGGTGATGCAGGTGAAGGCATACCTCAGAGTAGCTGCTGACACAGATCATCGGTTGCATGAGGCGCTGGTCGCAGTTAAGGGCCAGCGACTGATAAGAGGGAAATCATGGATGGCTCAGGCGGAGGATACGATCAGACAGGTGTGCATCTTGGAGAACATTAGGCGAGGAGAGGAGTGGGTCAGAGTGCCAGCGGAGCAGTTAGACTTGTGCAGAGTTATAATTACATTGAGCAGGGAGTGGCATGCAGGGGCCACGGAAGTGGAAATCCAGCAACTAATTCTGGATAATGCTCGCCCGGGTGATGTGATTATCTACACAGATGGTTCGGTGTTGAGAGGTAGTAGAAGTGCCTGTGGGTTCTTGGCAAAGGCTAATGGTCGACGTTTGGTGCAGGAGAGCCTGGCATATGATACCACAACATCTAGCTTAAGAATGGAGGTGGAGGAGTCAGTGCAGCTTTTCGCTGGATGGAGATACACGCACACATTGTGATTGTAACTGACTCAGAAAGCATGCTGAGTAGGGTGAGGACAGGCAAGCTTCGTGCAGAGTGGCTTGCTTCGCTTCGGAAGTCACGGGTGGCATGCATTGTCTGGATCTTTTCTCCGGGGCATGCTGGTGTGCTGGGGAATGAACAGGTGGACAGATTGGCTGGCTCTGCAAACCTTGGTGGAGTATTGATGCATGATAAGGCAGATGTGGTTGCGGCCTTGTGGGAGCACATGTGCACCTCGGAGGAGCAAATGAATCACCATGGTCTGGTAAGAATACGACAGCGAGGAGTGACGAGGGGATCTGGACGATGCTCGACACTTAGAGTAAAGGCGAGATGCACATATAATCAGATTGCTACTGGTACTATTGGGGTTGGAACTCTTCGCTGGCTTCTGAGGATGTGGATGGAGCGCTTATGGGAATGCTGTGGTTCCTAAATCAGTCAATCAATCATGATTGTTCCATTAAAAATGTATATAAAAATTCTGGTCTTAAATGTCATAGTTATATAAATTAATTTAGCAATGTGTTGTGGAAGTTCCTATCCCTGTCATAGGGCTCACATATATTTAAAAATAAAAAACCCAATTTTTCAATACGGGATTAAACATGTGAAGGTGTGTCATCTGTTTCCAACCTTCAGCTATTTCACTAAAAACTATGAACAATGTATTTTTGTGTTGTGCGCATGTACCAGATGAAGGGACATAAATATCTCAGAAACACTCGTAAAATGTATTTTATGACATTACTACTAAATGTGTCATAAATGTAATAATGATTTGCCCCAAGCAGTTTCCTGCTGTCATCTTTGGACCCATTAGGGATACACAAAGTGGAGAGTGGAAAAGAAGAAGTAACAAAGACATTTATGATCTGTTTAAGTCCCCGCTAATCACTGGTATCATGAAGGCTAATAGACTACAATGGCTGGGGCATATAGAAAGAATGGAAGACAACAGGGAAACAAAACTCGCTTCTTCTTCTTCTTCTTCTTCTTCTTCTTCTTCAGCGTTCCGAGCCATTGAGGTTCTTTGCTGCAGATACAATCCGTCTCCATTCGTCTCTCTGGTTGACCCTCTCTTATCAGTCGTTGATTCCAAGTGCTTGTAGATCTGTATATATATTATCTCTCCACCGTCTTCTTGGTCTACCTCGGGGTCTATGGTCATTTATTTCCTGAGTGTAAGCAAGTTTGGACCTACAAGCACTTGGAATCAACGACTGGCAAGAGAAGGTCAACCAGAGAGATGAATGGAGACGGATTGTATCTGCAGCAAAGAACCTCAATGGCTCAGAACGCTGAAGAAGAAGAAGAAGAAGAAGAAGAAGAAGAAGAAGAAGAAGAAGAAGAAGATGAAGAAGAAGAAGAAGTTTCCTGCAGTGGGTCAGTGATGTGATAGGCCATCACATTTTGTAGGCTTGAAAGCAGGGAGAACCAGGTGGCCAGTCTTTCCCTTGCTTAGCAGATGATAAGCATGGGAAACAAACCCTTGTCCAACTGTGCTTACAATATTACCCGTGCAGTCGAATTATTTCCAGGCTGTAATATATCTCTCAAATTTAATAAGACAATTTGCAACAATTTATAACACTTGAATGGGATATGTTTCTAAAAATTAACAATTGTGACTACTATTCTTACAGGCACTGTGATTGCAGTTGGTGGCCTGATACTAGGTGTCCTTAGAGTGTGGAATTAGGAATTTGATTTGTATCCTGCAACGTGACTGTGATCCCCATCAGATTATAGTTGTTGTAATTTTTGTTTCATTTATACTTAAACATTAGAGACTTTTTATTGTCAAACTGTCATTTACAGCCAATATAGTGCCTTACAGTGTATGGCAGGAGGGTTTTGAGTCTGAGAAATTAAGGCCGCCTGGCTAGTGCAGTCGCCGCAAACTGTGCAGGTTAGGGTTTTCTTTTTGCCCCCGACAGGAAAAAACTCTACACCTTACCGAGGATTCAAACCTGGGTCTCCTGAAGGAGAATCTGGCATTCTAGCCACTCGGTTAACAGCTCCTCTATTTTTTATTTGTTGTAACATCAAAGGTAGCATCCAGATGGATCTGCTGGACATACAGTTGTCATCAAAGATAACCAGACAACATGTACAAGATTCACTTTCTTTTCTCAGTACTGTCATGATTATATGTTGCTAGCACCTGGGTGACAGGCAGCATGTGAAGTCATGTTAAGAGTTTGAGTATATGGTATTGAAATTGCTGTGAGTTTGAGTATATGGTATTGAAATTGCTGTCAGTTTGAGTATATGGTATTGAAATTGCTGTGAAACTACATGTTCTAGAACTACTTAAATTAGGAGGCGAAGTCTGTAAGTTGCAAATGGGTATTTTAACAATTAATGGATATGAATTTGAACTCCATTCATGAATGCACATACATAATGTAGACCACTTGTATACACTTATCCCACCAATGTATAAGTGTAGTATTCCGTGTCAGCATGTCTTTAATCTCACGCTTTATTTGTGTACTGAGATCTAAGTACAGGCCCATTTTGTTTCTTCAGTCTGGGCACTCACCATGATCATGGTCGCCATTTATATCTGCTCTTGGCATGCGTATGTGACACCTAGCAGTCTGCTACCTATGCTAATCATAAAGCCTAAAGATGATGCCGCCTTTAGAAACTGCCAACTGTTGTAATCAGCTTCCCCATATCAGTTTGTCACTTACTGACTATCCTTCGTACAGTTACAAAACTGATATTTTTAGCAAGCTTCAAATCACTCAACATTTTGTATAAAATACGGGTTAGTCTAATATTATTCTTTGCCATTGTTTTTTGATTCTTGTGACAAGTTTAGCACTAGATAGTTCTTATGATGTAAATAATACAGTAATTTGTTTCCAATCATTTTTAATACCTGCTAAACTTGTGTTGATAGTAATATGGGACACAGTTACTACTTAGATTCATATTAGTTTTATTTATGGTTGATGAGAAGCATTTCCCAGCCAGTTGCTGTATATTTATTAGTATTATCATAATGCTGTTTGTTGTGAGACTGTCTTTAGTTGGGTAGAGAATTAGGATGCCAGCCTGGCATGTTGTAGCCTGTGTAGACTCTCTTGAGTCTTGTCTGCCAGAGGTGACACAACACTTCCAGCTTGTAGACCGACTGATGATACAAATGCCATGATAGTTTATTTTTAAAATAATCTTTAGTTGCTCTGCATACAGAATAATAAACAAATAACTAGACATAAGTAGCATAAAGACCTTAGACTTGTAAAAAACATGTATTGGAAACAACAAGCTGCCATCAGAATTGATAATGATGTAAATCAATATCAGCCTATAAAAGAGGTGTGAGACAGGGATGTGTAATGTCTCCAGATCTTTTTTTCCTGTACAGTGAAAATATTTTCAGAAATATAGAAGGAATCAACATTGGGGGACAATACATCAAGAACATTAGATATGCAGATGATACAGTCTTGATTGCAGACAATGAACACGACCTGCAAAATTTAGTAGATGCAGTTGTTGCACACAGTGAACAACTAGGGTTAGAACTGAATATTAAGAAGACACAGATTATGGTCGTCACTGGGAAGAAGGAAATACCACAATGTGATATACAAGTAAATGGGCACATTCTTAAGCAAGTGAATCGATACAGTTATCTCAGCACAGTCATAACATCTGATGGGAGATGCCTTGAAGAGATTAGAACAAGAATTGCCATTGTGAAGGTAGCCTTTTGCAAGATGAAAAACATACTGACCAATAAAAAGATATCAATCGAAACAAGAAAAAGTGTTGAATTGCTAAATAGAACCTATACTTTTGTATGGATGTGAAGCGTGGACAATGAGCAGACAAGCTGATAAAACATCTGATAGCTATGGAAATGTGGTTTCTGAGGAAAATGCAAAGAATACCATGGACAGACAGAAAGACCAATGAACAAGTCCTTCAAGAAACAAATGAAGATCGTAAACTGATTAGAGTCATTAGACAATGACAGTCAAAATTTTTTGGGCAAGTTATGAGAACAAATGACTTGGAAAACTTTGTGACAACCGGCAAGATCGAAGGGAAGAGACAAAGGGGAAGACCGAGAAGTAAATACCTGGATGGCTTGGCCGCATGGCATGGTTGAGACAGGAACACAGAGCTGATCCATGACTCTGGTGATTGAGTGAGATGGCAGAACATGACCGCCCACGCTTATAGGCATGGCACATGATGGATGGAGCATAAATACTTCACAAAACTGACACGAGTTTCAGGCACTAGGTTATAAAACTACTGTGCGCCTCTCAGCAACTGACATGCAAACAACAAGATGAGGTCTTTCATACATTTGTAATTTCTTATTTGAATTGATTTTAGTCCTTTTAAATCTGCCACATGTAAGCCTGTTTTGATATATATTGGTCTTGTGTACTGTCAGTTGAATTACTCGTCTTCCGGCATGTTATCTAATTCTCAGTTATCCTGTGTGTGATACAAACATTAGTTACCATACAAAAACCAGACATTGAATGTTTGACTGTTTGCTAGTTATGGCACCAGGAGCCAGTCTTGATCCAAAATATTTTGCTTTGCAGAGCCAAGTTATGAATTGGCAACTCACCATGTTTAAGTGAACACTAGGTAAACTGTCTCAATCAAGTGTTTGCACCTTTGTTTTAGTATACCAATGTTATTTGAAAGGTTTCTTATGTATGTTAATTTCACAAATACTCAGTTCTTTTGAAGATCTGGAGTGTTTGTTTTTATTCATAGGACCGCCATAGGACAGAATTTTTTTGTTTTATTTATTTAACTGCCAGGCAAACATCAGTGTACAAGTACAGACTGAAAATACTCAGTACTAACCATTTCGTCACATGTGAATTCCACAGTCACTGTTGCTGTATTGTCAACTGATATATGTCGCTTAACTGCTGAGGAATCACATTACTACCCAGACATTTCCACACAGAAATCTGAATATTAAAATAAGCAGGAAGGAACTGGGTTGAAGAAAAACTCCTAGCAGAAACAGTTTATAAAATATTAAACAGAACCCAACCAATTTTGCAATATCTAGTCTGTTCTCCATGTTTCCCTCCATTTGTGTATATTCATGATGTTTTTAATGCTGTATGGGTGGCCAAGTGATCAACTCACGCTCAGGTCATGAGATTTTCTGACTCCGTGGGTGCAGTTTTTCTGTGCCTGCTAGGGGATGTGTCTGGAGAGCTCTGTGTGGCACTAACTGCGATGTGGCGAGAGACTGAGCCGTATTAAATACAAACACAATGAAATCACACTAACTGCGATGTGGCGAGAGACTGAGCCGTATTAAATACAAACACAATGAAATCACACTAACTGCGATGTGGCGAGAGACTGAGCCGTATTAAATACAAACACAATGAAATCAGGCCTTTAACCTGTAATGGGACTGATATGTGTGCATGATTTCCAGTCAGCTTCAGGACTGATTATATTATACCATATACACTGGGAAAACATTTCTTTTTGTTTTGTTTTGTTTTATTAACACTAAGATCTTGTAATGTGGTTTTAACGGCACATTATATATTCCGCAAGGGCGTCAATCATATAAAGACTTGCTGGTATATATAAAACTATAACATGACTGAAAGTGAGTGGGTTTTTTTAATAATTAGGTTTTCTGCCGACAGACAATGGAAATGTGATGACAGAAATTAACTAAACAAACATTGCTATACAAAACCTAGAGCAATTAAACCCTTTATAAATTTGGAAACAAGAAAAATCAAGGTACTAGCATGCATTTTGCCTTAGCAACAAACGGTTGTGAAACCTAGACATTAAACAAATTAGCTGAAAAGCACCTTTGTATATAAGTGACAGAAGAGTACTGTACTATATTAAACATCCATTGGACAAAAGCTTCAATAAACAGATCCATGCAACAAGAATTCATTATTGAAGGTTGGCATATTTTGAGCATGTCAATAGAATGTCTGGAAAAGATCGTTATGGAGGAAGGCATACTGAGGAAGTAGAAAATAGGAAGACCACAACATAGATTCAAGATGTGATAGACAATTTACATATGACAGCAACAAAGGAAAGACATCTGGCTTTTGATAGAGAGAGAGATTGCAAAGGACTGGTATGGGGGGAAATGTTCTGCATGGGACAAAACAGAATAATAGTATGCCATACATTTGCCCACTAGTAATGTTGACATCATTTTGAAGCAGGAATGATTTTCGCAGACCTGGCTCCTGGGTGGATCCCTGGGCACCAGGTAATTTTCAAGGAAGTAAAGGCAGCTGGCATGATACATGACCCATTGAATGCCAATGTTCTTGTAAAATAATTGAAATTTAACGGTAGGACAGGATGCTACTTTGAAAATACTTGCTGGTGTTCTTTAAGGTTACATCCAATTGTACTTTATAGTTACACCCTGATAAGCCTTTTCCACAGATGCAAAGGTCTAGCATTGGTCTTGCATGCCCCACAGGTTTCTGTGCTTGGAGAGGGAAGAGCTCTGCAAAAGTCCCTGCGAAGATGGTACTGGGTACTGGGTTAGTGGACAAGTCTGCACACTAGCCTATCTCCAATAGATGCAAACACTTATCTTTTCTCTTTAATATTAATCTTCTAGATGCTGAATGCCTTATTTTAAGGCAGACAAAACAACTATTTAATAATAATTGTCCAGGGTTATAGACAATACAAACATGTAGAGTGGTACCTTGGGTTATGAACGCCTCAGCTCAAGAACAATTCAGGTCATGAACAACTTCAACAATTTTATGTCTCAGGTAACGAACAATGCCTTGGGTTATGAACGAAGTCAAGAGAGAGAGAGCAAGGTGTAACATTCGAGACAAACGATCGCGTACAGTACAAACAGTACTACAGATGCGCTTGTGGGTCTTCAGAATGAACAGCTAAAGACATTAAAAGAGGAGCAGTCATCCGATGATGAGTCTGTGACCGTTTCAACTACCAGGATTAAAGAAATTTGCAGCAAGTGGGCAGACATCGAAGACTTCATTGTGAACCATTATCCAAACTTGTTGCTAACAGGGCAGTAAACCTGATGAATGATAACACGATGGTCCACTTCAGAAAGATTCTCCAGCAAAGGAAGCGACAAATTTCTCTTGATAGTTTCTTGGTGCAGAAAGATTCCCAGCCGGCTGCCAAGAAACAGCGGCAAGATACTCCTGAAACTAGCGATTCAGAATAACAAAGAAAGTGACAAATTTCCCATGATCGTTTACTTGGTAATATAGACAATCTTTTTTTAATTTGGTTGTTTTCTTTCTCTTTATTTAATACATGAAGTACACGTATTCTTTGCGTTTTGTCAGGTAAACAACAGGATGTTAATAAATAAGAACGATTCTTTCATCTTGAAACGGATTGTCTTAATTTCATTGATTTCAATGTTTCGGGTTACGAACCGAGTTCTGGAACGAATTAAGTTCGTAACACGAGGTACCACTGTATTTGCTTTAAGTCAATATCCAAATTGTATGTTGTCCTGTACCTCATGGTCAGTTCCTTCTTTGTAATATAATACCTCTCTATTGGCTAATTAATCAAACGGAGGAAGCAAACAACGATGACACAATATTTTTTAAAAATCAGCAGAACAAGTAAACAAAAGTGAAAACTATATTTTATTTGTACAGTAGTTAAAAATATCATGAAATCTGTTGTAATCTTGGAAAGCTGAAACATCAGGACAGTTTCTGAAACATCAGGACAGTTTCTGAAACATCAGGACAGTTTCTGAAACTGCTGTGTTGAGTCATCAGTTTTCTTCACCTCTTTGTTGTATTTCTCCAACAAAACCTGTTAACACAGAAGTCAAGCAGTTTAATTGTACTTACATTAAATATATCAGTAGACTCAATAACATCATTTAACACTGAAGGATGGGGACAGCAGCTGGTGCAGTCTACCCCAGCAGAGGATATTACAGTAAATATTATTCTAGCAGAAGATAAGCAGGCGCAATACGAGCTGAAGATGTGTAACCCCGTCACCGGCGAAGATATTAAAGCAGACATAAATATCTCAGGAAGGCTACTGCCATTAAGTAGAATTTCTGATTAAACAGATTCTGCAGTGACCAATTGGCCACACACACTATGAATAAAAGCAGAAATAAATCATGGACATGAATTGTCATTATATACAAAAATGTGTGCAGTGTGACAAGGACCAGCATTGATGTGGAACTGCTCTGGAAATTGAAGCATGGTTGTATTCCACAGAATTTAATTTAATTTGATCTCATATTCTATTGTTCTATTAATGTCTACACAAGACAGGTTTTAAAACAAATATGTGTTTGCTGTACATGAGAGCTCATAGAGGCCTCCCAAATAGCTTTGTGTGAATTTTCATTTCTAAGGGCTCATGTTCAGTTCATAGAAATGTTCGCCTGCATCCACATTTACAGATGATGGGACCAACTTCAGTCAGATCAAGACCAGAAGTTATGAATGTTAGTTCTTCAGGGGAAAATATTAGCAATCTGTCAGAGCAGGGTTGTAGCAAGGATGTATTTTGTCACCATGTTTACTTACTTTACTAACTGCAGATTGGATCATGAAAACAAATGGAAAGATAAAAGTACAAAAACAGTGCAAGATTGCATAGGATTAGTGAATTTGATGAAATTAAAAGAAGTTGAAACAAGTAATATTCAGCTTTAATGTCAAATCAGTATTGAAAATAGTGGCCAAACAATGTGAGAAAGCCATTGAAGGCACTTTGAGACAGTTGAGTGCTGTTTCATTAGAAGATAAACTGAAGAGAAGAATCAACTGAACATTTGATGTGCTAATGTTTTATCACTAATGGCATTACCTCTCCAATTGTTTCCTTTCAAATAAAGATTAAAATGTACTGTGTGGCTGTACTGATATTTTGTGTAATACAATGAGACAAAGTAAACATCAGTCGTGTCCTCAAGTTTTCTGTTCCATCTTGAGCCTTCTGAGCATGAACTAGATATATGGTACTGTGGTTTTAGGCTCTCCCTCAGACTGATCACATCTTGCACATTGACTACCTACTCACTTCCCTATATTAGGTCCGGGAGTTCATAAAAACTTGCACCTGTACAGGTTCAATCAGGCACAGACAGGGCCTGCTCTGAGCATAACAGCTGCTACACCCTAAATGATCATTTCTTATAGTTTCATCATAGCTTTCTAAATGCAAGAAAAAAAGGTTTAAGGGCAAAAAGAATCAATTTAATTTATTGCGTCAGACTGTATCACATGTGACTTGGTCTCTATCCGCAGAGCGGCCCACCAAAAGCATGACAGAGCACAAATTCCCTAGTTCCAGCAAACAATTGCACTCGTGAACTAAAGAGTCTGAAAATGAACCAAGTCTTTCAACCATGAGGCACACAGCTTGACCATTTCACCACAACAGTACCCTTTCCTGAAACCCTGCCTTGCAGTCCACATAGTAATCTGTGTTTGTGATATAAAGTTTGCGATGACAGGCAGAGTATCTCTTTATAGAGACGCAGCTACAATCATCAGACCTGTACTTATGCTTTATAGATTACTCAAAAGCATTTGATGGTAGCACATGAAGAATTATCTAAGAAATAGGCTTCCCATTACACTAAATACAGATCACTCCAGGAAAGAAAAGGCAGCGACAAGAGTATGTGATGATACAACAGATTGGTTTGATATAGAACAGGGAGGCAGGCTGGCATTTTATCTTAATTGTTTAACCACTAACAACATGAGGATTAGAGAAAATATTGACAATGTATAATATGATCTTTTTGTAATCCAAAGAATAGAAATACTCAAACTTCAATATGCTGACGACACAGTACTACTATCAACAACACAAGGGGAAATTGAGACCTGAAATCACTTGCAAGAGCAAAGCAGAAAAACAAAATGTTTATCTCAATGCAACAAAAACGAAAATAATGACAACCAATAAAACAACTATGCCAGGTATATTTGCCAATGAAGAGAAATTAAAGAAAGAGTAATTTTGGGGGCAATGGAAATATGTTGACAGCAATGAAAAGAACACATTTCTCTGCAAAAGCTCAAACAAAACTCCTTATGGATTGAAACAGATAGGACAAGAGCATGTGTATTTCTAGTGGGAACATTAGGGTGTGAAACTTAACATTCAAGATGAAAAGCACAAATGAGACTTTGAATAAAATGTTATATTGTCAATCCCTGTGCCACAGCGCCATCTGTGATGAAGGGGTTATGAATGCAATTTGCAATCCTGCATTGAAAACATGACTGTGGGAAATTTGGAAGCAGACCACCCTGCACTGATTTTCATGTAGTGGTATGAGTACTGGTTGTTTACAAATCAATGGCAAACATCTGAGCATAAACTTGCCGAGAAATGCTGGGGTTGACTACGAAATTATGTAACGGATATGCAACTTACTTTATAATGTTATAGAAGAGTGTTAAAAATTAATTGAATTACAAAAATAAATAACAAATAGATCTACCTAACATGAACTCTGGACAGAAGAAGACTGGATACAAAAACGAAGAAAAGAATAGGCTAACCACACTGTAAACAGATTCAAGATGTGATAGATCATCTATACATGACAGCAACACAGGCAGGACAGGGACGAGAAAAAGAGTGTTGAATCTCCGTGGCGAAATTGTCAAGTCGTTTGACCCGGGGCTCTGAAGATTGTGGGTTTGATTCCGGGCCGCGTCCTTCGGTTCACGAGTGAAATTTTTCTGAGGCTCCTGTAGGTCGTCACTAGAGCTACGGAGTTCATGCTTTGTGCGACGTTTTCCGCGTTGCGGAAAGACACCGAGCCACATGGGATAAACACCCGGTGCAATGAAGTTGACCCTGTTGACTTTTAAGAGGCTCGACTTTTAAGAGGCAGGACATGTGGCTTATAGAGAGAAACATTGAAGGACTTATGGGTGATGATGATGATGTCATACAACTGGCCAGCACTGATATAATTTGTTTCTACAAACATTGGAGGTGATGTAAGTGAGAGCTCTATCATACTCCGGTACAGTCAACATGGTGATGTCATACAACTGGCAGCACTGATATAATTTCTGTTTCTACAAACATTGGAGGTGATGTAAGTGAGAGCTCTATCATACTCCAGTCAAGTCAACATGGTGATGTCATACAACTGGCAGCACTGGTATAATTTCTGTTTCTACAAACATTGGAGGTGATGTGAGAGCTCTATCATACTCCAGTAAAGTCAACATGATGATGCCATACAACTGGCAGCACTGGTATAATTTCTGTTTCTACAAACATTGGAGGTGATGTAAGTGAGAGCTCTATCATACTCCAGTCAAGTGAACATGGTGATGTCATACAACTGGCAGCACTGGTATAATTTCTGTTTCTACAAACATTGGAGGTGATGTGAGAGCTCTATCATACTCCAGTCAAGTGAACATGGTGATGTCATACAACTGGCAGCACTGGTATAATTTCTGTTTCTACAAACATTGGAGGTGATGTAAGTGAGAGCTCTATCATACTCCAGTCAAGTCAACATGGTGATGTCATACAACTGGCAGCACTGTGGTATAATTTCTGCTTCTACAAACATTCTATGGTGCTGTCAGTGGCAGCTCTATCATACTCCAGTAATGTCAACATGGAAGTGGAAGCAGCCCATGTGGTGGGCAATGAATTCTAAACAACTTTTCAAACACAGGATACGATTTATAAGAAAATCTATACATAAATATAATTCTTACAAACCTTTTTGTACAATGATTGATCCTTCCACATATCAGCAGCCTGAGCATTTAGTGGACTGTCTATATTTGGTTCTGTAATGAATACATTAACATGGTCATATCCTCCTGAAGCACCAGTTTAAAGCATGCATGATAGCACTAATATTTTTTTTTAATACATTGGTTGTGTTGTAGTTAGTAAAGTAATAGCATGTACATGCCATAAAGAATATTAGGGCATGGTGTTATCCTTTACTTTCCACAACTGAATGTCACACATATTACACCTCTCACACCTGTTTTATGAGACTCAATCCAAGACACACACAGGTCAGGAAACATGTCAATCCAAGACACACACAGGTCAGGAAACATGTCAACCCAGCCACAACTAGAGTTCAAACCTAGGACACTGTGTTGGTAAGCAAGAAGACTTCACTACAGCACTATGGCTTGAGCTGTGCACTACAAGGGTAAATATACAAACTGTATAAAGTTATATGTAATTAAAGGACAATCCTCTCAGACACACTTGCCTAGCATGTCAATTTTCTCTCTGTATGAGTTCAGAGATTCTATAAAAAACAATAAGACAAACCATGGCCAATTTCAGAATAGCAACAGTTATCGCACAAAAACACAGGAATGTAATGTAGTCTCAAAAACAATATTGTTACAGTGTATATTGCCATTATTGGTGTATGCCAGGGGTTTTCAAAATCATAAAGGCAGCTTGTCACCATGCAGAGCTCAGGCTTGGGGATTATGTTAAAATATACCTACTTTAACGTACCTGGGATTAGAACCCAGTACGCCTATGCGTAAGATTGGGGTTGTAACCCATTCAACCACCCACTCTAAGGCTTGTTGCAGCCATGACACTGGAAAACACTTGTTACCCTGGGCTGGAGTAGTGTACACCATTTAAGACTGCACAATCAACAGTCATAGCCAAACTGTCGCTCTTCTCATGTAGATTCAGATGTCAGTTAAGTGTAATCAATTGTCTCTGCCTTATGGAGGGCCCACTAATTCAGTTACTGGCTTAAATACAATATCATTCCAATGCTGCATGCTTCTGAAATTATAGCACACATCACCTCAACCCATTACGACGTGAATTTTTCCACACAAAAAAAAACATGGAAATTGAACCAGTAAAGGTAAACAGACAATAACAACAAATTGCCAACAGAAACATACTCTGTAGCAGCTTGCTCTGTCCTTACTGCAACAATAACAACAAATTGCCAACAGAAACATACTCTGTAGCAGCTTGCTCTGTCCTTACTGCAACAATAACAACAAATTGCCAACGGAAACATACTCTGTAGCAGCTTGCTCTGTCCTTACTGCTAGTGAATGATTAAATGTGCTTATATAGAATGAGCTGTGGTAGCACTGACTAGCCCACTTCCCTGCCAACCCAGTGGTCATATATTCTAATCCCCACTGAGGGAGGAATTTTTAATTGACCTAGACTCCCAACCTGAAATGAGCACCAGGAAATGTGGGGAAAAAAAGGGTGGCCAGTATAATACTGACCACATCACTAATCAAGCACCAGTTGGTCTATAGAAATATAGAAATGTCCACCACATACCCAATATGCCCCAATATGTGGAAAAACGTGTCCTTTATAAAGACAAACAGAAGGAACATCATGGCTAGAGACCACAACAAAGAATTACAAAAACTGGTCACACAAAAAAACATCAGTAGGTAAGATCAATGTCAGATAAATAAATACTTCAGCCATATGAGACACTGCCTTGTTACTGAATGCACTCGAGGGGAAGTGTGTAAGAAAAAGGCTATGTTACATGTGGGCAGACAACTTCAAGAGATGAACTTGAAAATCAGTCAACCTTCACAGTGATAATCTTGAATGAATGCTGTCTTTATCTAGAATTATTCTACTACTATTGTATTCTAATCGTGACTCCCAAAGACAAAGTTGCAAATAACACTTACCATCTAACCAAGGAATTTTTAAAAATTACAGCAGCTTTTTTTTATTTATACTATACCAAAAATGACTCAATGACACCATGAAAGTCAATTAGGTAAAACTTCAAAAGGCGATAGCTTATATTTTAAAAAGCAGTGTGAATATTCTGAACAAAATCAATCACTAAACAAAACAATAATAAATTCAAATGAATCCTTCCATGAAAGTACACAAAATCACAATGTGTTGCAACTGCAAGATAATGCAGAAAGATAATATTCTAATGTCAGATGTACCCCCACATTAGTTAAGGACTGAAACAGGAAGTCAGTACAATAAGTCCCCCATAGGGCATATGGTGCTAGACCCATATCTGTATAGACGACCACACTCTGTGAGTGATGTGGTCTGGTTCACACCGGTCAGCTTTACATATCTAGACATATATCGGTACCCATTTTAGGCTGGGTCAACCTGGGAGCACAGATCAGTGTTTAAACATTAGAATCTGCCCAGGTGCAGATCACACCCATGACCACCGGGCTGCAACAGTGATGGACTTTACAGTGTTTGTTTATGCTGGAGGTCACAGCAGACAGGGTAAAGTATCCAACAATGGTGGACTTTACATCAGTGTTTATTTATGCTGGAGGTCACAGCAGACAGGGTAAAGTACCAAACAGTGGTGGACTTTACATCAGTGTTTATGCTGGAGGTCACAGCAGACAGGTTAAAATACCCAACAGTGGTGGACTTTAAATCAGTGTTTATGCTGGTGGTCACAGCAGACAGGGTAAAGTAGCCACAGCATATTGGGGATATTGGGAGGGTTAAACACAACATATTGGGGATATTGTGAGGGTTAAACACAACATATTGAGGATATTGTGAGGGTTAAACACAACATACAGAATCCTTGAACATGCCTTAAGGCACACTGGTCATGCGATGCTAGACCCATATTTGTAATTCAACCAATCGGCTCTCAGTGGGGGGACTGCCTTGACTTCCCAAGATATTTCCTGGTGCCCACTGTAGGCTGTGTTGACCTGTGGGACTAGGTCGTATTTAAACATAGGCCCCGATGCATATTTGAACCAGTGACCAGTGGACTGGCAGACAAGCGTCTAGCAACTATGCTATCGTAGTTTCCATTTTGTAAGGTAGGTAAAGTTACACAATCCCATTTCATTCTAAGAGGAGAAAATTACACAAGTCCGTACTAAATATATGTTCAACAGATAAAGCTAATGGCTTGAAATGTAAACGTCAGTGCAAACAAACCTGCTAGTAAACTCTGTATTGACAACAACACTGTCCGGACATCATATAGAGCTGACCACTTCTCCTTCAGAATGTCCAGACAGATATTTCCATGGGTGTCCACATTTGGATGATAGCATGGGGTCTGGAACTGAACCTTGACTGCCTCAATAGGATATGTAGCAGGAAATGTCAGTGATAGTTTGTAGGACAGATTCTCATAAACCTGTGACAGAAACAAACACACCACATGTTTGATGTAAGCAGATGTTTACATTCAGTATATTTGATGTGTTTTAACTAGTTTCGTGAAATAATAAGCATTCTGTAACATGCATGTAATCATAATCATCATGGAGATCAACATGGCCAAATGAAAACGAGCGATCGTTCTTACACTTCCGGTGTGCTGAAGCTGAGGTACGGGTTCAATCCCTACACTGGTTGGTTCAACTAAAATGTTGACTTCTAGTCATTGATTAAGGACATAAATTACAAGTACTTCTGAAGTCTGAGTGGGTTTGCCGGATTGCGGGGACACTGATATTTGGGAAAGCTAATTCACACGCAAAAATCAGTCCAGTGCACTATTAGTAGTAGCGTGTGTATGGACTACACTCGAGTTCAAAGTGAGTGAAAACAATAAATCGTCATGTGTTGTGTCAAATGTAGGCACTCATGTTTCCACAGATATCTTATCTGTTGTGTCAAATGTAGGCACTCATGTTTCCACAGATATCTTATCTGTTGTGTCAAATGTAGGCACTCATGTTTCCATAGATATCTTATCTGTTGTGTCAAATGTAGGCACTCATGTTTCCACAGATATCTCATCTGTTGTGTCAAATGTAGGCACTCATGTTTCCACAGATATCTCAGTCTTTGCTGCTCTGAATCAATTATATTGAACCTATGCTCCATGCCATCGTCTGAAACCATCCAGCATAATATTTCTTGCTTCACCTCCGCATCTTTCCAGTTGTCATGATTTCTCCAATGCCTATCATCTGATCTCAAGAGAACATGAGTTCCCATACCAAAGAGAACATGATTTATCCCTTATTGTAGCATAGTTGCTAGACCCTTCTTGTTTTTTGGTGATTCATACACTGCCCTTATTGTGTAGAATGTTCTACTTACATTAGCATTTTCTAGGCAATCATTGCTCTGGCTGTTCAGGGTATTCATAAAATTTGTCTCAGAAATTACATTTCAGCTGCCTTGAAGCTATTCCTAATGTTTTCATTCTCATTTGAAAGATTTGCACTGCCATACATTAGAACACATTGTATACAACACATTGGTACTCTGACATGCACTGAAAGTGACATTACATAAGATACTTTTTTTCTTGTGAAGTGCAGCTTGGACTATTCTGCTCTTAATCTATGTCTTGCATCTTCCATCCGATATGATTTCCCAACACCCACCCCCTCCCCTTTCCCCAGCTGAACTTACTGATCTGGTGAAAATGTTTTCCTTCAATTGTCATATCACATTTTGGCTTTATCTTTTTCTTTGATATAACCATGTTTTGCTGGTTTTGTTGATATGCCCTATCTATATTACTATAATGCCCAAAAGTTGTGGCAAATCTTGTTAGTTTTCAGATATCAATACTGTGTCCAACAGATTCATGCTCTACCCCCACCCATACCTATCATGTGCATCACAACAGTTCCCACATGATTCCAGTGTGTACACCTACACATAATTTAGTTTTGTTTAGGCAGTTAGAAAATTCATCAATTGATACCACTTACAGTTCCGCTGCCTCCTTCAATTGTTCCAATCCATTTAAACATGTTATCACCTTCGGGAAATGCTGATATTCCAGGACTCCCAGACATCTGGCAGACAATAACAATATTTGTTTAAACAAGAAAAAGTACAGATAAACAAGAAAACATGCACCAAATCAATAAATTCACATACATACAGAACAAACATATAGATACAGCAAGCTGCAAAGAAAATATTGGTATTTTGAAGGTGTATCGTCATGTGCCATTAAAAAATCGTGGGCAATAATGATTCATTATCTCACACACAACCAGTCTTGGATTAGGTTTGTATTTTTAACCTGATTATGTAAAAGGTTTAAGTATTTACCTTTTGTTTTCACACTGCTCTTTTCCCCATCAAATGTTCTCACTAACTACACTAAGATTTCATGTCTATTTTCCTCATAATATACTCAAAAAGTATTGATTGTCTACATCTAATTTCTGTAATCAATTTGTAGTTTTCATTTGCTTCCTGGGGGTTTGCCTGGTAAGTATGTTTTCCATCTTGTGAAGGGCTATTTTGGCCATGGTGATGCCTCTTTAATTCTCTACTGTTGCTGTTGATTTTGGTAAAAGTCCACTTTAAAACGTTCAGTTTGCACCAAACAATAGGTAAACTGTCTCTATAATCTTTCAGCAGCTTGACAGCACAATGAATAATAATGGCAATGACAATGCAGAATATAAAAGCCCCATAGCAAGTCAATTTATGTATATATGAAGTCCACACACAATACAAAGAGCAGGCACATATACATTTATTATCCTCCTTAACTAAGTAGGCCAGATTTCCAGCTTTATGCCACAGCTTCACCTGGGCATTGGGTTGATGTCTGTTGACAAAGAAATACCTGAACCTATGGGGACAGACATGAGCAACCAAGGCCTAATCTCAGCTAGTCCGCATGTCCTGTGCTGAATCATGGCCTGACTGCATCCTAGTGTACCTCTCCACAGCACCGGTTCAGTACTGGTAATATAAACCTCTCTTGTACCTGAGCTTGGAGAGCGAAAGGGCAACTCTTCAACACACCCTCTATAAAGATGGTACTTGGGTACTGGGTTGTGAGAAGAATCCCTACAACTACCATACTCCAATAGATGCAAGCCCTTTTCAAGGCTTAGCTGACCCAAACACCAGTGCATTAGACTTACAAATGTTCCAGGGGCTTCAGAAACAATATGTCACAACACTATTTATTTTTGTGTGCACTGTTGCACTTTCAGAATACCAAAATTATGAAAACTTTTGTATAAATATACCTTCTCATGAATACAAAACAAACAAATGAACAGCCTGTATTTTCAATGAGTTAAGAATTTGGCATGCAGAATTGACTAACATTCTACCCTTATCTTTCTTTTTTCATATACTCCAATCATACATTCCTAACAAGGCTAATCTTTGACACCAACAACAACAAAAAGTACTTGTGTTATAATGCAAGAGAGATGTGATGTGCAAAAATTATTACCACAGGACTCGCTAATATTAACATCGACATGGCAATTATTAGCTAATGGAGATATACCATACCACAGTGCAGAGTATCTTTCTTGTGTCTTCATCAAGCACATTTCTAATTGTGGCAATATATGTTTGTATGTAAAAGTGCAGAAAATATTTCTTATGTCTTCATCAAGCACATTTCTAATTGTGGCAAGTTGGTAGACTTTTTGCTGCTTGTTTAACGAGCACCTGAACATGGCAACTAAAGGTTAGATTCTTATCGGATATTACATTATTTAATTTTTGTTGCAATGAAAAAAATTCAGCACACTAGTTTCCAGCATTTATATACACTGCAGTCTTTTGCAAATAGATCACAGGGTGACGAAAGATATGGGGGAAGATCATTTACATAGAAGGCCAATAGAGGGCCAAAAATAGAGCCTTCAGGTACTCCAATATTAAAGGTAGTGGTTAGAGATAGATTTATTGTGTGATACTATTTGCTTTCTAAACAGACATTGCCAGATTACTATAATGTGTGCACCATACCATGTTCATGCACAATTTTTATAATTAAAAATAAGAGCTCCATGGAAAAAAATATATACATACAAAGAAATGTTGTGGCACGGATAAAATAAGAACAGGAGACAATATAGTTACACCTTGGTGTGCTTAACTTAACCAGTAGAAATTAACATGTACAGTAAAGACTTCTAATACTGCAATAATGGCTATGCCAAGACCATTAAGACAGCTGCAGTAGAGTGGCTTGACTCTCATCTGTCTGGCCCAGTGGCCATAGGTTCGATCTGCATCGTAGCGAATTAAACTTTTCATAATTGAAGTGGAATGCCAGCTGACAATGGACACCCAAAATTATCTAGGGAAATAAAGGCAGCCAGCATGGTGCTGACCACATAAACCTAACTGCTCTAGTACAATAAGGGCCAGCACCCAATGCACATGCAAAAGGGTCCTTTAGTGGCTACACCATTAACAATGAAGACATCTGGTGGAAGCTATGTGCACATTTTAACACTTTGCAATAAGACAATATATCTGTTTTAATTCCTACACACAAAACTTACCATTAATGTCCGAAGTTCTTTTTGGAGTCTGTTAAATGAAAAAATGTAAATAGTCATACATTCAGTTTATGCACAGTATGTCTCTTAATCTGTACAGAAAGTAGTGTATTGTATATAATGTATTATATGGCTTCTAATTTGTTCAAACAATTATGAAAAACATCTACACATGGCTCACAAAATGAAACCTGATTCAAGTTTATCAATTGACTGTTTAACTTAAGTAAAAGGAGGGTGCAAAACATAGTTGTCAAATTGTAGAGGCATGTTTTGACATGCACATTTGTGTCATACACACAGCTGGAGTGCCACGTGATACATTATACAACAGCATGCCACGTGATACATCACACAACAGCATGCCACGTGATACATCACACAACAGCATGCCACTTAGGCACTTATGAATAAAGGTTACCATTTGAGCTTCATTCTTTATGCATCATACATTGGAGGTAAAGATGTCCATTTTTTTTATTATTTATGAGCATTAAGAACAGACAGAAAAACCAATGACCAAGTCCTACAAGAAACACATAAAACCTGTAAATTGATTAGAGAAATTAGACGTAGACAGTCACTGTTTCTTGGACACATTATGAGAAGAAATATATTGGAGAACTTGGTGACAACTGGCCAGATGGTGGGGAAGAGAACAAGGGGAAGGCAGAGAAGTAAATACCTGGATGGTTTGGCCATGTGGTATGGTCGAGACAATAACACTGATCTGATCAGCAGGTGGTTATCGTGTGAGATGGCGAAACTTGATCAATTACGCTTATGGCACATGATGATGAAGATGCATTAAGCAGGCCATATACGATATGTGGTACAGACTAACAATAAAACATGATCATTTAGAACTCAAAAACTGTAAGAAGGGTCAGAAGTGTTTTCATAAATATTACCATAATTACCATTTATATTACTCCTTGGTTATATCATCTCTAACATTTCTCATTACATTTTCGGCGTACAGGTTAAACAAATAGGGGGACAGCATACAGCATTGACAGATTCCTTGCTTGATGTCAAACAAATCTGATGCCTCACCATGCCTTCTAACTGTTTCTCGTTGGTCTAGATAGACTATAGAGCATTTTTATGAGTTGTTACATTGACAGAAAGCCCATTTTCCTCATGATTTCCCAAAATTTCTGATGTTGTACAGTCAGATGCCTTTGAATAATCCACAAAACATGAGAATAAGTTTACATTAAATTATCTACACTTCTCTATTATTAAACGCATGTTGCGTATGTCATCTCTCGTTCCTCTTCCTTGTGTATGGTTCTTCCTTGAACCATGGTAATCTCTTCTTCCATTTTCTTGCGAAGTCTTCCCATTATGATTTTTAGTAGAATTTTACTTGTATGAATGATCAGGCCAACAGTTTTAAGTTCTATAGTTGGTGCATAATTTCAAGTTGCCCTTTTTTGGTATGGGAATGAAGATAGTTCTCTTCCAATCTTTCGGCCATATTACCATATCTTTTTTTTACATAATGCCTGATAACTGATAGATTTGTATGTTTCTTCTCCTCCCATACAATTTCATCTAATGAGGCTTCTGGTTCTGTCTCTGCTGTAAATGCTTCGTGAATCTGATTCATATCCTCAGTCATTCTTTATTACACTGCAGTATTCAGTGTTGCCATTTTGATGCTTTTCGCACCAAATTTAGTGCTTTTCAAGTAATTTAGTGCCAAAATGTTGCATTTAGCGCAGCCGTGCGAATTTGGTGCTTCACAATATTTTTTGGTGCTTTTTTGGGGAGGGTAAAAATTACTTTACAAATCACTTTGGGAACACTAAAAAGCCGAATTTTAACTTAAGCGAGGGAGTAAAACAGTCTTAGTACATTACCGCGCAATATTCAAGTAATTTAACTCCCTTTAATACGATTTAGTTGAAGTGAGTGACTGCAACGCGCAGACAATATGCAAAGCATTATTCATTGTTTAACCCTTTACAGGGCACAGCGGCCATTACCGGCCAATGCCGTAAACGTGCAGAGCGTCTGATTACGTCCGATACTATTATGCATTGTAAAAACACGATCACTCGGCTTTCCGACACTTCTGACTTTTACGGACTTTTTTTGATAGTTTTTGGTATTTTTACGCTGTTTTTCAAAATGGATTTCGGCGATTCTTCAAGTGATAGCCGAGATTTCGCTAGGTTCAATTTAAATGACATTAAAGGGCACGAAGTTGACTATTAATCAGAGCTAGATATCAGTGCAAAGTGTTACTTTGCATTAGCAGTCTGAGTCGGACTTTAAAGAAAGTGATTATGATTCTGAAAATGTATTTGTAAATTGCCGTATAGATGACGGAAAATCACAAACAACATGCTGTATTTCGTAAATATTTGTGTTCATATATGGATTACCAACAACAATCACGTGAGTAACATATTCTGCATGCTTTTCCCTTCATTGTGTTGTTTAACTAAAATCGGCTGACTAACACCTTATTTGTGATGTTTTTACTAACGCGATCCGAAATTTTACCAAACCTGAAAAAATCGTGCCCGTTCAGGGCTAAAAAACGGACAAGCGTCTGCCCTGTAAAGGGTTAAACAAGAATGGACTTGAGTTGCAAAGACTGGTTGCAATGACAATGCATCTGTCATGACAGGTGTAAACAATGGAGTATATACAAAATTAAAATCCGAAGTTCCTCATCGGGTGCTAGTTAGGTGTGTATGCCATTCCCTTCAGCTGGCAGTGTCACAGGCTGCAGCTGCTTGTCTGCCCAGGAACATAGAGTTCATGATTAGAGAAACATATAACTGGTTTTCTCACTCAAGTCTTTGTCAAGCAAAGTACAGGGAGCTTTTTGCTTCAATAAATGATGGACAACATCCGCTGAAGGTTGTTCAATTAAGCCAGACATGATGGATGTCCATTCAATCTGCCATTGTCAGAATATTGCAGCAGTGGGTCAAGCTGAGAACTCATTTTGATATAGCAAGACTCAACGAGCGCTGTTATACAGCAGAATTTCTAAATTCTATGTTTAGCATCATGAAAAACTATGTGTATCTCATATTTCTCAAGCACATTCTCTGAGTTCAAAATGTGAATAAGAAATTTGAAGCAGATATACGGGATCCAATAAAACTACTCAGCGATCTTGTCCAACTCATTGATTCTATCAGTTCAAAGATTGCTACTCCTGGGGAAAAAAATAACAGAAAGTGATGCTATTCAAGATTATTTAGATCCTAATCCCAATCTAGGTTATGAGTTTGAGAAAGAAATAGCAAGCTACCAGTTTCCTGATGAGAATGAAATTCGTGGAAGGTGCATCCAGTTTTTAATAGAGCTGTTGACACAGCTGCGTTTACGTTTGCCTGATAACGTTCGAGTGTTGCAGTCCATGACATGTCTTAGTGGAAGTGAATGTCTACAGCCAATGAAGCCCTGTATATTGGATCTTGCTAAAATGTTTGTAGAAGATGCAGCTACTCTCATCCGCATCAATTTCCAGTGGAGAAAACTTCATCATATGCAGTGGACACAGACCTCTGACACACTTGGACTGTAGGCAGAAATATCCTCTTACAGGGATGCCACCGGTGAAAATCCTTTCCAAGATCTAACAGATTTAGCTTTAACTGTTCTCATTTTACCTCTTCTAATGCGGACGTGGAGCATACTATCTGTCAGATGGGAGTTATAAATCAAAATTGCGGAACAGACTAAGCATCAAGAGTTTGACAGCTGTTTTGACTATTAGATATGGAATGAAAAGATATGGCAAATGATGTCATGATTATAAACTACCTAAGGATATTCTATGAAAAATTGGATCACAGGAAGCATAACACGTTTCTTTCAATCATCATCATCATCATCATCGCAGGAGCAAACACAGCAGGAAATAGCTACAGAAATTGAAGAGGAGTTGTCTGACTGGGATTTGGCAGTTCTGGAATAAACTTCATTCTAATATTCAGTGATAATAATAAATTATAATGTGCTACTTTATAACATTTTGAATGAATACTGCCAGTGCTTGTTTTAGTGCGTTCCCAAAACTATTAATGCAATTTAGTGTTTTGGCTCGAGAGTAGTTCTGATTGGGATTTGGCAGATCTGGAATAAACTTCACTCTAATATTCAGTGATAATAATAAATTATAATGTGCTACCTAGTTACATTTGTAATAAAAACAGTTGGTGCTTTTTTTCTGGTGCTTTCCAAAAAGGGAGAAGCTATACACAAAATTTTGTGTATAGTCCGAGCCACTATACACAAAAAATTTGTGGCTGGTCACGTGATTATTCGGCACAAAATTTTGTGGATAGTACAAGCCGCTATTCACAAAAATTTGAAGAAAGACTATTATTCTCTCTTCTCGCCTGTCTTTTTTTTTTTTTTGCAAGTTCTTTTTCTTCAAACCTCACAAAGACAATATTTGTCGTCAAGATCACACTCTACGTACAGTGATATTTTATTTGACAAATAAACTTCACGTTAAACAAAGACATCTATTGGATTCATCAGAGACTCAATCACTCCGTCGTTGCCTGGGGTATGTGCCCTCCAGTAGCTACTGCAGATCCATAGAGCACACTTTATTCAGATGCTTCGAGTTTCTCAGTTCTATATTTTAGTTACTAAAACAAGAAACTAGAAAGTCGCTTAGAAGCCCTGGAGATGTGGATATACAGACGAATAGATCATATATCATGGAAACAAAAACAATCAAATGCAGAGGTTCTAGAAAAACTGGGAATGAAGAGAGAGTTGCCAGCAGAAATAAAGAGGAGGCAAGTGAAATATTTCGGCCATGTTATTGTTAAAAGACATGATACTCTTATAAAAACCATACTGGAGGGCAAGGTTGAGGGCAAGCGAGCAAGAGGTAGACAACGATACAAGTTGGAAGATAGCATCAAGAGATGGACGAACATCAACCTGACAATGTACAGCCAAGGAGAAAGATAGACAGCATTGGAGATCCATTGCAGCCAACCTTCATTGTGGAGACAGCACCTGATTAACTGATTAAAAAAGTTTTTTGTTAATTGCTAGCGAGGAGTCAAACCCCAGTCTCCCGTGCGACAGGTGGAGATACTAACCACTACACTACCGAGAACACAATGATAGTTCCACAAACATTAATTATGTAATCAAAAGGAAGTAGACATCACGTGACAAGCCGAATAATCACGTGACCAGCCACAAATTTTTGTGTATAGCGGCTCGTACTACTCACAAAATTGTGTGTATGAATCTCCATTCCAAAAAGGGAGGCACTATTCGCAATGGGATTGCAAATATAAAAAAATTATATTCGCAATGGAATTGCAAATATAAAAAAATTATATTCGCAATCGATTTGCGGGAAGTAACAAACATGTCACATCGTCTGCTTACTAGTCAATTTTAGTTTGGGCCATTAAGAAGTCTAAGAAGGTGGTTAATTTAAATAGGAATGTTCACTGTTGCGAGTTTAATTCTGCCGAATTCTCCGTATTTATTAATAAATCACTCTTCTTCTTCTAACCCTCCTTTCCCAAGACAACAAAAGTAGAGGACAGATAAGAACAAAAAGACAAGTGTGCAGGTTCTTCTGCAGCAAGATAAACAACACCTAATACACAAAACCCGTAGAAAACATATGCCTAAAGCGAAATCATCAGACTAGCATTGGTGTCACCAAATTCCTGAAAATGAATTTTAAAAAATGTTGCCTCCCCGGCGGGGAATCGAACCTCGAGCTCCTGTGCACCAGGCGGAGACACTAACCACTAAGCTACCGAGGACATTGATAGATTAACAATATATTGTAATATGGACACACGCATAGGAATAATCACGTGACCTACTTCGATTGCGAATATAATTCTTTTATATTCGCAATTCCATTGCGAATATAATTTTTTTATATTCGCAATTCCATTGCGAATAGTCACTTCGTTCCAAAAAATGGGTCGATGTCATTGTTTGGTGCTTTTTCATGAAAACGAGATGGCAACACTGGCAGTATTATTCCTTTCATCTTTCTAGAATTGTACTACTACTACTAACTACTACTACTAGAGGTTTAAGTAAAGTAAAGCACACTCATCATCACACATTGAATGAATTGCTCAAACTTCTAAGACTAAGAAAAGAAAGTTGAAAAAAAAATGAATGCGATTTAATGTCTTTTTACCTAAATAAATGAATACTTTCGTTTACCTCTTTGTAACATTGTTAGCTGCTAATTTCACCGACTCAACGCCTGCCACTGCCATGCTAGTAGTAGTATACTTGAAAGTATATTTAAATGTAAAGCAATAACAAATTCAAATGTAGAAGTAATTGTCAAACTTCCACCTGCTCGACGATTCTTGCGATTCAAAACTAAGCAACAGTAAACACCGACCAATCAGCTCCTACTTCCGGCAGACAGGCCAGATACGTCTGCCACTTTGCTGCCACGCGCTGTAAGTGCTCAACCACAATAAATGTGTTATTGAAAACAATGTTTTTCCCGTAATGATTTTATATAACGAAGACACAAACAATCATCATCAGCTTCGACTTTTGCCGTTAAGCGTCGTTGGGAGGAATAAGTGGCGATCTAGCGCCCATTGGTTGGCACTGGATAGTGTCATTCCGTGTGATTGTACAATGTCTTTGATGTCGTTTATCCATTTTCTTCTTGGGGGTCCTCTTGCTCTCGTCGCAGATGATCCTTGATGTATGGCTAGTGATGGTATTTTTAAAAAAAAGTCCGTTTACTTTTGTCTGCCCCAATATAAAATTCCATATCTCAGTAACGAACTGAGGGAAAATGATGAGATTTAGCATAAAACCCTATCAATATGTCCACCCAACAAAAACATTTTTGTTCTGGAGATTGTACAGCAGATGTCACAGTTTACTTATATGCGGTATATAATTTACGGGTCATAGATGAAGTCCATATTATTAAATGTATTACATCTTCACACGGAAATATCAACGTTGAATAGTAAATTTTCTCGTGGCTCACAAGATTGCCCTTATGACAAGAGCCTCGCGTAGAGGAACCGAGAGTGTTCAGAGGTGTCGTCACTAACGTGGGTGCTTTCATGAACGGTGATTATTTTATAAATCGTACCATTTATCGCTAACATCTGGATGTGTAAATATTGTTGAATGTGATTGAATGTGAATTTTTTTTTTACACTTCAAAGCATCGCTATGAAGCTGTACACATATTTTTTGTCAAGAAGCTGGTCGCAGGAAACTGTTTCATACTATTGCAAATCCTGAGAAAAGAACAGTGCATGCACTGTGTTTGAGTAAACGGTCATTTCGTCGATGGGTGCAATAATCTGGAATGAAACCACCCCGCAATAAGCAAACGGTAGGTAGAAAGACAATTGTAGGCAGCTTTGACAAGGATGTCATAAGGCGAGCTAGTATAAAAGTGATCGATACCAAAGAAACAGTGACTGTAAGAAAACTTAGGGTTTGGTTTAGAAAGAACAATGACATAGAGCTACCCAAAACAACTTTGTAGAAAATTATAAGGACATTAGGCTTCACTTTTAGAAAGTATAAGGGAGATAGAAATATCATTTGTGAGCAACATAATTTAGGAGCCATGAGAAGCAAGTACCTATGTGACATAGGGGAAATGCGCAAAGAAAATTATGACATAGTGTATATGGATGAAACCTGGATCAATGCGCACCACACAAGTGAAAAGGAATGGCAATCAGTGGATGGAAAGATAAAGCGTTATGTGCCCAGTAGTAAAGGACAGCGTTTGGTCATAGCCTGTGCTGGTAGTACTCATAATGGCTTACTACAGAATGCTGGGCTCGTGTTCGTATCAAAGCATACAGACAATAGGGATTATCATAATGAGATCAATGGTAATGTATTTAGAGATTGACTCGAGAATACAATACTTCCATCCCTTGATAGACCGTCTTGTCTAATCATGAACAATGCATCATATCACAATGTTGTTGCCCAAGAAGACAAAATAAATATGACATCGAGCATAAAGGAAGCAATAAAGATATGGCTCCGAAGGAAAAACATACCATTTCCATAAACGTATTTCAAGTTAAAATTGTTTTCCTTTGTAAAACAGATGCAAAAAAAAAAAAAAACGAAAGAGATATCAAATCGACAGCTTGATAGACGAGCATCAGATGTCACAGGAATTCAAGAGACCTACACAGATGTCACCGAGGAACTAGAACCAGACATACTAAAAGAAGAAATTATAGATGCCATCAGATTAGCCCCATTAAACAAATCACCAGGACAGGATGAAATACCAAATGAACCAATTAAAGCAGCAAGGGAAGTAGGAACAGCTTGGCTACATAGACTATTCAACCATGTTTGGGTAGAACAACAGACACCACGAGACTGGGGAAACGCCATAATTATCCCAATTTGGAAAAACAAAGGCAGCAAAAGAGATTGCACACAATACAGGGGCATTTCACTGTTGAGTCATACTGGGAAAATATTTTGCAATATTCTTGAAAAAAGATTACGAACTACTTTAGAACCCCAGCTAAGCGAAACGCAGCTTGGATGTAGGAAAAACAAAGGATGCACAGACGCCATTTTTGCTCTTAGACAACTTATAGAAAAATCAATTGAATTCAATGAAACACTCTACTTAGCTTTTGTCGACCAAGAAAAGGCATTTGATAGGGTAGATAGAAACAAGCTGTGGGAAATCCTTAAACAATATGGAGTGAGTACACATCTAACAAACCTATGTAGAAGTTTATACAACAACAGTGAATGCATCGTGAGAGCAACTGGGGGGACACTCAGAACCCTTCACCATAAGATCTGGAGTACGACAAGGTTGTGTCCTGTCCCCTCTCTTGTTTATAACATATATAGACAACATATGTAAAGAAACCAGCCAAGCAGAGACAGCGAAAATACCGCATGACGAGAACACAGAAGAAGAACCATCTGCAAATCTAACCATTAGAGAACTCCTGTTTGCGGACGACCAAGCACTAATAGCAAAATCAGAAGCTGAATTACAAGACCACATGAATAGTCTAAACGAAATGTGTAGGGAACATAACATGAAAATTAGCACAAGCAAAACAGAGGTAATGACTACCCCTACAGAAGAAGAAACAGCAACAATTCACCTAAACGAACATCCCTTGAAACAAGTAAAGAGCTTCAAGTACCTAGGAAGAATAATATCATCAAATGGCAGATCAGAAGACGAGATCGAAAATAGGTGCAATAAGGCAAATCAACTCATTGGACAAATGGCACCAATACTAAAGAACAAACATGTATCAATAACTACTAAGAAAGCACTTTACAACACAATCTTCCTACCAACTCTGTGCTACCAATGCCAAACCTGGACAATGACAGAAAAAGAGAAAAAAAAATCACAACAACAGAAATGAGGTTCCTGAGAAGAATACTCAATGTATCAAGAAGAGATAAGATCAGAAATGAAGAAATCAGGACTAAAGTGGGGGTTAAAGCTGCTCTAGATTTTATTAGAAAGCAGCAAGTCAAATGGTTTGGCCATGCAAGTAGGCTACCAGTCAACAGCATGCCACAACAAGCAATGATGTACAGACCAGATGGAAACAGAGGAAGAGGCCGACCACGTAAACGTTGGACGGAGGGAATAACAGAATCCATGGGAATGTCGATATACGAAGCCCATAACCGGGCACTCTCACGAAGTTTATACTTCACCTCGACACCGCAAGGTACAAGAGGAACATGATGAGATGAGATAGACGAGCATGGCCATAGGTGCTTGAGACTTCCGCCGTACCATTCTCATTTAAATCCTATAGAACTAGTGTGGGCTAAAATTAAAGGACAGGTGGCAGCTGACAATACTACATTCAATAAATCGTGCAATCTATTGTTTGTGTCTTCGTTATTCAAATTCACTACGGGAAAACATTGTTTTGAATACTACATTCAAATTGTCTGACGTCAAGTTACTAACCCAGTCCGCGCTATTAAATATTGATAAAACTTAGTGGAAAAAAAATGTGAGGACCATGTGTTGAAAGAGGAAGATGACTATTGGGGAAAGGATGGATTGAATTGTATGCAACCGACAGCAGTCATAAACCTACTGGAATCGACTCAGATTAAGGTCTGGGCAGATTGCAGACATTAAAACAAATTGCACCCACTCCTATACGAATCTGGATACGCCTTGTGTCGTCACCTGAATTGACGTGCGTACTGTAAAACAAGATTGTTAGCGTGAATTCACTGCATTTTCGCCAAAACATCAAAGACATGTCGCCGCTTTCCATGATTTAAGTTGCCTTTGGACCTATCAAAGACATATTCCTTGGGTGAAGATAAATATAAGACGGCAGGAAAATTGTCATAACGATGCAACAGACAGTTTTCAAGAAACTTGAATGTGAATGAGGACACGCAAATATTAACAGACTATAGTTGATGGGGTTGCATTCTAATGGAATTGGCCAAACCATTTGATGTGACACAAGGTGTTGATCCCACTGTCCGTCTGATAACAATTTATTGCTTGGCATATTTTGAGTGAGTGCGTGGCGCCACACTGTGAGTTGTGAAATTCGTGTGGATTGCTTTTACATCTGTCCGCTGTTGTTTGTAGCGTGAACTGCATGTTCTGTAACGATGGCGGCCGGCTGTCACTGAATTGACTGGTTTGTCTTTTCCGTTCACGCGTGCATTTTTCAGGAAACTCCTGGGAGTCGTCGTTGGAGCTACGGAGTTCGTGCTTTGTGCGGTCGCCCTGCGGAAAGATACCGAACCATGTGGGATAAAACCCGGGTCAATGAAGTCTTTCTGGTGACTGAAGATTCCATCGACGATGAGCTGTATTTTTCGTGGAGGACTTCTCTGTTGGTATTCTGGCGGCGGCATTATGCACAGTGTACCTGTGCGGGCAGTTGGCTTGTCGAGACTCCTGTCTGTTCCACTTTTCACATTGGGCAGTAAAGAGCATTTTATGTGATATTCACTGGAACGGGGAATAATGGGGACGATCCGTTGCTGTGAAGGTGGAAAGTCGACTAACTAACTAACTAACTAACTAACTAACTAACTAACTAACTAACTAACTAACTAACTAACTAACTAACTAACTAACTAACTAACTAACAACTAACTAACTAATTAACTAACTAACTAACTAACTAACTAACTAACAAACTAACTAACTAACTAACTAACTAACAACTAACTAACTAAGTAACTAACTAACAAACTAACTAACTAACTAACTAACAACTAACTAATTAACAAACTAACTAACTAACTAACAACTAACTAACTAATTAACAAAGTAACTAACTAACCAACTAACTAACTGACTGACTAACTAACTAACTAACTAACTAACTAACTAACAACTAACTAACTAATTAACAAACTAACTAACTAACTAACTAACAAACTAACTAACTAACTAACTAACTAACAACTAACTAACTAACTAACTAACAAACTAACTAACTAACTAACTAACTAACAACTAACTAAATAATTAACAAACTAACTAACTAACTAACTAACTAACAACTAACTAACTAATTAACAAAGTAACTAACTAACCAACTAACTAACTGACTAACTAACTAACTAACTAACTAACTAACTAACTAACAACTAACTAACTAATTAACAAACTAACTAACTAACTAACTAACTAACTAACAAACTAACTAACTAACTAACTAACAACTGACTAACTAACTAACTAACTAACTAACTAACTAACTAACTAATTAACTAACTAACTAACAACTAACTAACTAATTAACAAACTAACTAACTAACTAACTAATAACTAACTAACTAATTAACAAAGTAACTAAATAACCAACTAACTAACTGACTAACTAACTAACAACTAACTAACTAATTAACAAATTAACTAACTAACTAACTAACTAACTAACTAACTAACAACTAACTAACTAATTAACAAACTAACTAACTAACTAACTAACTAACTTACATTACTTATATAACTTATATACTAACTTATATTTCGATGCATTTCGTGAGAGGGTTAGGAAAAGACGTTGGCTTTGGATATAGCACATATTGATAGATTGATTGATTGATTGATTGGTTTCTTCTTCTTTGCGTTCATCCGGAGTGATTTTTTTCAGATGTGATTGCGGTGTGTCTGGTTAGGCACCCTCGGGTCGAAACCCTCAGGCCAACACATCCGACTTTTAGCGTGCATTTTTGACCAGGTTAGCAATCCTGGGAGACTCTCACTTTTGTGGTACCGTCCACATCTCAGCTGGTCTAGTTGGAACAGTCGAAGACTAGACGGTCATCCCTCAAGTGAAGGCAGGGACAGTCCATAGCATTTTCCGCCATCCTGGGTGGCTTCCATAATTGCAGAGCCGGTTTACCGAGGGAATCGTCACGTCCTGCTCATGGCTGTTTTAATTCCTCACTTCAATATATTGGGCATTTCGCTCGCCCTGGGCCGTTCCTGCACAAACCAGTCAGCTCTGCGGATGGTTTCCACTAAGCGAGTTTTCGGACATGTGCTTGTCCCTGTACCCATCAGAGCTGTTCCAGGCACGGCGGACATTCGGAAAACTACCTAGTCAGAGCTGTTCCGAACAAGAGCGGCATTCGGAAACTAGGTAGTCAGAGCTGTTCCTAGCACGGGAGACATTCGGACGAGACATTTCACTCGGACGTAAATGCGTAGTGTCAATTTTTAGTTTGCCACCCGTAGGACGACACTTCCGACTTCCGGCGGGCATTTTTTAGTGAGGTTAGCCTTCCTCTGGTTTCGAGTCACGTTAGACTGTTGTAATGTCACCCACATCTCAGCTGGTCAAGATAGAACGATCAACGATATCGTGGTCTGCCCTCAAGGGAAGGCAGGGGCAGACCATGGGCATTATCTCGCTATCCAAGGAGGCTTCCATAATTGCAGAGCCGGCACATATTGCTCTGAGACTGGGCTCACCCAAGGAGTTTCCACGTCCTGCTCATGGCTGCTTTAGTTCCTCACTTCCATGTGTTGGGCATCCCACTTGCCACTGATCGCTCAATCACACACCAGGAGCGGTCAGACTGCGAGTGACATCCATTCGGTAAGCTCTTGCTTGTGACTTAAGACCACGCAATAGGTTCGCTCGCCGTGCGTTCCATCGTGCGTCGATGAGACATTATTCCACTTTTGTCTACACTCTCTATGAGTTAGATACAGACAGTTTCCGTAACCCTTCGACTGGGGCACCTTTCTGACTTTTTTGTACTCGCTCACGAGGTAGGCTACATGTGCTGCCGGCTCAGCACCTTACCTTCGTGCAGCAGTGAACGGGAATCGGCCAGGCCCCTTCATCCGGGAAACTCTCATGTCCCCCAGCTGGGAGCCTTCGTACATGTATCAGACCTGAGCATGTAGCTTGCTCAGTATCATGTTTCTATTTTCCGGTAGACGGGTATCAGCCTGGCTCTAAGATCCGAGGGTTTGTGGCTTAGAGGCGTTCAGCCACAGCCCTCGACAGGGAGCCTTAAGAGTTTTGTCCGGACCAAGAAATTCTGCCTTTGTGCACCTCATTTAAATTTCGACTGCTATCCTCAGTCTATGCCTGCAGAGCAGCAGGTTGTGTCTCTCTTAGTCTGGTCCCTATCCCATAAGCTGTCCGATATGTAATTTTTCACCCATCGGCAAGCAAATGGGGTCTATGGGACACGCAAGCTCCCCCACCACGTCAAGGTGGAGACACATCGGGGGAGGATTGATTGGTTTAAGAACCGACATCACAGCATTCGGGGCATTTCCATAAGCGCTCCGTCCCCATCCTTAGAAGCCAGCGAAGATTTCCAACCCCAATAGTACCAGTAGCAATCTGATTATATGTGCGTCTCACCTTTCCTCTAAGCGTCGAGCATCGGTCAAATCCCCTCGTCACTCCACGCTGTCGCATTCTTGCCAGACCATGGTGATCCACGTGCTTCCACAAGGCCGCAACCACGTCTGCCTTATCATGCATCAATACTCCACCAAGTTTTGCAGAGCCAGCCAATCTGTCTGCCTGTTCATTCCAAAACACACCAGCATGCCCCGGAGAAAATATCAAGACGATGCTTGCCACCCGTGACTTCCGAAGCGAAGCAAGCCATTCGGCACGAAGCTTGCCAGTCCTAACCCTACTCAGCATGCTTTCTGAGTCAGTTACAATCACGATGTGTGTATCGTATTCTCCATCCAGCGGAAAGTTGCACTGACTGCCTCCACCCTCATTCTTAAGCTAGATGTTGTGGTATCATATGCCAGGCTCTCCTGCACCAAACGTCGAGCATTAGCCTTTGCCAAGAAACCCCAGGCACTTCTACTACCTCTCAACACCGAACCATCTGTGTAGATAATCACATCACCCGGGCGAGCATTATCCTGAATTAGTTGTTGGATTTCCACTTCCGTGGCCCCTGCTGGCCACTCCCTGCACTCCCGGCTCAATGTGATTATAACTCTGCACAAGTCTGACTGCTCCGCTGGCACTCTGACCCACCCCTCTCCTCGCCTAATGTTCTCCAAGGGGCACACCTGTCTGATCGTAGCCTCTGCCTGAGTCATCCATGATTTCCCTCTTATCAGTCGTTGGCCCTTAACTGCGTCCAGTGCCTCATGCAACGGGTGATCTGTGTCAGCAGCTACTCTGAGGTATGTCTTCGCCTGCATCACCTTGAACCTACCAGCAACAATCAGCAAACCAAGGATGTACCGCATACACACCAATGGGGTGTCTCTGGTGCATCCCAGAATGACCCGCATAGCCTCGCTCTGTGTGCGCTCCAATCTCACCAGCTGACTCTTTGAGACAGTGAGCAGTCCTAGTCCATAATCAATCGCTGAGAGGATCAAGTGCTGGTATAGTCTGAAAAGCATTCTCTGCTCTATGTCCATTGCAGCCATAGTTTTAAGAACGTTGGCCTTACATCAAAGATCATCTGCGACGAGACCACGAGGACGTCCAAGAAGAAAATGGATTGACGACATCAGAGACATTGTACAACCTCACGGAATGACACTATCCAGTGCCGTCCACCGGGCACTGGAACGCAAATTATTCCTCCCCACGACGCTTGACGGCAGAAGTGGAAGATGATGATGATGATGATGATGGGTCCCTTTTGAGATCTTGTCACAACCGTCTCCACATGGTCCTTGAAGGACAGGCTCCTGTCAAATGTGATTCCCAGATACTTCAGTTTGTTCTCTCTGTTGACGCTTCTACCATCTATCGTGAGGCTTGGGACATCAGTTCTCACAATCCTGTTGTCCAGAGAGCACCACAAAACAGCTGCCTTTTCCGGGTGGATGACAGCACCCATTTCAGTGCACCAGTCAGTCACTTTGTCTACTGTCTACTGTCGCCTGTAGCTCCTGGGCTATTTTCTCCCTATCTCTCCCCTGCCTATATGCAAGAATATCATTTGCAAATGTTAGTATCCTTCCAACTCCTGGTGCTTCTAGGTTTGCAATTTTGCTCGTATACACGTTAAAGAGCACCGGTGACATTGCGGATCCCTGTGCCAGTCCCGGGGTTAAAATATGTGGCTCTGAGGTCCATGCACCCAGACGGAGAGCAATCCGACAAGAATGTAGGCCGGCCGCTATCCAGTTCACTAACCAGGGATTGACCCTCTTCTCCATCAGTGCGGTCATTAATATATCATATCGAACTCTGTTGTAGGCATCCTCGAGATCAAGCGCCGCCGCCATCTTTTCTTGTCTACTCTGGAACCCCTCATAAACGTCAAAGGCAAAAGTGGCTGCATTTGACCAGGTATCTTTTCCTGGCTTTTAGCTCCCTAGGCGTCTTGGAAGAAGCTTCCCCCTTTCCAAAAACTCTTGCAGCTTGACAGCGACTATCTTCTCTAAAACCTTCCCAAATGTATTTTGAAGGGTGATTATCATAAAGCCGCTAAGCTTTGAATGATCCTTGAACGGTTTTGGGAGAGGGATGAGATAACTGTGTACCCAATCCTACGGTACTGATGATCTGGTTAAAGCAGTCGGTCATCTCCTTCAGGTCTACATCGCTCAATGCCTTCATGTGGCCATACCTGACCCCATCAGGCCCTGGTGCCGTGTCTTTTGCCTTTTTCAGAATATATTTAACATCTTCAACCCGTATGATGTCTTCATAAGGCATATTCTTTATGGTGCCAGATAACTCTTCTCTAACTGCATCCCTGGTGTCCACATCATCATGATTGGTCTGCTCTAAAAATCTCTGGAGAAACGCCTTCCCTTTCTCTGTGTCTGTTGTCACGCGCACACCATCATCTCTATAAATTGTTACATACTGATAATAATTAATGATTAATTATTGCATATTATTATTATTATTTATTATTACATATTGATAATAATTAATAACCTGTTATGTGTATAACTGTAAAGTATTTTTCCGGAACCCACACGAGAAAGGAAATAGAGGGATCCATAAAAACACTCGGAGAAGCGAACTGGAGACAAAGATGAAAAGTATGGAGAGTGCATGAAGGGTGCTGAAGGAGATGGAATAATGTTGATAGGCTTGGTGCGACTTAATAGGAGCGGCTGGCCGAGTGGCTAAGAACGCCAGATTCGAATCCTCGGTAAGGATTGGATTCTTTTCTTTCTTCCTTTGCAAGACAGGATCATCTGTGTATGTGATAACATCAATCTTACTTTACAGGACAGGATCATCTGTGTATGTGATAACATCAATCTTACTTTGCAGGAGATGATCATATGTGTGTGTGATAACAGCAATATTATTTCTCAAACAAGACGACATGTGATAGGATAACATCAATCTTACTTTGAAGAACAGGATTATCCATTTCACTTATAATATCAAACTTTCCAGCATTGTCATTATTCAATTTTTGCACATCCACGCTCCACGCTGTTTACTGACAGTGACAAGCAAAGACAGTCGAAGATAAGCAACATTACATTGGCTAAATGAGAGACGATGAAATATAAACAAGACAGAACATAAAAAAAACTACGTATATATCATAGAAGATGTCGGTACGCAGAGGTGTTTCCAAGGCACCAGGGCTGGGTTCTATACTGGCCAAGACCTATTGACGCGTCCTCGCCGAGCGTCCTGGGCAACAGAGGTGTTTCCAAGGCACCAGGGCTGGGTTCTATACTGGCCAAGACCCATTGACCCATCCTCGCCGAGCTTCCTGGGCAACAGGTCCCTTCGGGGTCCTGGCTAAAGTCAGTAGGATCGTTGATTCCTCCGATGTCGGAGAGTGTCTGTCTGCATGGCGAGGAACCACCAGTCTGCACACCAATAAGCCAGACATGGGACAACGGATACTCACGCAAACCTCAGGTCCTGTAAGACATCACATTGATGTTGGACGACAGGATGTCTTCATCCGACATACAGGACTTCGCGCTGAAGATCACAGCCAGCGAACATAAGCAAGCAAGCAAGCATAGAAGATGTCAAAAGCCAAGGGGACTTAAGTAAATAATACAGCGTAGAAAGGAAACATTTCAGACATTCCCCGTGTTACGGCACTTGTGGTGCCTTTGTTTTCACGAAATTTGTCATTCCCGCAATATTGCGGCGACTTGGAGTAGCAACTTTTGAACTCATTGAATGAATGGATGGCTCTTAGCTGAAAAGTTTCATATATGAGAAAATAAAAATATAAAACTCCATAAATTTAATATCATTAGTGTCTAAATAATATAACATAATTATGTGCACATACGAGACCGAAAGCACGAATGCAAATTTATCGCTAAACCGACTTAACATACATACACATAACATCGAACTAAAACAGTCCCCAGACTAAAACAGGTGACAGAGTTCAAGTATCCAGTTGGTATGTTTTTGACAAAACATGGAAGACACAAAGATAGAAACAGGATATGAAAAGGCTAATGCCGCAGCTTGCCAATTGTCATGATTACTCGGGCGGCATCCGCTCGCCAGTACTGAAGTCACTAAAAGACTCATCTTTGCTCAATGAGGTGTATATGTATGTGGTAACAACTCCATATTTTCACAGACCAGTCGACACTCGAGTGGTCATATGGTCAGTATGCTGCCGGCTGCCTGTACTTCCCGATGCATGTCCTAACATCAACGGGAGGCTGGACTAACCTGGGAAACCAGGTACAGTTGTAAACATTCTCTTTGATGTACACCTGAACACATGACCACCGAGCCGACGGGGAAGCGACAGACAGACATGCAGGTAGCAGTCGGCGCAGGCAAACAAGCCACACACACACACACACACACACACACACACACACACACACACACACACACACACACACACACACACACACACACACACACACACACACACACACACACACACACACACACACACACACACACACACACACACACACACACACACACACACACACACACACACACACACACACACACACACACACACACACACACACACACACACACACACACACACACACACACACACACACACACACACACACACACACACACACACACACACACACACACACACACACACACACACACACACACACACACACACACACACACACACACACACACACACACACACACACACACACACACACACACACACACACACACACACACACACACACACACACACACACACACACACACACACACACACACACACACACACACACACACACACACACACACACACACACACACACACACACACACACACACACACACACACACACACACACACACACACACACACACACACACACACACACACACACACACACACACACACACACACACACACACACACACACACACACACACACACACACACACACACACACACACACACACACACACACACACACACGCACGCACGCACGCACGCACGCACGCACGCACGCACGCACACACACACACACGGCCACATACATTTGTGGCATCCTGGGTGTATAAAGGCAGGAGAAGTGACCAAATGTCGAGTCTTTCCCGTGTTCCGTAATGAGAGCGATGCTCTAATGGTGACCCACAACCTTAATGACCTATATTGTGTCTTTAGTTACAAATGCTGCGGTCACGCCTGTTATACATGAACACAATGATTGAAATTGGTGCATGCATTTAAAAAGTTAGCTGAATGTCCTTTTCAGGACGTCGTAATCAATCCCAACATTGTTTGGCTGTTTGTGATAGTCTCGATTTTACGTTGAGTAATTTGCCATAACTGTCTGAACGCCAGAAGCTCATACCACTGTGACAGTCAAAGCTCATACCACTGTGACAGTCAAAGCTCATACCAATGTGACTGTCAAATCTCATACCACCGAGACAGTCAAAGCTCATACCACTGTGACAGTCAAAGCTCATACCACTGTGACAGTCAAAGCTCATACCACTGTGACAGTCAAAGCTCATACCACTGTGACAGTCAAAGCTCATACCACTGTGACAGTCAAAGCTCATACCACTGTGACAGTCTAAGCTCATACCACTGTGACAGTCAAAGCTCATACCACTGTGTCAGTCAAAGCTCATACCACTGTGTCAGTCAAAGCTCATACCATTGTGTCAGCCAAAGCTCATACCACTGTGACAGTCAAAGCTCATACCACTGTGACAGTCAAAGCTCATACCACTGTGACAGTCAAATCTCATACCACTGTGACAGCCAAAGCTCATACCACTGTGACAGTCAAAGCTCATACCATTGTGACAGTCAAAGCTCATACCACTGTGACAGTCAAAGCTCATACCACTGTGACAGTCAAAGCTCATACGATTGTGTCAGCCAAAGCTCATACCACTGTGACAGTCAAAGCTCATACCACTGTGACAGTCAAAGCTCATACCATTGTGACAGTCAAAGCTCATACCACTGTGACAGTCAAAGCTCATACCATTGTGTCAGCCAAAGCTCATACCATTGTGTCAGCCAAAGCTCATACCACTGTGACAGCAAAGCTCATACCACTGTGACAGTCAAAGCTCATACCACTGTGACAGTCAAAGCTCATACCACTGTGACAGTCAAAGCTCATACCACTGTGACAGTCAAAGCTCATACCATTGTGTCAACCAAAGCAAGACGGTCGGCTTTAAAATCCCAGCGGCGGACTTCGAACTCTGCATGTCGGGATTGTGAACCTAGGTTCACTTCCCCTAAACCACAGGCGCCAACTGGATACATCCACAAAGTAACGAAAACAAACGATGCTTAGACTTGAGGACACAAGGACATGTTAATCTGGAGCCTAAGATGAGGCGACGCTGAAATAAGTCTGAGCTCAGAAGACAACAGTCTAGTGTAGATAAACTGATATATGAGCACTCGAAAGAATGGGTCTACGGTACACTGAGAACAAAGAAGCCAGTGAGAGCACAACTGTAATGAATGGCTCTATACAAACATAACAATGTAACTATAACAAACATAAGGATAGACGATTCTTGCATGGAATACGCAATGAAGAGAAGAACAAAACTAAAGACATAGAAAGGGAATATCTGTGTGTGTGTATGTGTGCGTGCGTGCGTGCATGCGTGCGTGAGCGCGCGCGCGCGTGTGTGTTGTTAAATAATGGCAACAATGTTAAAAGAAAGCCGCTGTTGCTGTCAAGTATTCCACGGGGAGCACGAATGACAAATCATTTAATTCAAAGATATGAAAATAAAAATCTACAAGAAAAGAGGTCCTTTCACATAACCAGGAACTGTTTTAAATTTAATAGAAATAAAAAAAATCTATATTCAATTTAGAATAAAAGAAACGCCAAAGCAGAACTGCAGTATGGATCGGAAATATATATGTGCCAGTAAATTACGAACAAGCATTATTACAATGGCTGCAAATTGAAATTCGCATGCACAAGAGGGTCTTTGGCGTTAGCTTCAAAAAGGGGGATCCCCGTGCCATCACGGAAATACACAAATTTCCTGAAAAAATGATGGGGACCCCTGATGTGCGTATTGATATTCGTCTAAACAAACATGTTTGGCCTCAGGGCATTAGACACGTGCCATACAGGCTTAGAGTTCGCCTGGCTCGTAAACGCAGTAAAGATGAAGACTCCACACATAGACTGTACACGTTGGTTACACACGTACCATGTGAAGCCTTCAAAGGAAAACAGACCATCAGTGTTGATAATGAATAAAGAATGAAACATTTGTCTAAAACACTAACAAAATAATAGACTGGCCGGTATAGAGTTCATGGAAAGAACTAGGCACATTCCAGGGAAGCAGTAGAGGAAGACAACACGTTGGTATGGGCCCGACACACGTTGAGAATACCAAATACCAACACCACTTGGAAGTCTCTCCTATGGAAACCCGAATGCACATGAAATATAGAGGGATCTGAAAACACGCGGATACAATAATTCGAGACAGCGATGCATAAAACACTCTGATACAAGAATTAGAGAACATGCGATATTAGAAATAGAGATAGAGATGAATAAAGCACTCTGATATAAGAATTAGAAATAGAGGTGAATAAAACAATCTGATACAAGAATTAGAGAAGACACGTTATGAGAATTAGATATAGAGATGAATAAAATACTCTGTTACAAGAATTAGAGATAGAGATGAATAAAACACTCTGTTACAATAATTAGAGAACACACGATGTGAGAATTAGAGATAGAGATGAATAAAATACTTTGATACAAGAATTAGAGATAGAGATGAATAAAACACTCTAATAAAGAATTAGAGATAGAGATAAATAAAATACTTTGATACAAGAATTAGAGATAGAGATGAATAAAATACTCTGTTACAATAATTAGAGAACACACGATGTGAGAATTAGAGATAGAGATGAATAAAACACTCTAATAAAGAATTAGAGATAGAGATAAATAAAATATTCTGATAAAGAAGAGATAGAGATGAATAAAATACTTTGATACAAGAATTAGAGATAGAGATGAATAAAACACTCTAATAAAGAATTAGAGATAGAGATAAATAAAATACTCTGATAAAGAAGAGATAGAGATGAATAAAACACTATGATAAAGAATTAAGGGATGAATAAAACATTCTGATACAAGAAATAGAGAACGCGCGATATGAGAATTAGAGATAGAGATGAATAAAACACTTTTATACAAGAATGAGAGAACCTACAATATGAGAATTAGAGATAGAGATAAATCGTTCGGATACAAGAATTAGAGATATAGATGAATAAAATACTCTGATAAAGAATTAGATATAGAGATGGATAAAACACCCTGATAACAGAATTAGAGATCGCGATGAATAAAACACCCTGATGCAAGAATTAGAGAACACACGATATGAGAATTACAGATAGCGATGAATAAAACACTCGATTACAAGAATTAGAGAACCTACAATATGATAATTAGATATTCCCCCCCCCCCCCCCCCCGCATATCCTTTACAGGACATCGCTGTCAACATCAGCTGATTGGTGATTTCTTGGCAAGATTGCGCTCAGTAGTTTGCCATTGCTTTCTGAGCGACCGGCTCACATACCCCATAAGTTACCGACGTGGAGAGAACCTCTACCGATTCTTGCAAACGCCACGTTACTCACGAGAGTATACGGGAAATCGAAGAAAGTCGTGTAACCCCTAGACCGGTCTATAGAGATACATAAAACACTGATAAAAAATTAGAGGTAGAGATGAATAAAACATTATGATACAAGAATTAGAGATAGAGATGACTAAAACACTCTGATACAAGAACTACAGATAGAGATTTATAAAACAAAGGCATAAAAGAATTAGAGATAGCGATGGATAAAACACACGGATACAAGAACTAGAGATAGAGAAGCATAAAACACTGGCGTAGGAGTTCATGACTCTCCACAGATCTCAGTCTGCAGTTTTCTAGATCAAGACTGCCCTGCCACCATCTAAATCCACCCAGCATACTTTCCCCTGGTCTGCCTCTGCCTCTCTTCCCTTCGATCTTTCCAATTGTCACAGATTTTGACATATAGATGAATAAAACACGCTGACGCACGAATAAGGTATAGAGATGGATAAAATATCCGGTTGCAAGAGATGGGGATGTAAACTCTAGGAAAACAAAAGAAAGTAAAGTTGAAGAGGATTTAGCATGAGATGATTAAGGACCTATGCTCAAGTGGATAATAACAAACAAAAGAAGAAGTGGAGGAAGCCTAGATATACTCGCAAATTTAAACGGCGGCCATTCATTTTCATGGACGTCAAGAAACCTACACAGATGCCACCGAAGAATTAGAACCAGACATACTAAACGAAGAAATTATAGAAGCCATCAGATTAGCCCCATTGAACAAATCACCGGTACAAAATGAAATAATACCAAATGAATTAATTAAAGCAGCAAGAGAAGTAGGAACAGCATGGCTACATAGACTATTCAACCATGTATGGGTAGAACAACAGACACCACGAGACTGGGGAAACGCCATAATTATCCCAATTTGGAAAAACAAAGGCAGCAAAAGAGATTGCACACAATACAGAGGCATTTCACTGTTGAGTCATAGTAGGAAAATATCTTGCAACATTCTTGAGAAAAGACTACGAACTACTATTGAACCCCAGCTAAGCGAAACACAACTTGGATTTAGGAAAAACAAAGGATGCACAGATGCCATTTTAGATCTTAGACAACTCATAGAAAAATCAATCGAATTCAATGAAACACTCTACTTAGCCTTTGTCGACCAAGAAAAGCATTTGATAGAGTAGATAGAAACAAGCTGTGGGAAATCCTTAAACACTATGGTGTGGGTACACATCTAATAAACCTATGTAGAAGCTTATATAACAACAGTGAATGCATAGTGAGAGCAACTGGGGGGACACTCAGAATCCTTCACCATAAGACCTGGAGTACGACAACATATGTAAAGAAACCAGCCAAACAGAAACCGCAAGAATACCGCATGACGAGAACACAGAAGAAGAACCATCTGCAAGTCTAACCATTAGAAAACTCCTGTTTGCGGACGACCAAGCATTAATAGCAAAATCAGAAGCTGAATTACAAGACCACATGAATAGTCTAAACGAAATGTGTAGGGAACATAACATGAAAATTAGCAAAACAGAGGTAATGACTATAACTAAAGAAGAATAATCAACAACAATTCACCTAAACTTGGCTGGCTTGGCGAAACTTGGTGGAGTATTGATGCATGACAAAACAGACATGGTTGCGGCCTTGTGGGAGCACGTGTACACCTCGGATGAGCAAATGGATCACTATAGTCTGGTAAGAATGAGGCAGCGAGGTGTGACGAGGGGATCTGGCCCACGATCGACGCTCAGAGGAAAGGCGAGACGGACATATAATCAGATTGCTACTGGAACTATTAGTGTTGGGACTCTTCGCTGGCTGCTGAGGATGGGGAAGAAGCGCTTATGGGAATGTCCCGAACGCTGTGATGTCGGTTCCTAAATCAATCAATCAATCAATCAATCACCTAAACGAACATCCCTTGAAGCAAGTAAAGAGTTTCAAGTACCTAGGAAGAATAATATCATCAAATGGCAGATCAGAAGACGAGATCGAAAATAGGTGCAATAAGGCAAACCAACTCATTGGACAAATGGCACCAATACTAAAGAACAACCATGTATCAATAACTACTAAGAAAGCACTTTACAATATAATCTTCCAACCAACTCTATGCTACCGATGCCAAATCTGGACAATGACAGAAAAAGAGAAAAGAAAAATCACAACAGAAATGAGATTACTGAGAAGAATACTCAACGTATAAAGAAGAGATAAGATCAGAAATGAAGAAATAAGGACTAAAGTGGGGGTTATAGCAGCACTCGATTTTTATTAGAAAGCAGCAAGTCAAATGGTTTGGCCATGTAAGTAGGTTACCAGTCAAAGCATACCTTAACAAGCAATGATGTACAGACCAGATGGAAACAGGAAGAGGCCGACCACGTAAACGTTGGACGGAGGGAATAGCAGAGTCCATGGGAATATCGATATATGAAGCCCATAATCGGGCACTCTCACGATGTTTATACTTCACCTCGACACCGCAAGGTACAAGAGGAACATGATGAGATGAGATGAGATGAAACATACATCACATACCTACCTACCAACCGCCTGATCTACTTACCTGCCTAATTCTATGCCTGTCAATCCTTCCATTTGCCATTTCACCCAACAACCCGAATATATCTAATATTATACTAAATACCGGGTGGCAGGGGAGGTCGACAAATACACGACACTTTTTGTCGACCAAGACACTGGTTTTATACATTCCTTTGTCTTAAGAGTAATCTCATTGGATGCCACGGTGGCCTAACGGCTAGATGTTCGTCTTCCGACCCGAGCCTCATGGGTTCAAATCCGTTTTGAGGCGGATGTTTAAAATTGACATGAATCCCCCTTCCCTTCCGCCCACTGGTGGACTCAACCTAAAATAGGTACCAGGAAATTACTTGGGAAATAAAGGCGGCCAACGTGACGGCTCCAGCACTATGTGTCCGACGTGCTTTAAAGCGAGTAAAGGGCTGGTTTCCTGTGTCTGTGTGCCATCTCCACGGCAGACCCCTTTCTGTCAGCACCTGATCGATTCTCTGTGTCTGTGTGCCATCTCCACGGCAGACCCCTTTCTGTCAGCACCTGATCGATTCTCTGTGTCTGTGTGCCATCTCCACGGCAGAACCCTTTCTGTCAGCACCTGATCGATTCTCTGTGTCTGTATGCCATCTCCACGGCAGACCCCTTTCTGTCAGCACCTGATCGATTCTCTGTGTCTGTGTGCCATCTCCACGGCAGAACCCTTTCTGTCAGCACCTGATTGATTCTCTGTGTCTGTATGCCATCTCCACGGCAGACCCCTTTCTGTTAGCACCTGATTGATTCTTTGTACCTTTCTATCTGAGCCGATCGGGTGATTGCGTCGTTTGGGATATTGCTTTCCGTCATGGCGCGGCTCGGTTTCAAATCCTATGTCCACATATAACAAATATAATCGGATATGTCCTTCATTCCCCATGTCTCAACCAATTGTTATATTAATCATATACTTCCTCTCTCTCCCTTTCTCTTTCTCTTCTCTCTCTCTCTCTCTCTCTCTCTCTCTCTCTCTCTCTCTCTCTCTCTCTCTCTCTCTCTCGTGGCATTAATCAAACATGTCACATACATATGTAGATGTTACTTAGACTTGCCATGTCCCAGATGTTACTGTAACTCCCTCTGTTCCAGACATATAATACTTGATAATAACAACAACAAAAACATCTTTGAGACATAATAAGCTGTTAACTCGAGGCATCTCTTCTATTTCCACGCTAATCTTTATTTAATCTTTATATAACTACTAGCACAGCTGGAGTCCATTGCCTGGTATCAATCTGCATAAATACCCTCAACGGAGGTTTGGACGCCGGTAAATACTGACCGAGACATCATTTCACCCCTACGCGAGGCATCCTGGGCAATCATTGCGTAACGAAGGTGGGGGTCAACCGTGATCTTCGATATGATGAAGCCTGCCCAGGACTCACACTATGCAAGTTACAACACTGTCACAGCAATCTATAAAGACGATGGTAGACATTCAATACCTAAGTCGTGAACTCACTGCTTAGCGTGCTCGCGAGCATGTTCGTGACGAATGTGTCGCTTCCCTTCCGAGATGAAACCAAGACATTAATTACTATTGCCCACTTCTTCAAACTGTTCAAGAGGGGACAACTCTTATCGATGAGGTGAGTTGTTGAGTTGAGTTGAGTCAAGAACCGACATCACTGCACTCAGGACATTCCCATACGTGCTCAGTCCCCTCGTTCAACAGCCAGCGAAAAGTCATACTACTAATCGTTCTCACCGCTATCTGATTAAATGTCCTCCTGGTCTTCCCTCTCAGTTTTGAGATTCTTCCAGAACCCCTGCCGATCCCCCGCAATCTCATTCTTTCCACATATGGGTTCTCAATCTGTTCCTCCGCCTTCTCCACCTGGTCCCACAAGCGCTCGACCACCTCCACATTGTCCATAGGTAAGATACCACCAAGAGGTGCATTCCCTGCTAGCCTATCAGCCTGTTCATTCCCCCGTACACCCGCATGGCCAGGGCAAAATATCCATACAATTCTCAAAATCTGTGACCTCTGAAGCGACGAGAGCCATTCCACACGAAACATTCCTTTCTCCACCTTGCTAAGCATATTCTTTGAATCCGTATCAATGAGGTGATACAATATCAAACCACACGTAACAATTTTTCAAGCTGTACAAGAGTGGATGTGATGATACAACACAAGAGTAGACAACTCGGATGGATGTTCTGAAACAATGCAAGAGTGGACAAATCACATGGATGTTCTGATGATACAAGAGTGGACAACTCGCGTGGATGTGGTAATACAAAGCAAGAGTGGACAACTCGCGTGGATGTGGTAATACAAAGCAAGAGTGGACAACCCACATGGGTGTGGTGGTACAATACAAGAGTGGACAATTCGCATGTATGTGGTGGTACAATACAAGAGGAGACAAATCACATGGAAGTGGCGATACAATACAAGAGCGGACAACTCGTGGTGATATAAGAGTGAACAAATAGCATTGATGTGGTGATGCAATACAAGAGTGAACAGCTTGTGGTGATACAAGAGTGGACAAATCACATGAATGTGGTGACAGAATACAAGAGTGAACAACTCGTGGTGATACAAGAGTGGACAAATCACATGGATGCGGTGATACAACACAATAGTGGACAATTAGCATGTGATACAATCTCAAACCACAAGTAACAGTTCCACTCCACTCCACTTCTTTGCCTTCTTCTAATTCTGAAGGCTTTTCTCTACATGACTTAAACTTGAAATTGCTAAATTGATAACTTGTCCCCATCTAGATTATTTAACTAATTCTGTAGCTGCGAGTCATGGTACGTTGAACACATGTGATTGTTGTTGTTGTTGTTGTTGTTGTTGTTGTTGTTGTTGTTGTTGTTGTTGTGTGTTCGCTCGCTTTGAACTATTCTAGTGCACTGGATTGGTTTTTGCGCGTGGATTAGCTTTCCATATTACCAGTGTCCCCCGCCATCAGGCGAACCCACTCCGACTTCTGAGGTACTTGTAATTTTGCGTCCCTAAGACAACGACGACTGGTCTCCGTCGCTAAGCATTACAGACGCGATTCGTAAGCCCGCTTACCTACGTTCGAAACACAACAGCCACAGATTTGGCAGCAGACCTATTGCGCTGGGTTTTAACGTGTTGGTATGGGAGCCGGTTGTTCAGAAAGCAATGGCAATCTACTGAACGTAAACTTGCCAAGACACCAACAGCAGCAGTAAAATGCTGGTGTTGACAGCGATGTCCTGTAAATAGGAAATGTTAAAAAAAAATTAAAAATTAAAAAAAAGACAACGACGAGAAGTCAACATTTTAGCCCAAATGACCGGTGTAGGATGTGAACCTCCTACCTCGGCATCAGCTCTCCGGATGTTTAATAGCGAGAGCATATGTGATGATGATGATGAAGAAGAAGAAGGAGGAGGAGGAGGCGAAGGAGGAGGAGGAGGCGAAGGAGGAGGAGGAGGAGGAGGAGGAGGAGGAGGAAAATGAAAAGAAGAAGAATATTCAGAGAGAAAATAGTCGTGCATTAGTACGGGGAAACCCTGACGACATTTACAAGTCAATCGTGTACGTATGAAACATTTTCTTTTTCCGTACCTAAACCGAGTTGTTGAGTCCGCGGCCAAATTTACACTCGTTCCCGCGCCGCACGCACACGGCCCACTTTTGCTCGCCCATCCGCTAATGCCGAGAGAACAACTCACGCCTGGCTGCTTCCAGGGCACTGGCAATCTGAAAGAGAAAGAGCAGCTTCTGCTGGGATCAGTACTCTGCTAACCTTGCCGTGGGCAGCGTTTTCCGTTACCACTGGATGTATCTAAGAATGTTGACACCAGTGATATCTCAACGTCTGTGACAGCCATGTATTGTGCTATTTTCTCAAGTTTCTTTGGTACTCGCGTTTGTTACTTGTGTCTCTTTCTTTGAGGAATGTTAATTATCTGTAAGGAACACACATGCATTCTCGCGAGTGAGCGCACACACACACACAAACAGAGCCGAGTTAAGTTGTTTCGAAATGAAGTAATTTATTTCATTGTGAATATTAAACTGTTTAACACTTCTCTTTGTGATTAAAGTATACAGTAGCTGAATCATATGTAAGGTGAACGTAACGTGAAATGCCACATTGACAGTAACATTGTTACAGTATATTTTTAAAAATTAAAATGCTTAAATGAAGTTGTGAAGCACAATGAGATAAGTTGAAGATGAGACTGACTCCCCCACTTCTTTTAGGCTGAAGATGAGACTATCTTGCAGCACAGTTAGGTGTAAGATGAGGCTGAATCTTGTACCACAGTTAGGTGGAAGATAAGATGAGACTATTGTTAGCATTGGCATTTTAAGAAACATTCTTATTGAAGATAAGAGTGATTGCCCTGTACACACGATTCCATCAAGGACCAAGGGGAACTTTGTTGCTGATAGTGAAATACTGTCTGTATATATCGCCTGTCTGCACGCAAAGACTGGATAAATGATCAGACTGTACGGGGAAGGAGAGTGGAGTTACTGGATATATGATCTGACTATATCGGGGGACTGGATAGATGATCTAACTATGTGGGGGAGGTGGGGGGGGGGACTGGATATATGATCGACTATGTATTCGATACTCGATAGTTTATGTGGTAAATCTCAAACCTGCTGCTTTTACTTCCTATACAATTTTATGGTACTCATTTTAGGGTGGGTCGACCCAGGAGAGTGAAAACGTGGAGATGTGAACATGTGACCACTAGAACTAGCAGGATTTACCCAGTGAGTTTCATGGCGTCAACAGTTGGCCTGCACGGGTTGGCTGTGTTGACTGACAGGGTAACAATGGGGGGGGGGGGGGGGGGGGGAGAGAGAATCGTCACTGCTTGAAGAAAATATTAGAAATGTTATCGTGATTTCTGATACGACAGATTCCTAAATACCAACCTCTTCAACTATGATACGAAACTAGAGCCTGGCACTGCAGAACATGCTGTGTTTTTTTTTTTTTTTTAGCAAACATAACGGGACATTTAAAAGTCAAAAACAAACAAGAAAAGATTTACCTCCAAGACACCCATGAAAAGATTTACCTACAGGATATACACGAAGAAGACAAAGTGGGCACGTATCCAACTTTCTACCGCAATGTTGTCAGATAAAAAGGGAAAGTAGAATTCAAGGGAAGCTGAGCTGTGCTAAGTGTTGAAATCTCCAGTGTAAGGTGGACAGTGCACTGGGAAGTATATTAATCACTGGTTTGCAATGTCAGATGTATTATAGACTGTGAATGCTTGTGCTGAGATCGAAGGTGTCTAAATCGCCTCAAAGAGCTGATCTGTCTATGGAGCAATTCACCAAGTTCTTTTCAGTGTTCTGGTGTGCAGGAAGATAGTGCGATTATGCATAATAAGTTATGGATCACGTGGTTTTACATACCCGTTTTGCCAGATTCTTCTACAACTCGAGATAATCTCTCATTTGCCACACGCACTCAATGAATGTGGGCTCTGTTCTTTAACTTCTTAGTTACACCCGCTTATCTTTTCTTGCCTCCCCATTTACTCAACAAGATAATCGTAATCTTCAGGATTCTACCACACAATTGCAGCATTCAGCAAACAGAAGGACGTTACGATGTACAGTATTTAGGTTCGCGAAAATGTGAATAGATTTCCGCACAGTAGCTTATTGTGTTCTCTCAAGCTGGGAGTTGTGGTCCACGTTGAAGACATGTGACCTATGATACAAAATTTATCACTTGTATACACTTCATCTTCTTCTATTCTACTGTGTGACGTTGGTGATCATGTCTGTCCACAGCCTTCTGTCTCGTTTCTGTCAATTTATGATACCGATGTTTCCTCAAGCCATGATGTCAAACTGCCCTTCTGCTTCTCAATTCCTCCGGCTGCCTCGTTGTGACAACATACTTCAGCTTTCCTCTTCTTATGACATATTCCAAGAGTCACGAGTTCTCTTTGTGAGTGAACATTTGGCAGGATATCTTCATTGCTCTATCTATCCGTCCACGATGTTCTAATTATTCTTCTACACAACAGCATCTCCGCAGATCCACATAATTCCTCACATGCCTGATAATTGTCCATGATTAGATTTCCGTACATCAGGATTGGCTCAATATAGCTCTTAATGATTCTTTTCCTTGCCTGGACTGACACAGATAAATTGCAGAGAATAATCTTCATCTTGAGAAATGTTGCTCTTTGCTTGGACTATTCTACGTTTAACTTCCTTAATACATTATCCATCCGCTGTTATTAAAGTTCCTGCATACTTCAACACATTTCACTTTACATACAAAGACATACCGCATGGCACAGTTTAGAACTCCTTATATAGAGAATGACACGACAATAACCGTGTAAGACAGACAACTAGCAGCGTGATATAAGCATAAACAGATTACAGATGATAACACACACGACATCTGGACATTCGTTCACGCTTGGATAATAGCACAATGAGTGTTGGCTGTGAACCGAGACAATAAAGAGACTTGTCAGTGAAGGCACATTTCTGAGACGGCAAAGGAGACATTGTGATTGTTCTCACTGACTACACCACCATCTTGTGTGTACCAGACAACACAGCTCGATGATGGAAATGACTCCCCCAGTTTGACCACAGGTCACCACACACAAAATGTGGTCACCGTGGCAGAGATGTGTGCTGCTGTGGGCGGTGCTGTCAACATGTCCTGGAGTACTGCATGCCGGTAAGTTCTGAATGTAAATGTGATTGTGTCTGACTGGAGTCAGCGTGTCCTGGAGTAAGTTCTGATTGTCAATGTGATTGTGTCTGACTGGAGTCAGCGTGTCCTGGAGTAAGTTCTGATTGTCAATGTGATTGTGTCTGACTGGAGTCAGCGTGTCCTGGAGTAAGTTCTGATTGTCAATGTGATTGTGTCTGACTGGAGTCAGCGTGTCCTGGAGTAAGTTCTGATTGTCAATGTGATTGTGTCTGACTGGAGTCAGCGTGTCCTGGAGTAAGTTCTGATTGTCAATGTGATTGTGTCTGACTGGAGTCAGCGTGTCCTAGAGTAAGTTCTGATTGTCAATATGATTGTGTCTGACTGGAGTCAGCGTGTCCTGGAGTAAGTTCTGATTGTCAGTGTGATTGTGTCTGACTGGAGTCAGCGTGTCCTGGAGTAAGTTCTGATTGTCAATGTGATTGTGTCTGACTGGAGTCAGCGTGTCCTGGAGTAAGTTCTGATTGTCAATGTGATTGTGT
>OY992889.1:62440931-62460931 GCA_963921405.1 Cepaea hortensis | reverse complement strand
ATGTATGAGTGATCCAGGGTTGTGCTATGTATCAGTGTTCCAGGATTGTCCAATCTATGAGTGTTCCATGATTGTGCTATGTATGAGTGGTCCAGGATTGTCCAATCTATGAGTGTTCCAGGATTGTGCTATGTATGAGTGTTCCAGGATTGTCCAATCTATGAGTGTTCGAGGATTGTGCTATGTATGAGTTTTCCAGGGTTGTGCTATGTATGAGTGTTCCAGGATTGTCCAATCTATGAGTGTTCCAGGATTGTCCTATGTATGAGCGTTCCAGGATTGTGCTATGTATGAGTGTTCCAGGGTTGGGCTATGTATGAGTGTTCCAGGGTCGTGCTATGTTTGATTGTTCTAGGGTTGTGCTATGTATGAGTGTTCCAGGATTGTCCTATGTTTGAGTGTTCCAGGATTGTGCTATGTATGAGTGTTCCAGTGTTGTGCTATGTATGAGTGGTCCAGGATTGTCCAATCTATGAGTGTTCCAGGATTGTCCTATGTATGAGCGTTCCAGGATTGTGCTATGTATGAGTGTTCCAGGGTTGGGCTATGTATGAGTGTTCCAAGATTGTGCTATGTATGAGTGTTCCAGGATTGTGCTATGTATGAGTGTTCCAGGATTGTGCTATGTATGAGTGTTCCAGGGTTGTGCGATGTGTGAGTGCTAGCACCCGGCTGCCATATTTCCATGGTCGTGCTGTGTGCGAGTGTGTAAATGTTGACACTCTTATGTCCACTCCAGGGGGTTTATCGTTTGCGTCCATGTTGATAGAAGTTTCCTTACCATCCTTGTTATACGGAGACGTCAAGTAGCTCCTGTCATTGAACCAATATACACACACATGTTGAACGCTTGTGTGTGTGTGTGTGTGTGTGTGTGTGTGTGTGTGTGTGCGTGTGCTTTTGTGTATGGTTGGATGAGGGTGTGTGCTTGAAGTTTTTAAACATACAGTTGTTTTCTTCTAAATTTACTACATTTTCATTTGTTTATGTTTCGTCATTTGCCATTTTACCCCCGTTTTCATTTTCTGACAGTGGTCGATGGCATCTGTATTTCACATAAAATGATTATCTATATTGTATATTTATTAGCAGATACGTGATGGTATTGGGAAATGTGGTAGTCAAGTGGATTTTACAGCTACCGTTTTATACGTGATAATGTTACCAGCCTCCTTCGGCATGCAAAATAGACTATAGTGTTATAATCTTTGTTTCAGGTGTGGACGTCGGTAACACACAGGCGTGGTGGTGCGTTGGTTTGCAAGCGTTTTCATGAAATAACTTATAATAATAATTCTTTCTTAAAACGAAGTGGAACAAAATCTATTACAAACACCATGTAATAATAATAATAATAAAGAGAAGCGGCACTGGGGGGAAAGGAATAACATCGAGAGGGTTTAGTAATTGCCTTACTCCGTAGTATCAACAACAGTATATCTGTAGAATGAATTCAACCCATAGTTATAATTAAATGACTTTCAATACTGAGTCTAACATAATTGTCAGAATAACACGACTCGATTGTAGTGACGGCATGCATGGTCGGCACCAGTATAATCAGGGAATGATCATGATTATAAACAGGTTTTGTCGGAATATTGTGATAATAATTGTATATGAGATTTCTAAATGGTAGGGAAAACAAGTCTTTATGTTAAGGTGAACAATAATGCATGGATCAACGTACTTACAAGTGAGACACACAACACAGTATTATAGTATTAATAGTTTAATTGTTGCTATTTCATCATCATCTGTTCAAATTCTCAGTTTTGTCGCAACTTTCATTTCCACCCCCGTGGTTTACAGGTGTTTGTTTAACGCTGTAATGTTAATCAGAACAAGACATTGTTCCATGTGGCCATACTTATACACATTGTAGGGCCTATGACATTTACGTTGATCTGTGCTTCCATTCCATTGGAGACCTTCTTTTGTGCTCTTTACGACTTCAGTCTCTCAAAATTTGCAAACAACGGCCCTGTACTTGAGCATGCACAAAATAATGAGTGCTTGCGTGCGCTCTCGGCTACCAACCTGACCAGTATCCATTCTGAGTACACACGTAAACGTGACTGCAGCAAGATCAAAGCACCCACGGCAAATGGCATGGTAGACGTTGCTGTGGTACCTGATGCACAGCTAAGGGAATGGGGAAAGAGAGAGAGAGAGAGAGAGAGAGAGAGAGAGAGAGAGAGAGAGAGAGAGAGAGAGAGAGAGAGAGAGAGAGAGAGAGAGAGAGTCCAACGTTAACGCAATTAGAGAAAAAAAAAGAAGGAGCTATCATTACCATCATCATTCTTCTCTTCAAAATCCTCATTATCATTACCACCTTCACTACAACAATTATTATTCTTATCAACATTGTCATTGCAATTATCATCGTTATCATCCTTATCATCATCATTGGAAAAATAACTAACTTTGTCAGTTAGATGATCATTTTGACATCAAACAATAAAATCTAATACCGCGGCAAAGGAGCGAGAAGAAAGCAGAATTTGTTACCTGTCTGACCCCAGCGCCCGGATACAGGTAAACAACAGGTACCAATTCTCCTGTCTACCGTGCCACCATTTTTCATCAGCCATTCGTGGAGCTGTCAGGCTATCTCGGATTTGTTCGCTAAAAAGTTCCAACTGAAACAGAACAACAACTGAAAGATGTTAAGGATTATTGGAAAACTGGAGCAGGTCAAACCAGGTGACGTTTCCGACTGGTTCAGAAGTAGGTCACTGGAGCGCGTGTTGTGGTGTCTAGCTAAGGTCGAAAACTCTGACTAGTACAGTGAGCGCGAGTTACCTCCTCATTAATGTGGTTGGTTTGTGGGGATGTGAAGTTCCCTCTAACAACCCAACTGGCAGTTTCTCCCTTTCCCGGTGGCTGCCGTATAATCCCGCAGACCACAGCTGACGATAAAGTCACATTTTGCGCCCGTCCGACCCCTTTTTCTGCTATAAACAAACTGAAGACACTATCTTTAAAAACGACTTATATAAACATTTCACGTTTCTGAAAGATGTTTTCTTCAGGTATATGATTTATCCATGAAGTTGTGGCTGTAGGTAATCGTGTTCACACGCAAGGTCATCTATTGCGCCTTGAAATGTGCTATTTGAGGTCATACAGTATAATCACTCATGTTGTTTGGTTTTAGTGTAACTGAAAAAAAGAAGTATTTTGGCAGTTTTTCAGCGTTTAATGAATGAAATACATTGTGGAGGTATAGAAGAGACGCGAAAATTATGAGACAGGAAGTGGCTTAATCAGGGGGTGATGGTTTGTGTGGCAGGCACGAGGAAAATAATTCTTCCGCGAAGCTGTGAGGTAGTGAGATGGCAGACTAGATAGAAAAGGTTTGCAAAAAAATGGGCAGAAACGATTATAAACTGAAACATACATAAGGCAGGCAATTGCACGCACGGCTTGCTTCAGCAGAGCTGGTTTCTCGGAGCTGTAACTTACATGTGCAGCTGTTGTTATCCTTCACACCATCTTCAGGATTCAAATCACTCTTTCCCAGCCGCATGTCATCTTTTCGTCACTATTATTATCAATATTATCGTCATTAATAATTCAGGTAGAGCAAGCACTAACATATTATTAGTTTGTTTATCTATATTTTCCTTGCGAACAACAAGCAGCTGTCAAAGTAGCCGATGAAACATCAAATAACGACTGTTGAACTGAATAGAAACAGAAAGATCTTAGAATATCGAGAATCATCATGACAAGATGGAAGAAAACAGACTAATGAACACCAGAAACTAAAATATTTATCATGACAAGATGGAAGAAAACAGACTAATGAACACCAGAAACTAAAATAGTTATCATGACAAGATGGAAGAAAACAGACCAATGAACACCAGAAACTAAAATATTTATCATGACAAGATGGAAGAAAACAGACCAATGAACACCAGAAACTAAAATATTTATCATGACAAGATGGAAGAAAACAGACCAATGAACAGCAGAAACTAAAATATTTATCATGACATGATGGAAGAAAACAGACCAATGAACACCAGAAACTAAAATATTTATCATGACAAGATGGAAGAAAACAGACCAATGAACACCAGAAACTAAAATATTTATCATGACAAGATGGACACTGCATATTGAAGCAAGAAGATGGTCACGTGATATTGAAGCGTGAAGATGGAACATGATTCTGAAACATGAATATGGACACGGTATATTGCAGACACCTTGGGATTGAAAATGCACTAGGCAGGGAACAGGCAAAGGAACGAGAATATGTTCAGCCCGCCATGATGAGAGCGACCTGCTTTAAAGAACCTGCTAGATGATGCTGATGGTGATGGTATTTTCCCTACCGTAATTTTAGGCACTCAGTCTAGTTGGTAACAACTAACGGTTATGGACAAGCTGCTATTTCTAATGTAGGTAAAACCGTGTCACCGAGTTAACAATCGCAACGAAACAGATGGCTTCCATTAGCCATGTTTTCTCACGCTGCTTTAATTTTCAAAGGCTGTAAATCGTTTGTATTTGCATGTACACTCAGTGCAATAGGCCTAACCATTGTTCCGTCCGTTGTTGGGGTGGGCACATTCACGACTCCATGTGTACACCATGGGAATTAATATGGTACAGTAAATAGACCGTACACGGTAAACTCCATGGTGTCGGATCCCAGTTCAGTTATTATAGGCAATTATTACAAAATAACGAGTTCAAGATGGCTAGTCTGTCCTGTAGTGGATTGGATTTGAAGTCTTCGTGGACAAGGGCGAAAATGTATGCACGTGAAAGATCTCTCTCCAGTCGGACACCACAACGCGTAGGCCGTGATTTTCCGCAATCAGTATTCCAAACATTAGAACATCTATACACAGTCTAATTTATATAGTCTAGACCAGTGGTTCTCAACCTTTTTTGGCCCGTTCCCCCCTTCACCATATTTTCAGAACGTCATTCCCCCCCCCCTTCCTATAAAAAATTTGGCCTGTGGCCCCCCCCCCCCTTCACCATATTTTCAGAACATCATCCCCCCCCCCCTTCATATTTCCTATCTAAAAATCCCCCCACTCCTATACAGTATACGTAAAAATGTAAGGTAAATTTAATAGCACATACTAAAACAAGTCTAGACATCCACATAAAACATGATTTGCGGGTCTACTGACTTAATAAAATGAATTTTAGAAGGATGAGACGTACTTAACTGTATGAAGGTAAAAACAATATTAAGTAATCGGTTCTTGTATTAACGCGATCTTGAAATGGTCTTCATTCCCCCCCCCCCTGGAAACCCTAAAATTCCCCCCTGGGGGGGGGGGGGGAATTCCCCACCGGTTGAGAACCACTGGTCAAGACGTTTCTTATGTGGTTGAGGGAAACAAATAGAAACCACCACAATAATTTCCTACAAATAAGGTTACAGACTGTCACCAAGCAAGATCTATGGTAGAGTGACGTTTAGATTACCTCATACTCGTCTTTGAAATAAATAACCTGGTATGACACTGGCAAGTGTCAACATGATTACTGACTTGTAATTGAAAATCATGTTATTCAAAATGCTGCACAATGATGTAATACATTCATTTAACCTACAACCTGGTGTATATAGTTCATTATATATCCCCACTATAAGAACACTAATGAGCAAAAGCATACAAGAGTCACTTCATTGAAGAGTAGGTCAGACAAATAGATGCAAGCAGGCAAACATGAACACAACATATCATAACGAAGATGATTGAATAATTACTCCTTAGCAAAGAATTAAAGCAATGGAATAGAACCAGAGCCACACCTTACTCTAGACATTTGATGAATGTTACAACAACATAGAAACCGAAACGGCAGCATGCACACTCATCGCGGAACAGACGCAAGAACCCATGGTGTTTACAATACCAGTAAACGGAAGCACGCCGCGGATTTACTCCAGAAGACCGCTTGGAAGGTGTAGATTCCAGGCATAACAACCGCGTTTAGCAGTTGCCATATGCACAGTTATTTCTAGCTGACATTGTATCTTTATAGTACAAGATTGCAAGGGCGTTGAGGCACACACCGATCTTAAGCAGAGCCTTAGAGGATTGCTATAATGTGAGATAGCCGAGGGACATGATCAGTCAACTTCAATACTAGTTTTAAAACTGTATGACCTAATGTATATGGTGCTCAACTACTCTTTTTCTTCTTCCATTTCTTCATTTACCTCAGTGAAGTACTGGGGCGAGATGTAAGGATCTTTAGTGTGCTCTGCCCAATGCGTTTTGTAGGTTGGTCTTCATTTCTCTAAGGTTGTTCTCGACACCACCACTCAATCTTCTACGTCGTCTTCCTCTTGCTCTGTATCCATCATATTTCATCAATGTGGCTCTTTATGGTAGACGGTAACAGAACAAACTTGTGAGGTGGCCAAACCATTTAGGCTGTCGTTCTTTAATGAATTGTATGGCCAGTTTCAGACATAGTCCTCTTCTAATTTCCCCATTCCTAAATATATCTCCCAAGGTTACATCCACAGCTCTTCTAATTTACCCATTCCGAATTATATCTCTCACAGTTACTTCCACAGCTCTTCTAATTTCCCCATTCCTAAATATATCTCTCAAGGTTACATCCACAGCTCTTCTAATTTACCCATTCCTAATTATATCTCTCACAGTTACTTCCACAGCTCTTCTAATTTCCCCATTCCTAAATATATCTCTCAAGGTTACTTCCGCAGCTCTTTTAATTTCACAATTCCTAATTATATCTCTCACAGTTACTTCCACAGCTCTTCTAATTTCCCCATTCCTAAATATATCTCCCAAGGTTACTTCCGCAGCTCTTTTAATTTCACAATTCCTAATTATATCTCTCACAGTTACTTCCACAGCTCTTCTAATTTCCCCATTCCTAAATATATCTCTCAAGGTTACATCCACAGCTCTTCTAATTTACCCATTCCTAATTATATCTCTCACAGTTACTTCCACAGCTCTTCTAATTTCCCCATTCCTAAATATATCTCTCAAGGTTACTTCCGCAGCTCTTTTAATTTCACAATTCCTAATTATATCTCTCACAGTTACTTCCACAGCTCTTCTAATTTCCCCATTCCTAAATATATCTCTCACGGTTATTTCCACAGCTCTTCTAAAGCATCTATTCTCTGTTGTTATGATTTTGAGCTCGTTAGGTGCAGTAAGCGTCTGTCCTTGACATTGGTAGCATAATGTCGGCCAAAGACTAGTTCTAATGATATTTACTCCAGTAGTTATAGATGTCTTTGTATGCGCCAGAAGTGACGCTAGTTGTCCCAATGTAAATAGTGGTACTTTATGCTTAAGGTGATGTGGTGAAGTCACTCTGGAATCAGGTGGAGAGTGCAGCTGAACAGGCGGAGCATACATATCTGGAGAGACTGACTCAGAAAGGAGTGAGAAGAGGGTCTGGACTAGGAGTGACCAACACGAGGCCCGCGGGCCGCATGCGGTCCGCCGGGAGTCATGTTGCGGCCCGCGGAGCTAGGTCAAAGGAACATAAATGTTAACTTTATTATAATATCATCAAAAGAACATTTCATCATGAGTTGTTCGTAACATATATTTTTAAATTATAGCAAAGAGAAATTTGAAATATCTCGCATTTTTTGAAAAATTAATTAGTTTTGAGCTATTTTAAATATCCCGCATTTTCGGGAAAATTCATAGATTTTAGCTACTTCAAATATCCCTCTATTTGACACTCAAGGTTACTTAGTTTTTTTGTCCTATGCTAGGTGTTGATAACATTTAATATGAGACTTCAACTTCTGATATATATGTTCTGTGGTCTTCGGCGTTTCGGGAAGCTCCAAACGCTATCGGGCTCATACTCATATCTACTTTCAGTCCAGCTTGACAAAGTTCCGTATTATTCTGTAGTTTCGTTCTATTATCGCGACTTCGCCTGGAAAGATTTTGCGATCGACGTTAAAATGCATATTTATCATATTTATAATAAGAGTTCAAACTACTTTAACCAAGTATCCTGTCTACCATATCGATTCTATAAGTAAGTAAACCCTGAAACGTTTTATTTATGTAATTTAAATTAATTAATTATTATTAATTAATATTACTGGTGGTGTGTTTTTTCCAGTTAAAAACAAAGATCTACCACGGCGTCAACTAGTAAAGACGTTAGACCAAAGAAGAGAAGAATCACAGAAGAATTAAGAAATTTTCAAGACAGATGGACTATAAACTATTTTTAGGGGAAATTAAAACAAAGCCCATATGCTTGATATGCAACGGATCTGTTTCTGTTTTGAAAGAGTATAACATCAAACGGCACTACGAGACTAAACATGCAAATAAGTTTGATATGTACAGAGGGCAATTTCGACAAGACCGAGTGAGTGACTTTAAAATAAAATTCTGCACAACAGAAGACATTTACTAGAGCGGGTTTAGAGTCAACATGCTATGTAAAAGCTAGTTATGCAGTAGCCATGATACAAGCAAAAAAATCGAAGCCATATTCAGATAGTGAAATGGTTAATGAATGTTTGGAGAGCGTCGTTGAATTTATGTGTGCAGAAAAGAAGAAGGATGTCTCAAAAATAAGTCTGTCTCGTCAGACTATTACTTGGCGCGTGGACGACATTGGAAACCATATTGAAGATAATTTGAAAAGTCGAGCATCCGAGTTTATATTTTATGCTCTAGCATTGTATGAAAGCACCGATATCACAGATACTGCCCAACTGGCAATTTTAATCAGGGGTGTTGATGTCCATTTTAAAAAGACAGAAGAATGGACTAGTAAGGACACTACTAAGTCACCAGATTTGTTAGAGGCAGTTACATCGACATTGAATCGCTTTTCGTTACAACTTAACAACTTATCGGGCTTAACAACGGATGGTGCTCCAGCAATGGTTGGGAAACACGAAGGTTTAGTAAAATTGATTGAAAATGAGGCCTCCAGAGTCGGTAATATTACAATGCTAAATTTTCATTGCATTATTCATCGGGAGAATTTATTTTCGAAGTCCCTCAAAACGGACCATGTCATGAAAGTGGTCGTCAAAATAGTGATCTTCATTTTAAGTCGAACGGGTTGAATCACCGTCAGTTCCAAGAATTTCTAAAATCTTTGGACTCAGATTATAATGACGTTACATTTTATGCAGAAGTAAGATGGCTGACCCGTGCCAAAATGTTGATAATATTGTTGATTTGCAGCAAGAAATACGATCATTCTTTGCAAGCAAGTCAAAAAGTATTCCAGAGCTTGAAGACAAAGAGTGGGTTTGCGACTTTGCATTTCTGGTCGATATAACTAGCCACCTAAATGACATTAACACTCGTCTACAAGGGAAAGATTAATTAATTAATAAATTGTATGATCCTATTTCTGCATTTAAAATGAAACGTGGTCTTTGGAAACAACAGTTGAGGACCAAAAAAAAAAAATTTACTCACTTTCCTACATTGTCATTGCAACCAGACGTCATACAGGAGGTGGCGGATAAATACGTTTCTTTAAAATCTGACTTAAACATGGAATATGAAAACCGATTTTTAGGATTTAAAAAAAAAAAACAGCATGCGCTTGTTTGTGCATTTGCAATGCCATTCGCGGTAGACGTGAATTTATTACCAGGAAGATTACAAATGGAACATTGTGAAATGTGTTGTGATCCACAGTTAATGGAGAAATTGCATCAAGTTGGTTTGGAAGAGTTCTATAAAACGTATTTGGACAAGGATAAATATTCTGCGTTTTACAAACATGCTCTGCCGATGGCTTCGCTATTTGGAAACACAATTGCGTGTGAACAGCTTTTTAGTGGCATGAAGCACATCAAATCACAAGTGAGAACACGAATTACTGATGTTCATTTTGAAAACTGCGTGTAGCGACAACATTAGTCGAGATCAATTTTGATGCACTTAGTTCTGCAAAACAAAGTCAGATGTCTCACTTTTAAATATTTTTAAATTGTCTAATAAATATGTTTGATTCTCAGTTAAGTTTCAGTTTATAAAAAAAAAAAATATATATATATATACCTATTTCTTGTTTGTTTGTTTTATTTTAACATTAAACCAGGTAAACGTTTGACCACGATCTCACCTACTGGGAAGCGACGATGTGGTCGAAGCTGTAGCACGCTTGCTTACTTACTTTAATTTAAAAAAAAAAAAAAAAATACAAAAAAAAAAAAAAAAAACTAGGTGCATGCCCCGGCAGGAAATATTATTTCCGAAATTTGGCCCACCTGCTGAAAAGGTTGGCCACCCCTGGTCTGGACGATACTCTAGACATAGTTATGCACTCTTTAAGTCAGTGGTCAACATGTCACACCTAGTTATGTACCCCTCTAAATCAGAGGCCAGTGCATCCGACATAAGTATTTGCTTATATCAGATTTATTTTCATTACACACAATCTCATCAAAAGTAGTGAACTCAGTCTACCAGTGAGTAGGTTTTCGGTCCCAACAGTTTTGCTAGGAAAATGACTTTAGAACGATTCTTTGCGATTATTAACTACGATGGGAGTTTAACATCCATAACTTGCACACGGGGCATCCCGATTTGCGCCCATTATCCGAGAAGATTAGACACACCCAAGAAGTCAAGGGTACGCTTGATATTATTATACATCAACAATTCTAGTAAATGTGCCTGTATTCCAAGCCGGTAGCTCCCGAATCTCAGGCGGACAACGTACCGTGTCAGCCATGCCGCAGGGACCAAGTATTCACGGGAATAATTTTACAACTCTGAACATAACCAGGACACGGCCCTTGTTCCACTCCATGGAAGTGTACTGGGTATTTAACGCCAGCCCCATATCTTTGCACACCAATCGGCACTTGATGAGTGATGTGTTCAGCATCACGTCGGTGAAGTTGACTTCTCAGACATTTTCCTGAGGCTCATGTTTAGACGGGATCGACTGGAGAACCCAGGTCAATTTGTAATATCCCGCCTGGAGGGGGACTCGAACACATGTCAATCGTACCTACAGACAAGCGACTGGACTAGCGCGACTACCAGCATGACGTAGAGTTAAGGAAACACGTTTAATTCAGTGTCCTCTCGGGGAAACACGTTTGATTCAGTGTCCTCGTGAGATTGACTAGGGTTAGAGGGGAACGTAATGACAAGCATTTGCTTGTACTCTGTAAGATTATAAAGGCTCTGCCGACTGGATCGATAGAGCAGAACATCATGGAGGGATGCGAGCAATGGTCGGGCTCCCTGAGAGCACCAGTGAGTCACCTCAGGGGCAGAGAGAAGCGTTTTTATGTGAAGCATCAAGGATGAGAAATTGTGGACGTCGTCTTGTAGAAAATACAAAAACCGAGTGCGCATAAAGAATCTTTTGTGTTCGGATAAGAATTGGGAGTAATTTAGCAACACAAAACAGTTCAGCTAGACAGAGAGTGTATGAGAGAGAGAGAGAGAGAGAGAGAGAGAGAGAGAGAGAGAGAGAGAGAGAGAGAGAGAGAGAGAGAGAGAGAGAGAGAGCATACCAAAGACCGCAGATTGAGAAAAAGCCTTTAAAACAACAGAATGACAAGTTGTAAGGTGCTGAAATGAAGCATTGGTGTGTGTGTGTGTGTGTGTGTGTGTGTGTGTGTGTGTGTGTGTGTGTGTGTGTGTTTGTGTTTTTGTGAAAGATATTCATTATGTCCGTCGCCGAAGCACTGGTAAATCCAGCATGAAAAATAACGCTGAAAGAACGAAAGAGCGAGAGAGAGAGAGAGAGAGAGAGAGAGAGAGAGAGAGAGAGAGAGAGAGAGAGAGAGAGAGAGAGAGAGAAAGAGAAAGAGAGAGAGAGTGCAAGTGTGGGGTGGGGAGAACCTTGATTAGAGGGATTAGTTGTGGATACGAGCTTTAAGGACTATCACTTTTACTCTTCAATATTTCCCAAGGAAGACTGATCACCCATGTATTTGCTCTGGGTGCAGTGATAACTCTAAGAGAGACAAGTATCACATCAGACACTGAGATTTGAGTTGAACATTTATGTGAGGTCATCTTGTAACTTGCCAATGTGACAACATAATACATAACGAGAACCCGTGAAACGTTGCAAACTAGCCACCTGGATCTCTTGACAATTGTTTGTCTGATGTTGCTTGTTATAGAAAGCATTTACTGATGATGTGTGGCTGCTGGTCTTCTAGTGACTGTCGCTTCCATCGACGACGAGCTGTGTTTTCGTGGGGAACATTTGTGTTAACATTCTGGCGGGGGCATTATGCACAGTGTACTGGTTGTCGAGACTCCTTTCTTTTCCACTTTTCACATGGGGCAGTGAGGAGCATTTTATGTGATATTCACGGGCACAGGAACGGAGCATAATGGGGACGACCCGTAGCTGTGAAGTTGGAACTGCGACTAACTAACTAACTAACTAACTAACTAACTAACTAACTAACTAACTAACTAACTAACTAACTATCTAACTAACTAACTAGAAAGCTTTTACAATTTCGGTTTCACAAATTGTGTTGAAATACCAGTTTCTTTAGCGAAACAAGCCTATTATAATAAATAGCATCATGAACAGCAGCAAGAGGAGTGATATCAACAGAAACAGGAGTAATATCAACAGAAACAGCAGTAATATCAACAGAAGCAGTAGTAATGTCGACAACAACAGTAGTAATATCAACAGTAACAGTAGTAGATCGGGCAGAGAACAGTATGGCAGTCCACATGGATATAGACGCTGATCATGACACTTCTATACGAAGGATATCTTATAATTGCAGAACCATCCGTCTAGTCAGCCAGGCCAGTAGTGAGATACAACATTAATACTGACTTGTGATGCCAACATTAATACTGACTTGTTGTGACGCCAAGTCTAATATTGACTTGTTGTGATTCCAACATTAATACTGACTTGTTGTGATTCTAACATTAATACTGAATTGTTGTGATGTTTTTTTTTTTTTTTTTTTGCATATCCTTTACAGGACATCGCTGTCAACATCAGCATCTTTCAGCTGTATGTTGATTTCTTGGCAAGATTACGCTCAGTAGTTTGCCATTGCTTTCTGAGCGGCCGGCTCAGTTATCCCGCAAGTCACCATCGGGGATCGAACCGATCCCAGCTCTCTCCCCGCTACGAGACTCTGCGTGATAAACGGGATTACGGAGAAAGTGTTGTAACCCCTCGGCCAGAGATACCGGCCGACTTGTTGTGATGCCAACATTAATACTGACTTGTTGTGACGCCAGGACAAATATTGACTTGTTGTGATTCCAACATTAATACTGACTTGTTGTGATTCCAACATTAATACTGACTTGTTGTGATTCCAACATTAATAGTGACTTATTGTGACGCCAAGACTAATATTGACTTGTTGTGATTCCAACATTAATACTGACTTGTTGTGATTCCAACATTAATACTGACTTGTTGTGATTCCAACATTAATACTGACTTATTGTGACGCCAAGACTAATATTGACTTGTTTTCATTCCAACATTAATACTGACTTGTTGTGATTCCAACAATAATACTGACTTGTTGTGATTCCAACATTAATACTGACTTATTGTGACGCCAAGACTAATATTGACTTGTTGTGATTCCAACATTAATACCGACTTGTTGTGATTCCAACATTAATACTGACTTGTTGTGATTCCAACATTAATACTGACTTGTTGTGATGCCAACATTAATACTGACTTATTGTGACGCCAAGACTAATATTAACTTGTTGTGATTCCAACATTAATACTGACTTGTTGTGATTCCAACATTAATATTGACTGGTTGTGATTCCAACATTAATACTGACTTGTTGTGATGCCAACATTAATACTGACTTATTGTGACGCCAAGGCTAATATTGACTTGTTGTGATTCCAAAATTAATACTGTCTTGTTGTGATTCCAACATTAATACTGACTTGTTGTGATTCCAACATTAATACTGACTTGTGACGCCAAGACAAATATTGACTTGTTGTGATTCCAACATTAATACTGACTTGTTGTGATTCCAACATTAATACTGACTTGTTGTGATTCCAACATTAATAGTGACTTATTGTGATGCCAACATTAATACTGACTTATTGTGACACCAAGACTAATATTAACTTGTTGTGATTCCAACATTAATACTGACTTGTTGTGATTCCAACATTAATATTGACTGGTTGTGATTCCAACATTAATACTGACTTGTTGTGATGCCAACATTAATACTGACTTATTGTGACGCCAAGACTAATATTAACTTGTTGTGATTCCAACATTAATACTGACTTGTTGTGATTCCAACATTAATATTGACTGGTTGTGATTCCAACATTAATACTGACTTGTTGTGATGCCAACATTAATACTGACTTATTGTGACGCCAAGGCTAATATTGACTTGTTGTGATTCCAAAATTAATACTGTCTTGTTGTGATTCCAACATTAATACTGACTTGTTGTGATTCCAACATTAATACTGACTTGTTGTAATGCCAACATTAATACTGACGTATTGTGACGCCAAGACTAATATTGACTTGTTGTGATTCCAATATTAATATTGACTTGTGGCGATGCTAACATTAATACTGACTTCTCTATGACAGATAGCAGAGAAGATTGTTGTCGAAGATCCAGATGGATGTTGTGCTGTTGGAAGTACTATAGGGCAAATGTTCTACTCCAGACGGCACTATGAAAAATACAACGAACATCAGCTATATATATGTCATGCAATTTAGAAATAAACAAGCATTATAAACATCTAAAGAAGAAATTTTGAGCTTGTGAGCTCAAATGCAGCCAAAAATGCTTAGAATATCGTGGAACAAGAACAAGAAAAATATTGAGACTCTACAAGACTTGGAAGTTGAATACACAGTGACTCATAAACTGTATTGTGTCTCGGACACTGGCGTGTTTTGGTCATATTCACCGTCACCGTGGCTTGGACACTGGCATATGCAGGTCATATTCACAGTAACAGTGGCTTGGACACTGACATATGTTGGTTATATTCACTGTCACTGTGGCTTGGGACAGAATATTGATAGGAGACATGGCTCATGGAAGAGGCACGGGAAGACCGACATGAAGATGGACAGAAGACATGGCAGACACCTTCGGCTTGAAGGTGTATGAGGTGGGAGAACTGGCCAGAGATCTAGAGGCTTTCTGAGACCGTGATGAGAGCAACTTTCTGCAAACTACCTGGGACCTGGTGACTGGACACAAAGGGACACGATGTACACCGAATGTTAGGACATTCAACATACAACAACAACGTATTCAAACCATACAGAGGTGGTCAGTGTGACCGAGAGGATTAGAGCGCTCGGTCTGAAACTTCCAGTGCGCTGATGGCGAGGTAGCGGGTTCCACCCCTACACTGGTCAGTTAGTCTAAAATATTGACTTTTTGACCTTGACTCGGGGACGTAAATTACACGTCCTCTGAAGTCGGAGTGGGTTCGCGTGATGGCGAGGGATACTGGTATCAGGGAAAGCTATCCCTCATGCAAAAATCAGTCTAGCATGGACTATGCTTGAATTCAAAGCGAGGGAACGAACAAAAGTCACACCAAGAACATATGCAAGAACGTATACACTAAGAGCCCTTTTGTAAAGCTGAACAATAAATCACCGGAACTATACCAGTCTGCCTACTGCCACCCAACCCGCTGACATTTTGCTAGAAATAAATCATTCAAGAAGCTTTGATTTGTGGCAAGCAATAACACACCCTGACACAATACGGCCTCCAGACACATCAGTGTTGAAAACAACGCAAAAAGAAGCCAGTTGATAACAAATAGCACAGGTCTAATCAATAGACACGACACAATAAATGGTAGAGGCACACAAATGAAATTAGGAAGAAATACAATTGCACTTGAAAGGGTCGTTCCAGAAAAGTTGTACAGACACGGAAAAATACACACAATTATCTGTACACCGAAACGAGATTATTGAAAACACTATTCATTCATAATTAATTAATTAATTAATTAATTAATTAATTCATTCATTCAGTAGCATGTCCTTTGCAGAACCTCGCTCCCATAACAACCTTCCTGAAAACTTCTCGATCACAAGCAAGATGTCCGGCGTCCGATACACCCATCTGGAGATCATCCGCCACATCCTGTATCCATCTTCTCTTTGGCCTTCCCCTTCCTCTCTTCCCAGGCATATACCTCTCCATTATTGTTCTCTCCAAACTTTCATGACGTTTCAAGTTACCAAAACATATCAATTTTCTTTGTTTTATCGTCTTTAATAGCCAACACTCTTCAATATTCAGCTCGTGAAGTATGGATGCATTTGTTCTTTTCTTTACCCAAGTTATTCTTAGAACCCGTCTATAACATTTATATTCAATAGCATTTATGCGCTGTTCAGCTTGTTTAGTAAGTGTTCAGGTCTCACAGGCGTATGTTGCAATGGGAAAGATGCATGCTCTTAAAAATCTAATTGTTGTAATTCTGTCTGTCCCACTGTATAATTTATTCAGTTGTTTTAGTCTTTGAAGAGCAACTGATAGTCGTCGTTTAATTTCTTTCAATGTGTCACCATTGTTGGCAACAAATGACCCAAGATATTCGAAATTCTCTACCACCTCCAATCTTTCCTCATAACCATACATTTCTTTCTCCAAAGTGGTTATATTATTTTATCTGTATGCATTATCTTTGTCTTTGCTATGTTAAGATATAAGTTGTGAGTTTCACTATTTCTTTGGCTCCCGTGTGTTGCCGGGGCCCATAAGGGAAGCAAAGAATAGCAACACTGTAGCCTAACACGCATGTCGTAAGAGGCGACTAAGGAGGCTTGATGGTTCCGTCGCCCTGATACTGAGTGAGTGTGACACTGTGAGCTGTGAGTTTCGTGTGAAATGCTTTTGAATATGCCCGAGGTTTTTTTGGAACGTGAATGCATGTTAAGAGCGATGGCAGATGACTATGTCCCAGAGTTGACCGGTTTTTGCCTTATGTAGAAATGCGTGGCTGCTGGGCTTCTGGTTGACTGGTAGTGGCAGTCAACCAGAAGCCCAGCAGCCACGCATTTCTACATAAGGCAAAAGCCGGTCAACTCTGGGACATAGCCATCTGCCATCGCTCTTAATATGCATTCACGTTCCAAAAAAACCTCGGGCAGATTCAAAAGCATTTCACACGAAATGCGTGGCTGCTGGGCTTCTGGTTGACTGCCACTACCATCGACGATGAACTGTATTTCGTGGACTGTGTGGGTGAACATCTAGGAAACATCCAGATGGGAACATGACTGCCGATTCCATCAGAAATGAACTGGGTGTTTTGTGGGGGAACTATTGTGTTGATATTCTGGCGGCGGCATTATGCACTGTGTATCTGTGGGGGATGTTGTTTGTCGAGACTCCTGTCTTTTCCACTTTTCACATTGGGCAGTGGGGAGCATTTTGTGTGATATTAACTAGCACAGGAACTGAGCATAATGGGGGCGACCTGTTGCTGTGAAGTTGGAACTGCTACTAACTAACTAACTAACTAACTAACTAACTAACTAACTAGCTAACTATTTCTTTGGGTTGAGGTTATTAAGTTTTCCATACCATTCTGTGATGTGGATAGTAATACTGTGTCATCAGCATATCGAATCTCTGGTATTTCATGACCACCGATATTTAGGATATCATATTGCTCCCTGGTTATATCATCTCTGACATTTCTCATTATATTTTCGGAGTACAGGTTAAACAAATAGGGTGACAGCAATATCCCTGAAGGACTCTTTGCTTGATGTCAACCCAATCTGATGTCTCGCCATCTATTCTAACCGCTGCTTGTTGGTCTAGATAGAGCATTTTTATGAGTTGTACTATATTTGATGGAAAGCCCATATTCCTCATGATTTCCCCAAAGTTTCTAATGTTGTATACAATCAAATGCCTTTTAATAATCCACAAAACACGAGAATAGGTTTACATTAAATTCTCTGCACTTCTCTATTATTAAACGCATGTTGAATATGTAATCTCTTGTTCCTCTTCCTGGTCTAAATTCAGCTTGAAGCACGTTAATCTCTTCTTCCATTTTCTTACGAAGTCTTCCCATTATGATTTTAAGTAGAATTTTACTTGCATGACTGATCAGGGCAACAGTTCTGTAGTTGGTGCATAATTTCAGGTTGGCTTTTTTGGGTATTGGAATTAAGATAGTTCTCTTCCAATCTTTTGGCCATATACCATATTTGCATATATTTGTACATAATGCGTGATAGATTTGTATGCTTTCTTCTCCTACCGCTTTAATTAGTTTAGCTGGTATCTCATCACGTCCTGGTGATTTTTCATTCTTCAGGTTCGCTATTGCCCATGCAATTTCATCTAATGAGGGTTCAGGTTCTGTCTTTGCTGTCATTGGTTCACGTATATCTTTCATATCCTCACAGTCATTCATATCATACATTCCACTGCAGTATTCCTGCCATCTTTTTAGAATTTAATAGATTCTGTTAAGGTATTTCCCAACTTGTCACAAATAACATTTAATTCAGGTTGAACATTTCTCGTCAATAACTCTGGGTTTCGTGGGAGACTATTGTGTTGACATTCTGGCGGCGGCATTATGCACAGTGTATCTGTGCGGGCTGTTGTTTGTCGAGACTCCTGTCTTTTCCACTTTTCACCTTGGGCAGTGGGGAGCGTTTTGTGTGATATTCACTGGCACAGGAACGGAGCATAATGGGGACAACCCGTTGCTGTGAAGTTGGAACTGCGACTAACTAACTAACTAACTCATTTCTTTGAACATTTCGGAATATCTTCTATTCTTATGATATTGCTCTATTTTAATACAACAATCTTGTATGTATTGGTTTTTATCCTTTCTAGTGTTCTTTTTTTATTTCCCGTATTAAAAATGTATACTTCATCCTACTGTTATCGGTTTCTCCTTTCTTTTTCAGTTCTCTTCATTATTTTATTAATTCTAACGTGCATGGTGTAATCCATGGCTTACGTTGCTTAGTCCTGGTGTGAATTAAATCTTCGGCTGCAGTTATCAAGATATCTCTAGCTTGTACTGCCAACTCATCAGGAGTCAATTCCTCTTGTACAAACATCAAGACCCCAAAACGATTACTAACTTCTACAGTGTATGCATCTGGTATTTTTGTGAGATCAAAACGAAGTGGCCTTGGTCCTCGGGTTAGCTTTTTGAGTTTTAATTTCAGATCTGCTTCTAATAACTGATGATCTGTATCCCAGTCTGCAATTCGTAGGGATTTTGCAGATGTTATGCTTGATCTCCATCTTCTTTGTATTAAAATATAATCTATCTGATTTTTGGTAATGCTGTCAGGGGACTTCCATGTGAAGAGTCTTCTTGGGTGTTGTTTAAAAAGTGCGTTAGCTATCTTTATATAACCTCCGTATATCTGTATGGACATGAAATATCGACATTAAAACACTGACAATCTCCGTATGTACTTGACATATCGACATTAAAACACTGACAATCTCTGTATGTACTTAAAATATCGACATTAAAACACTGACAATCTCTCTGTGTACTTGAAATATCGACATTAAAACACTGATAATCTCCCTGTGTACTTGAAATATCGACATTAAAACACTGACAATCTCCCGGTGTACTTGAAATATCGACATTAAAACACTGACAATCTCTGTATGTACTTGAAATATCGACATTAAAGCACTGACAATCTCTCAGTGTACTTGAAATATCGACATTAAAACACTGACAATATCTCCGTGTACTTGAAATATCGACATTAAAGCACTGATAATCTCTCCGTGTACTTAAAATATCGACATTAAAACACTTACAATCTCTCTGTGTACTTGAAATGTCGATATTAAAACACCTACAATCTCTCTGTGTACTTGAAATATCGACATTAAAGCACCTAAAATCTCTCTGTGTACTTGAAATATCGACATTAAAACACTGATAATCTCTCTGTGTACTTGAAATATCGACATTAAAACACTGGCAATCTC
>OY992889.1:62398431-62435931 GCA_963921405.1 Cepaea hortensis | reverse complement strand
GTAAACAACATGCATTATGCTGGTGACGTGGCTTTGGTTGCTGAAAATAAAACGTAGTTACAAGAAATGATAGATATAACAGCAATAGAAAGTGAAAACAAAGGTCTTATACTGAAAAACAGAAAAACAGAAGTAATGGTTATTACAAAGAAACATTGTACATCCAAATGCAAAATCAAAATGCATGGTACCAATCTGAAACAAGTCAATGTATTTAAGTATGTGGGTACTTTAATAACAGCAGACACAAGATGGATTAAGAAGTTAAATGTAGAATAGTCCAAGCTCTCTGCAATTTATGTATGACATTCAAGGTCATGGATAGAGTTCTTAAGAGCTTTATTGAGCAAATTCTGATGCATGGAAGCTAATAAAAAAAAATAAATTATGTGGAGACTGCCGACATCTGATTTCACAGAAGAATGCTTAGAACGCCGTGGACGGATAGACAGAGCAATGAAGATATGTTGAAAGAAGTTAACTCACAAAGAAAACTGGGTACACGCATCAGAAGGCAACAGTCTACATTCTTTGAGCATGGCATGAAATGGGGAAATCTTTAGTTTGTCGTCACAACGGGAATGTAGGAGGGAAAGAGAGACAGAGGGAGATCAGGAGAGAAGATGTTTGAAAGTTTGACATCGTGGCATGGAGGAACATCGGTGTCAGAAATGACTGGCAGCACACGAGTTAGAGGGCTGTGGGCAGACGTGATCATCAATGTCATACGGCATGAACTATACGCAGCAGGCGCCGTTACTCATGAGTTCAACGGTTACTGACAATCTCCGTGCCTTGTCACTGATTATCCTAGCATACCGCCGCAGTTATTCTGTATGTAGTCTCTGTAATCCAGGCAAGGCCTCGCCACAATCAATACTTGACGTTCCCCTGAAAATGAATTCAGTTTGCTAGAACATTTTAGAGCCACGATGCGGAAGTTTAACGGCTTGTCCTGCTCTAATGGCGGATCAGCATCCATCAGCCACGAAACTTGTGTATATTTTGTATGTAGTTGTATCAGTGTGTGTGTGTTGTGTATGTGTGTATGTATGTGTGTGTGTGTGTGTGTTGTATGTGTGTTCTTTGTGTGTTCTTTGTGTGTTGTGTGTGTGTCTGTGTGTTTTCTGTGTGTTGTTTGTGTGTTGTCTGTGTGTTTTCTGTGTGTTGTCTGTATGCCTGTGAAGGCTCTAGTCTCAACATCTATTTTTTTTTCATGTATGATTATGTTCTTGTAAAGCTGACCAATTCTATCTCTCGTTTTCGTTGATTTACTGATGAGAGTTCAGTGGAGATGTATGTTCTTCTAGTATTTGGCTATATTTAAATTGCGAATGCTGAAAACATGCTACGCAAATACAGTCAAACCTCAGTTTACATTGCCTCGGTTTTCATCGGTTTCGGTTTTTGTCGATTTTTCCCTGATAAAAAATTGTATCGGTTTTCGTCTATTGTCTCGGTTTTCGTCGATTACCTCGTTTTTCGTCGACTGCCTTGGTTTTCGTCGACATGTTCACATGACCTCACTGTTAATTTTGCGAAAACAGATGGACCCATGCGTTTTTCTGCTCAGTTTGGCGTTGTTTTTCATTGTGTGAGCATCACTTGCTAATAATAAAATACGAGAGTGGCATTAAGATTGAATGTGGCTGAATGTAGGGGAAGTCGCCATCCACGATAAGTTTCATTGTGGCGAAAAGGGAAGCAACAAAAGAAGCTAATGCAGTGAAAGACATGAAAGTGCTAACGAAACAGAGATCGCAAACAACTTAAGATGTCGAACAGTTATTATTAATTTGGATAAATCAAAAACAGTTAGATGGCGATTCTGTTTCAGGGGCAATCTTATGTGAAAAGGTCAGTCTGTTGTATGACGATCTCATTAAGAAAATGACTAGGACGAATGCTAGTATGCTTGGTGATTTAAAGGCCAGCAGATTATGGTTTGAAAAATTCAAGAGTCGCACTGGCATACATTGTGTTATTAGGCACAGCGAAGGTGCTAGTTTGGACACGTCTGGGGCCGAAAAATTGTGTTAAACACTATATTTATTCTCTATAAAATGTGTTTTTTGGTATGTATTTTGGAGTGTCTAGAACGAATTAATTGGATTTACATTGATTCATATGGAAATAATTGCCTCGGTTTTCGTTGGTTTCGCCGATTGTTTTCGGACGGATTATCGACGAAAACAGAGATTTGACTGTATTCAGCTTTAACGTGAGATCGAGAATAGAAAACTGCCTACTGAACTTATAGCTGACAAAGATGAACCACAGACAAATTAATATGAGAATTAAAAACAAAACAGAAAGTGGTGCTTTCATAGCACAGGAATATTTTGGAGTCAAAGACTGTAAACTTAGCACCAAACTAAGAATGTTTAGCTATAACGTTAAACCAATATTATGGTATGGATCAGATACATTAAGGACGACTCAAACAATTACTAAAAAAAAACTACAAACATTCATTAAGTGGTGTTTGCGTAGAACAGGACTAAAAAATATGACAGAATCATCAACATGGAGCTCATGTAGGGAATCACATTAATGACAATTAATCATCAAGTAGTGAGGAAAATAAGCAACTGCTGGATAGGGCACAGACTGAGAAAGCCTGATAAAGTCCTTTACCTATAGCCCACAAGGCCAACGAAATAGAGGAGGCTCTAAAAACACACCGAGAAGAGAACTAGAGACGTATATGAATAATTATGGGAAGGGCATGAAGAGAACTGCATGAAGAGAACTGCATGAAATAGGGAAGGATGGGAAGGCTGAGGTTGAGCGTCTCTGCTCTAGTGGGCTAGAACAGGCAGAAGATGAAGGACCAAACGCAATTATACATTATTTATTGCCTTACGGACTGTGATTTGCCATCATTGCAATGAGTTTATGGTGACTTGGTGTTTCCATGGCCACTCTACCCTTCTGATTCTAGTTGTTCCTCTCTGTCTGTAGCCCGGCTGTCTTCTGATTCTAGTTGTTCCTCTCTGTCTGTAGCCCGGCTGTCTTCTGATTCTAGTTGTTCCTCTCTGTCTGTAGCCCGGCTTTCTTCTGATTCTAGTTGTTCCTCTCTGTCTGTAGCCCGGCTGTCTTCTGATTCTAGTTGTTCCTCTCTGTCTGTAGCCCGACTGTCTTCTGATTCTAGTTGTTCCTCTCTGTCTGCAGCCCGGCTGTCTTCTGGTTCTAGTTGTTCCTCTCTGTCTGTAGCTCGTCTGTCTTCTGATTCTAGTTGTTGCTCTCTTTCTGTAGCCCGGCTGTCTCCGAGTGTAGAAACCAGACACTAGCTGATTGGGCTTCACTCTCAACAGGTGTTCGAAGCCCTTTCTTTGTTGTCGGAGCTTCATCTATCACTTAGTCCAGCCGCGGCCACGTATCCCTGGCACATGCTACCGATGTAGTTGCAAGCCGTTTACTAGACATCGCAATCAACCCCAACAATCTTCGGGTATGTGTGATTTTCTGGGCAATTTTGATTTCATGACTTTGTCATTACTTTCTGAACGCCCCAAGCTTATACCATTGTGAAAATCAAAGCAAAGCTGCTTGCTTCCAAAATATCTGCGGCTGACATCGAACGCAGCATGTCGGGATTGTGAAACTGCGTTCACTACCTCTAAACCACGGACGCCAAGACACAGTATCAATGATTAATGCAATGACAATGTTAATCGAAGTTGTGGATCGCCTTGACGACGGTAACAAATGTGGGAATTAACACACAACAAAGACATCATACCGCGATAATAATGACAGATACTAATGATTTTCTGAGTATATTTTATACAGGCTGTACATTTAACGCATAATTCACAAACTACAATAGCGGCTTGAAACCCAGACTTGTTTCGAATATTCGGACAGGGCAGCGAAATTTGCAATCAGTGCAAGCTAATAATTTGTTATTGATGGCTTAGAATACAATTCTCCTCAGGGAGTATTGGAAATCGAAGTCCGCGCCATCTGATTGCCACAGGCTTGTGTGCACGGATTGTGGGGTATGGTATCATCTGTTTGTGCAAGCAGGTTTGTGGGGTAGAGGCAGTGGCGATACAATGCCGGTAACAGCCAGTCAACATGTGTGAACACAAATGTGATTATGAAGTGACAATTAGAACGTGCCAGTTCGTGTCAGTCAAGCAGAGTGGCATTTAGTGAACAATAAAGGGAAACCCCCAAATGAGGTCATTTAGTGCAGTTTCCGGAAGGGGAAGTGACTGCATTGATTTGAAGCGTAAATCGTGATAAGAATAATTGTATGTGACCTTAGCAAAACTACACATCCTTTGCAGGACGTTGTAATCACAAACACTCCCCCATCTGCTGCTTGCGATTTACGAATAACAATTGATAACGTTATGAAGGCAGTCGGACGAGGTGTCGACGCCTGCGTTGCTAGTCTGGGAAGTGAGGGAAAATCTGGCCACCTATTTCTCCGTGCTGTTGAGGGGATACATAGAGCCTGTTCTTTTGTATGGATGTGAAACTTGGACAATGGGCAGTCAAGCTGAAAAACATCTGATGGCTGCAGAAATGTGGTTTCTGAGGAAAATGCAAAGAATACCATGGACAGACAGAAAAACCAATGACCAAGTACTACAGGAGACAAATGAACATAGTAAACTGATTAGAGAAATTAGACGTAGACAGTCAAAATTTTTTGGACATGTTATGAGAAGAAATGGATTGGAGAACTTGGTGACAACTGGCAAGATCGAAGGAAACAGACCAAGAGGCAGACCGAGAGGAAAATACCTGGATGGCTTGGCCACATGGCGTGGACGAGACAGGAACACTGAGCTGATCCACGACACTGGTGATCGAGTGAAATGGCGAGTCATGGCCGCCCACGCTTTCCTGCATGGCACATGATTGATTGATTGATTTCTCCGTGCAACAGGCCTGCAACATGTGAATATCCTGACAAATAACAGCCCTATACCTAGTTTCTGCTTCTGACCTTTAAAAAAACAAACAAACAAACGAAACAACATGTAGTTATTGTTATTTATGTTCTTTAACTCATTAACTACCGGATGAAAACATCCTGTGTGAGAGTTAACTGATTCACATAGTTCAACCAGTGTTTCCATAGTTTCAGCTGTAGTCAATTTCCAACTCATTTTCCCCTTGTGATATTTGACACATGTAAAAGTTTTACTGCCGTTGTTTCATTATTTGGGCTGCATGAACTTTGTCTCTGTTAGAGGCGTGTGGTTGTTCAATATTTTGTATCTTGTTTCTGCCTGGTGTATTTCCGTCTTCTTTTGCCATTGACAATGCCTCCTGTCGCTAGGTTTGACATCAGCGTATGTGTGTTACTCTGACGTTTGCTGTGTTACTCTGACGTTTGCTGTGTTACTGGGACGTTTGCTGTGTTACTGGGACGTTTGCTGTGTTACTGGGACGTTTGCTGTGTTACTGGGACGTTTGCTGTGTTACTGAGACGTTTGCTGTGTTACTGGGACGTTTGCTGTGTTACTGGGACGTTTGCTGTGTTACTGGGACGTTTGCTGTGTTACTGGGACGTTTGCTGTGTTACTGAGACGTTTGCTGTGTTACTGGGACGTTTGCTGTGTTACTGGGACGTTTGCTGTGTTACGTGCGTTAGCTGTATGGATGTTTGCTATATTATGTACACATTAGCTGTGTGGATGTTTTCTATATTATGTACACATTAGCTGTATGGATGTTTGCTATATTATGTACGCATTAGCTGTATGGATGTTTGCTATATTATGTACGCATTAGCTGTATGGCTATTTGCTATATTATGTACGCTGTGTGTGTGTGTGTGTGTGTGTGTGTGTTTTGCTGTATTATGTATGCTATCTGTATTTATGTTTGCTGTAGTCGTGAAAGTTAACAATCTAATAGGGGCTGTAATTTTGCAAGGGCTAGGGATTAAGGCCGCTGCGCTGACGAACTGTGCATTGTATAGTTTGACCAGATACATTGGATACAATCTGTCTAGAGAAAGTCAACTCGGCACAAATGTATGCCTAAGTTGGACACACTGAGTTCTGAGATACAAGGTGTGACGCAACTAACTCAAAAGAGGAACAAATAAGAGGCAGATAGGAATTTTGTTAGGATTGCAGGTCTGTTTTCTCTGTTTTCTGATTGTTTATTTGTTTGATTTGCTCACTGATGTGCAGGCTGGTGATTTAATACAGTTGTTTACTGACTCAAGTCCCACAATCTAACGCTTCGAGCCTCTGCCTATCCAATTCAGTCTCGGTGTGGTCTTTTATTTTCCGCCATGGATATCTAGATTTTCATATTCATTTGGCCAAATTTTTGTGTGTATATTTCTTCCAGGCGTCTGAGTATGCCCATGTGAGCACGTGAAGCGCGTAGAGCGCTATTGAAATACGCCATAGCGTGATCATTTCGCTCGCAGCACTACACCTTCTATAAATAGCACAAGGAATGTAATTTGGAGGAGCACCGGGAAACCCGGTGTCTGTTCTCTAGCTGAGCTATTATCTCCCCTGTCCCTGTAGCAACGAATTTCCTTTCCTATAAAGAGAGTTCTATATTATAAAACTTTTCGTGTAGCAGCGAATGTTTTCTCCTAGAACTCTTCGTATAATTTTAGTCGTCGTTAGCTGCCGATCGCGCCAGGACAATGTCGAAGACCACATCAATCTGCACGTTTATTTGGGACATAAAACCACATCGTATGTTTTACACATTTTTGAGGACCCCTACTTCACCACTTCCCAGTTTTTCCGATTTTGTTTCTCAGTAAATCAAATTACTTTTCATCTTTAGCTGGATACTCGACACAGTGATTGAGTGCAACAGATGAAAACAATATACCGGGTGCATGTAGAACAAATTTGAAAAACAAAAATTGTTTCTTCCGTTGATAGCTAACACTATTCTGTTTGGAATGCAAAGAATTACTCCAGCAGACGACAGCCATTCGCTGCATATTGCTTCAGGGTGGATTGTGGAGCACAGTTTCTGATGACATAATGTACTTAATTTTTCAAATGTGTTCTACATACAAAGTGTAGTGAGACTTTACAAACACCCGGTATATCCTGCGTATAGGTTTGTTACTGTCCGTGAGCAAAACCGAAGCGGGAACCTACTGTGGATTGATGTGCTAGGACCAAGGCATTTTGAAGGCCTGAATGCACGAGTAGTTGTTGGTGGCTAGTCGTTGCCTCGTTCGACCGCGCACATGACATCATCAGCATAGCCTCCCAGCGATTACACAAACGCTCCCGCTTTACTGTCCTTGAGCCTTCGGAAACTGACCTGGTGGTTTCTTCGTATCTATCACATCAACAGCAGTGATTTACATGTTTTAAAAATTATACATACATACATACACATATGCTGCTGTGTCCAACTGTTTCAACACATGCTCATCGTTTGTGTCCGCCATGTTATAGCAGAGAGGAGCTAATAGCCACCAACTTGCATAGGTTTATTTGTACCTTCGTGGGTTGATCATTAATAGTTTCTCTGCAACTAGAAATTTAACATCGTCTGCATTTTTATACTTACATCTTCATTAGGTGATAATTCATCTTTTCTGTGGAATCAGAATCTTACATGTAGGTAGATAACTTTGCTCCGGGCCGGTAAAGATTTCAGTATTGCATTGTTTATTATTATTAGTTACAAGCTCAACATCATTTGTCCAAAGACTAAACTTGAGATGAAGTCACCATGTTTCAAAAATTACGGCAACCAACTTCACAACCATTAAATTAGTGGGAAAATGAACATAGGTTTCCTCTGCTAAAAGCAAGTGCGAAAATTGTTTTGGCCATACCAGTTGGTTACTTACAGGGGGTATGTGAGCCGGTCGCTCAGAAATCAATGGCAAACTACTGGACGTAATCTTGCCAAGATATCAACAGCGGTAAAATGCTGGTGTTGACAGCGATGTCCTATAAATAGGATATGCGAAAAAAAGGAAAATAAAAGTGTCATCAGCAGCAGTAGAGCGCTTATTTATTGCAGCTGGATTGTTGTTGAGTAAGTTACGAAAACGGATATTACCAGCTCTCTTTATAAACGTCGTGTATATCAGATTTGCATGTAAGATGAGAATTTTGGAAATGGTTTAGGGATTACCTGGATTAATTGAATTATTGGAAACAGTCGATCAGCAGGAAATTGATAATGTGCTGAATGAGCAGAGTGACTCATAAACAGAATGAGAGTGTCAGTCAGAATGACACCGAATTGTCATATTTTAGTTTAAACTTTTTAAAAAAATAAAATACTCTTGAATATTAAAATTAATAAATTCTGTCGTTTTACATATCTCTGTGTACATAGAGTCCTATTTAGTAGACACTAAACCTAAACTTTCATAAATTTCATAATTATATTTGAACCTTATTCCATATTCGCTGGGGATCCCATGGGGTGGGATGGGATGGGACAGGCATAAATTACCATGGGATGGGATGGGATGAGACAGAAAAATATGCCCCATGGACAAGCATGGTATTCAGAGTCTATGACACGTAGCGATGCTGAGGTTCAACAGTATTCAGAGTCTATGACATAGTTAGTTGCATGTCCTTTACAGAACGACGCAGTCAACCCCAACATGTTTTCGGTTGTTTGTGATCTCTTGGCAGGTTTACATTCAGTAGTTTGCCATATATAGCAAGATACTGATACTGATACTTTCCTATAGCAAGATACTGATGTCATTTATGGAATCTTTCCTATAACAAGATACTGCTGTCAGTTATGGAATCTTTCCTATAGCAAGATACTGATGTCAGTTATGGAATCTTTCCTATAACAAGATACTGATGTCAGTTATGGAATCTTTCCTATAGCAAGATACTGATGTCAGTTATGGAATCTTTCCTATAGCAAGATACTGATGTCAGTTATGGAATCTTTCCTATAACAAGACACTGATGTCAGTTATGGAATCTTTCCTATAACAAGATACTGATGTCAGTTATGGAATCTTTCCTATAGCAAGACACTGATGTCAGTTATGGAATCTTTCCTATAGCAAGACACTGATGTCAGTTATGGAATCTTTCCTACAGCAAGATACTGAAGTCAGTTATGGAATCTTTTCTATAACAAGATACTGATGTCAGTTATGGAATCTTTCCTATAACAAGATACTGATGTCAGTTATGGAATCTTTCCTATAACAAGATACTGATGTCAGTTATGGAATCTTTCCTATAACAAGATACTGATGTCAGTTATGGAATCTTTCCTATAACAAGATACTGATGTCAGTTATGGAATCTTTCCTACAGCAAGATACTGATGTCAGTTATGGAATCTTTCCTATAACAAGATACTGATGTCAGTTATGGAATCTTTCCTATAACAAGATACTGATGTCAGTTATGGAATCTTTCCTATAACAAGATACTGATGTCAGTTATGGAATCTTTCCTATAACAAGACACTGATGTCAGTTATGGAATCTTTCCTATAGCAAGATACTGATGTCAGTTATGGAATCTTTCCTACAGCAAGATACTGATGTCAGTTATGGAATCTTTCCTACAGCAAGATACTGATGTCAGGTAGGAATCTTTCCTACAGCAAGATACTGATGTCAGTTATGGAATCTTTCCTATAGCAAGATACTGATGTCAGTTATGGACTACCAAAACGAATTTCGGAGCTTTTGAATTTAAATATCATATTTGGAAAAAAAATATCATGGATACAGAATAAACAAAATATTGATACTCTGCAAGATGTGAACATCGTAGAAAACTGGCGCATAAACAGCATTACATCTCTAAAACTGGCTTATAAACAGAACCAAACTAAAACTGGCTCATAAACAGCATCATACCTCTAAAACTGGTTCATGAAAAGAATAACATCTCTAAAATTGGCCCACAAACAGAACCACATCTCTAACTCTGGCTCATAAACAGCATCAAATCTCTAAAACTGGCTCATAAACAGCATCACATCTCTAAAACTGGCTCATAAACAGAATCACATCTCTAAAACTGGCCATAAACAGCATCACATCTCTAAAACTGGCTCATAAACAGCATCGCATCTCTAAAACTGGCCCATAAACAGCATCACTATCTAAACCCGAAATACTTCGACCATAGTAAACGCCACAGTGTGTTCGAAAGAACAATGATGGAAGACATGGTTCCCGGAAGAAGAGGATGGGGTCATCAGAACGAAGGTGGTCACATGGCGTTAAAGACACCTGGGACATGAAAGTGGATTAGGCCGGGAATTGGCACTGACTGAGGTCTGTATGGCGCACACTGATGGGAGCCATGGACTGCAGACGATATGCTATGCTATATGATAATGATGGCCATGTTTACCACTATCGAGACTACGTCCACAGTGAATGAATGTGACACGTGACTAGGTAGCTGGAAAACGAGCAACATAAACATGTACACACACGAATGTCTCGACTAAACTGTTTATCAACATATAAACAACAAAACACAAGAACACCTCCTTTACAAAAGAACAATATCCTAATTCACATAAAACTATCCAAACACAACAACGCAATAAAATAAACCTGTACAGTGCTTCGACGTTCTTGTGTTCGTTCAAGCTAAAGAAGACATGTTTTGTCACTGACTGCGAAAGTAATGCCCTTGAAAGAACTCTCAGACAAGGTTGTGTTTGATCTGCAACGCCGCCTCCTGCTGGCATCATTTCAAAGTTTGCACCGTCTGCTGTCCTCGGGGGCGCACGATGTCTGTCATTGACTGTAGGATGAGGCAGCTGATTAAAAGGCAGCTCATTAAATCAATGGCCAGAGCTCAGAGTCCAGCGAATAACACGAACTGTATTGATTTGGGGATAATCGGTTTCCAGCTGAAATGTGATCTTTGCTGGGGAAATAAAGTCGTGTGATGTGCGTCGGTAGTCACTTGATGAGCATGCTTCTTTGTTCTGCTGGCAATGACTGTGCCAGTGTCTCGTTTGTTTCTGACCAAAACCAGCTATCCTGGGGTTATATCGGCTGCAATGATTCCATTATACCAGTGGGCATAAACAAACCCTGTCGTTTATTTGTTTGAATACCTGTTTGCCTATCTGTCTGTTTGTGTCTGTTTTTATTGTGGGGGACCAGGGGGTTTGTGTGTATGTGGGTATGAGATTGTGTCCTTGCGTTGTGCGTCTCTATGTGTGTGCGCGCGTGTGTGTATGTGTGTGTGTGTGTGTGTGTGTGTGTGTGTGTGTGGGTTGGCGTTCGGGAAGGCGGTCCGACGGACGGACGGATACCAGCTTGCATGCCTGCCTGCCTGCCTGCCTGCTGCCTGTCTGTATTAAAGATACTAAACCAAAAGATAATGTAAGATGAAATGAATGAATAAAGAAAAAAATGAGTTATGGCTTCCTGATTGTGTATGATATATTTTATTCTTAGAGCCTGATTGTGTTGTATGATATAGTTTATCCTTAGAGCCTGAAGCAGAGAGTAGGCAATCTATCGACACGACGCTATTTTCACTTGCTCTCAACATCCCTGTAGAGCAGTGGTTCTCAACCTTTTTTGGCCCATACCCCTCTTTACCATATGTTCAGAACGTCTCCCCCCTTACGAATTTCCTCCGTATACCCCCCCCCCCCACCCCACCCCACACCATTACACAGTATACATAACAATGGAAGCTAAATTTAATAACACATACTAGAACAAGCCTAGACATCTACATAAAACGTGATTTGCGGGTCTAATCTTATATATAAAAGGCGATCTCCGTCTGTCTGTATGTCCGTATGTCCTTTATGCGCTCGCGAACGATTGAGATGAAATTTTCTAAACGTCTTCCTTTCATTCCAGCGCAGCCCACTGTCATATTTTGTTAGTGTGAAATCGGCTGCTTACCCAATATTATTTCATTTTCCATTTTTCATTATAATTTCATATATCTCAGGGGACTTAACTCTGTAAAAGTTATTTCAAGGGGCATAACTTTTCTGTATAACTTATAGTCATATTGTTGCATCGTTTTCAAAGATTTGTAAACTCTTTGTCCATAGTTATGTACCGGCATATGAGTTATAATAAATAATGATACAATCTTTAAGGCATTTTCAAAGTTTTCATAAAAATAATGAACAATGCATAACATTGTAACTCATCTTTTTATGCTTAAGAAGTTACTGTAGTCATGCAGGTGTTTAGAAAGAGTTTTCATTAAAAATAATGGATGGTGTGTGGAAGGACATTCTTTTAAGTTACTTTTTTTGTTGTATGAATTTAATGAGACGCTACCCGCCTGGAGTTGGGCGAAGCCACGCCGGGTCAGATAGATAGACAGACCCACCTTTTCGCTGCAGTTATGTACAGGCATATGCGTTAAAATCCTCCTCCTCCTCTCCCCTCCTCCTCCTTCTACCCTCTTCCTCTTCCCCTCCCCCTCCTCCCTCTCCCTCCTCCTCCCTCTTTCTCCTCCTCCTCCTTCCTCCTCCTCCTCCCTCCTCCTCCCTCTTCCTCCTACCTCCTCGCCCTCCTCCTAATCACTCCTCTTCCTTCCTCCTCTCTTCTCCTCCTCTCTCCTCCCACTCCCTCCTCCTCCCTCCTTCTAATTCTACGTCCTCCCCCTCATCACTCCTCCTCCCTCCTCCCCTTCCCCCCTCCTCCTCCTCCCTCCTCCCCCTCCTCCTCCCTCTCCTCCTCCCTCCTCCTCATCCCTCCTCCTCCCTTCTCCTCCTCCCTCCTCATCCTCTCTCCTCCTCCCTCCTCCTCCCTCTACCTCCTCCCTCCTCCTCCCTCCACATCCCTCCTCCTCCTCCCTCTTCCTCCTCCTCCCTCCTCCTCCTCCCTCCTCCTCCCCGTCCTCCTCCTGCGTTCTTCTCCTCCCTCCTTCTCCTCCTTCTCCTTCCTCCTCCTCCTCCCTCTTCCTCCTCCTACCTCCTCGCCCTCCTACCTCCTCCTAATCACTCCGCTTCCTTCCTCCTCCCTTCTCCTCCTCCTCACTCCTCCTACGTCCTCCCCCTCATCCCTCCTCCTCCCTCCTCCTCCTTCTCCTCCCTTTGTCTCCCTCCTCCACCTACCTCCTCCTCCTCCCTCCTCCTCCCTCTTCCTCCCTCTTCCTCCTCCTCCCTACTCCTCCTCCCCTCCTCCCTCCTCCCTCCTCCTCCCTCCTCCTCCCTTCTACTCCTCTCTTCTTCCTCCTCCTCCATCCTTCCCACCTCCTCCTCCCTCTTCCTCCCTCCTCCTCCCTTCTCCCCCTCCTCCCTCCTCCTCCTCCCTCCTTCTCCTCCCTCCTCTTCTTCTCTCCTCCTCCTCTCTCCTCCTCCTCCCTCTACCTCCTCCCTCCTCCTCCCTCCTCCTCCCTCCTCCTCCTCCCTCCTCCTCCTCTCTCCTCCTCTTAATCCCTCCTCCTCCCTCCTATTCCTCCCTACTCCTACTCCTCCCTCCTCTTCCCTCCTCCTCCTCTCTCCGCCTATCTCTTCCTCCCTCCTCCTCCCTCTTCCTCCTCCCAGCTCCTACTCCTCCCTTTTCTTCTTCTGCTGCTGCAACTGCCGCCGCTCCATTTACCCAAGTTAATTGTTGGGGAAGATGTAAAGACCTTTCAAGTGCTCTTTCTAATGCTTTTTGTAAGTTGATCTTCGTTTATCTAGGTTGTTCTAACTGCAACCAATAAATGATTAGACAGACAGGCAGACAGACAGACAGACAGACAGACAGAGAGGGAGGGAGAGACAGACAGACAGACAGACAGACAGACAGACAGACAGACAGACAGACAGACAGACGGGAACGGGAACTTATATGACTACTTATATGAATTAAATGAGATGCTCCCCATCAGGGGCTGGGTGAAGCCGGGCAGGGTCAGGCAGACAGATAGACAGACAGATAGACAGACAGACAGACAGATAGACAGTCGGGAACGGGAACTTATATGACTACTTATATGAATTAAATGAGATGCTCCACACCAGGAGCTGGGCGATGCCGGGCCCGGTCAGACAGACAGACAGACAGATAGTCGGTAACGGGAACGAGAACTTATATGACTACTTATATGAATTAAATGAGATGCTCCCCACCAGGGTCTGGGCGAAGCCGGGCCGGGTCAGCTAGTTACGTTATAAAACGAACTTCATTAGGGCGAGAAGTACAGAACCGTAAAATATAGAGGGAAAAACAATATCAAGTAACTGGTTCTTGTATTAATGCGATGTTGAAATATTCTTAATTCATCAAGTTATATATCATAGAATAGACACATACAGGGCTTCTGTGCACAGTTACATACAACTCACATGTGTCAGATCCGAAACCTTCTTCATTTAAATCTAACATGTTTTCATTGACGGTAGAGCAGATGTGCTGGGTCTCCTGTTAGTTGTTTCTCATAATAAACCCATGCCAAACTCAAGTTGACCAGTGCCAAACTCAAGTTGACCAGTGCCAAACTCAAGTTGACCAGTGCCAAACTCAAGATGACCTGTGCCAAACTCAAGTTGACTCGTGCCAAACTCAAGATGACCCATGCCAAACTCAAGTTGACCAGTGCCAAACTCAAACTGACCTGTGCCAAACTCAAGTTGACCAGTGCCAAACTCAAGTTGACCAGTGCCAAACTCAAGTTGACCAGTGCCAAACTCAAGATGACCTGTGCCAAACTCAAGTTGACTCGTGCCAAACTCAAGATGACCCATGCCAAACTCAAGTTGACCAGTGCCAAACTCAAACTGACCTGTGCCAAACTCAAGTTGACTCGTGCCAAACTCAAGATGACCCGTGCCAAACTCAAGTTGACCAGTGCCAAACTCAAACTGACCTGTGCCAAACTCAAGTTGACCAGTGCCAAACTCAAGTTGACCAGTGCCAAACGCAAGCTGACCAGTGCCAAACTCAAGATGACCCGTGCCAAACTCAAGATGACCCGTGCCAAACTCAAACTGACCTTGCCAAACTCAAGTTGACCCGTGCCAAACTCAAGCTGAGCAGATACAATTCCATTAAGTTACCAATCAACTACACTCCCACATGCTTGCAGTATTCAAGTTGTTATTATTCTTTCAAAGACGACATCTGTGTGGCTAGGTTTCAAATTGGAATCCTTAAAATCAGCAGGACCGACAAAGTCGTTACACAATAACATTAGTTAGCTAGCTAGTTAGTACTAAGTAAGTTAACTAGGCAGTCAGTTAACTAGATAGTTAATTAGTTAGTTACTTAGCTAGTTAATTAGTGAGCGAGTGAGTGAGTGAGTGAGTGAGTGAGCTAGTGAGTGAGTGAGTGAGTGAGTGAGTGAGTGAGTCGAAAGATTATCTTCAGTATGCCCCTGAGTGAGTATCGGCTGACGACACCAGTTCTGTTTGGTTGATATTATTCTTTGTCCCCCAACATAACTCAGTAACATAAGTGTGAATTTACTCTCCCCTCTCCCTCCCTCTCCTTCTCTCTCTCTCTCTCTCTCTCTCTCTCTCTCTCTCTCTCTCTCTCTCTCTCTCTCTCCCTCTCTCTCTTTCTCCCCCCCCCTCTCTCTCTCTCTCTCACTTTCTCTATGTATCTTTGTCTCTCACGTTTCAGCACATAATAACATTTTCCATGGCACACTTATTAAGCCATACACATAACGACACCGACACCCACGTCGAGAATGCCAGGAGCAAATTAAAGCTTTCTAAACGTTTACCACTTTCCATAACTCCTAAACGCTTCTGATCCACAACACAATGGTTTGACTAAATGGCCTTTAGCAGGGGTCTGGTATACGATGACGTCAGACGTCCAAGCATACAGGGTAATGACCAAACTATGGAGGGAGACGAACAGGAGTAAGACCAATTCCGGCGTTGAGACAAACATGTTTAGACCATACCAGGGAGGGAGACAACCAGGTTTAGCCATACTATGGAGGGAGACAAACATGTTTAGACCATACCAGAAAGGGAGACAACCAGGTTTAGCCATACCAGGGAGGGAGACAACCAGGTTTAAACCATACCAGGGAGGGAGACAAACGTGTTTAGACCATACCAGGGAGGGAGACAACCAGGTTTAGACCATACCAGGGAGGGAGACAAACATGTTTAGACCATACCAGGGAGGGAGACAGCCAGGTTTAGACCATACCAGGGAGGGAGACAACCAGGTTTAGACCATACCAGGGAGGGAAACAACCAGGTTTAGACCATACGAGGGCAGGCGATGAACAGAGGTCTGACCAAAGACGAACAGGTAGCTCTGAACCTCACTCCTATAAGATGCTGTAACCACTTTAACTGTTGATCAATCTTGGTTATCGTTTAGTCCAACCACTACCGAAAATCTCTGGCAAAGGCGTGCGCTATGGGCACAGTAACAATGATTAATGCAGTGACAATGTTAATCAACATTATTGTTAGCCTTGACGACGGTAACAAATGGGGAAGTAATACACACAGATTATCATACCGCGATAATAATGACAGATACTAATGATTTTCTGAGTATATTTTATATGGGCAGTTAATTTAACGAATAATTAACAAACTACAATAGCGATTGAGCCGGCTGCCTGGCCGAGGGGTTAGCAGCTTTCTCCGTTAACCCAGAATACTCTCGTGGTCGACGTGAGCGTACGAGAATTAGAAGTGGTTCGAGTCGCGCCAGTGACTTATGCGAGTATGAAGCCGGTCGCTCAGAAAGTCGTGGCGTGCTGATGAGCGTAATCTAGCCTAGGAATCAACATACAGCTGAAAGATGCTGGTGTTGACCGCAATATCCTGAAACAGGATGGAAACGCAGAAAAAAAAAATAGCGCTTGAAACCCAGGCTTGTTCCATCTTCGGACAGGGGAGCGAAATTTACAATCAATGCAATCCAGGGAGGGAGGCGCACATGGGTGTGATCAATCCAGGGATTGAGGCAAACACGAGTATGATCAATCCAGGAATGGAGGCAAACACGGGTGTGATCAATCCAGGGATTGAGGCAAACACGGGTGTGATCAATTCAGGGATTTAGGCAAACTCGGGTGTGATCAATTCAGGGATTGAGGCAAACACGGGTGTGATCAATCCAGGGATTGAGGCAAACACGGGTGTGATCAATCCAGGGAAACAAATAAGGTTCAAGAAAAATCAAGGAGACAAAGAGCGATCTGATCAAACCAAGGAGGCGAACAAAGGCGTGACGAAACCAGGGAGGGAGATGAACCAGGGTCTGACCAAACCACAGAGGGAGATGAACCACTATCTGACCAAACAAGGGAGGGAGATGAACCAGGGTCTGACCAAACCAGGGAGGGAGATGAAGAAGGTACTGATCAAATCAGGTAACAAGATGAAGAAGGATCTGACAAAACCAGGGAGGAAGACGAACAAGGATCTGACAAAACTAGGAAGGGAGATGAAGAAGGTACTGACCAACCCAGGTAGGGAGACGAACAAGGATCTGACAAACCCAGGGAGTGAGATGAAGAAGGCTCTGACAAATCCAGGGAAGGAGATGAACAAGTGTCTGACCAAACCAGGGAGGGAGACGAACAAGGATCTGACAAAACCAGGGCGGGAGATGAAGAAGGCTCTGACAAAATCAGGGAGGGAAATGAACAGGTGTCTGAGCAAACGAGGGAGGGAGACGAACCAAGGTCTGACACAACCCTTCCTTCCTCCCTCCGTGCGCAATCGCGCGCCTGCGAGCACACACACACACACACACACACACACACACACACACACAAGCATCCCTCTCACAACATAAACACCACTCTCCGTACACACACATACACACATTCATATGACTTCCGGTCCCAAACATGGAGGATAGGCGGTTGAGCTGTTAAGGCCTCTGGAGTGTTTATGCTTGTGGCTACGGTTTGCTTACGCATTTTTCTCAAGTTGGACTGGTAATGCCCTACTACAGAGTTGAGTGTGTGGAGCGACACTGTGAGCTGTTAATTTCGTGTGGAGTGCGTTTACATCTGCCCACGTTTGTTTTAGCATCAACTGAATGTTCAGAAAAATGGCGACAGGCCGGTCGCTGAACTAACTGGGTTGCCTTATGCAGTAATGTGTGGCTGCTGGTTTTCTAGTGACTGCTGCTTCCATCGACTATGTACTGTATTTTTCGTGGCGGACTTTTGTGTTGGTATTTTGGCAGCGGCATTATTCATAGTATACCTGTGCGGGCTGTTGGTGTGTCGAGACTCCTGTTTGTTCCACTTTTCAAATGGGGCAATGAGGAGCATTTTGTGTGATATTCACTAGCACAGGAAAGAAGCATAAAGGGGCGACATTTTGCAGTGAAGTTGGAACCACTATTAACTAACTAACTAACTAACTAACTAACTAACTAACTAACTAACTAACTAACTAACTAACTAACTAACTAACTAACTAACTAATTAACTGACTAGCTAACTAACTAACTAACTAACTAACTAACTAACTAACTAACTAACTGACTGACTGACTGACTGACTGACTGACTGACTGACTGACTGACTGACCACCCACCCACCCACCCACCCACCCATCAACTCACTCACTCACTCACTCACTCACTCACTCACTCACTCACTCACTCACTCTCTCACTCACTCACTCACTCACGCACGCACGCACGCGCGCATACACGCACGCACGCACACACGCATTCACTCACTCTCTCTCTCTCTCTCACACACACGCACACACACACACACACACACACACACACACACATATATATATATATATATATATATATATATATATATATATATATATATATATATATATATTCGACTGGTATCAACTAATTGTAACTCGATGCCTGAAGACAGAATGACAAGTTCAGCTATACAGTCACCATTCTACAATGATTCCAAGATTAGCTGAAGCATGCAGTGGAAGCCGCGGTAGCTCAGTAGCTAGCGCTCTTGCCTGCCGGAACGGTGATCATCTGCGCGCATCCTTACCGAGCAGAGAATTGTTAAAACGATTGGACTGGGCTCAGGTCAACCCGGCCTAAAATGGGTGCCAGGAAATGTCCCTGGAAGGAAGGACAGGGGGCGTGGAACTGACCACATCATTTCCCAAGCCCCGATTGGTTTATCCAGATGCACCACATGCCCTCTACGCCTTCAGATGTCAGAAAGGCTGGCTCAACCTGGGAGAGCAGGACAATTAAAAAAAAAAAAAATTCCCGCCATCTCGAGGGGGATTCAAATTCCTTTACCTTCCTAGATATGAATGATATCGTGACTAAACCCCGCTGCTATTGTTTGTCAAGTAGAGAAACACATGTTCACGATCTGGCCCACTTATCTATCATTATCACATCGTCCCACTAGGACACGCTCGAGCCTAGTTGTCAGCTTGTCAAACAGCCAGGCCAGGTAGATAATTAATTGTTTGTCTTCTCATTACCTGATCACGACACGGGATATTTCCCTGAAACAACAAGCTGATGTGTTCAGCCAGGCAAGTTCCGTGCCAGATCCTGGTTGTTAGAAGAACTGTCTCCTGGCTGGAGCATTCATCTTGTTCAATGCTAGTACAGAATGGTGCCTTCTTGATGCCCTTAACCAGGTTAATATATGTTGGCTTCATTACCTCTAGTGGCTGGAACATTTATACCGAACAGGGCAGACTTTCTACAGGCTTGCCTGTGAACGAGTGCAAGCTGAAGGTGCAATAACAGATGGAACAACAAATGTATCTCTTCCATGGTGTTCGAGCCTGTGTCACGTAGTAGGGGATATGATGTTCATGCCAATGCCTTGTAGTAGGGAATATGGTTTCACGTCTGTGCCATATAGTAGGGAATATGGTGTTAATATCTGTACCATGTAGTAGGGGATATGGTGTTAATGTATGTGCCATGTAGTAGGGGATATGGTGTTCACGTCTGTGCCATGTAGTAGGGGATATGGTGTTAATGTATGTGCCATGTAGTAGGGAATATGGTGTTCATATCTGTGCCATGTAGTAGGGGATATGGTGTTAATGTATGTGCCATGTAGTAGGGAATATGGTGTTAATATCTGTACCATGTAGTAGGGAATATGGTGTTAATATCTGTACCATGTAGTAGGGAATATAGTGTTAATATATGTACCATGTAGTAGGGAATATGGTGTTAATATCTGTACCATGTAGTAGGGAATATGGTGTTAATATCTGTACCATGTAGTAGGGAATATGGTGTTAATATCTGTACCATGTAGTAGGGAATATAGTGCTAATGTCTGTGTCATGTAGTAGGGAATAAGGTGTTCATGTATGTGCCATGTAGCAGGGAATATGGTGTTAATGGCTGTGCCATGTAGTAGGGAATATGGTGTTCATATCTATGCCATGTCACGGATTGTGATGTTCACGTCTTTACTATGACATGCACTCAGTATTATTCTCGAATGTTTCAGGTAACGGGCATCTGTACGTCAGCAATGGTTCGCATATTCTGAGAATGGAACGCAATGACAAGCACTATGAGTCTATCTACTTCCAGGTAAGCATGACTGGTTTTTCTAGCGTCAGAATCGTTGTTCATTCAGACACGTTTTAATGTGTGTAAGACCCGGAACGTCTCTATAAATACATCACTCAGTACTTGGAGACGATACAGAACTCAGTGATGTTCTTATTACTTAGCACTGCTCAACAGTACTCGGCACTTTTTGATGTACTCATTATTTAGGACTTCTTTATGTTCTGAATACTTATTGAAACACTCAGTACGTAGCACTTCTTTATGTACCCAGTACTGATTGATATACCGAATATTTAGAATTTTTTTTATATAATAGTACTGAACACTTCTTTGTGTACTCAGTCATCATCCTCAAGTGCCATGACAGTTGGCGTGGGGGTATATGTCTATCCAGAAATCTCTATCTTTCGTGTTCTGGATCAACTCTGCTGATGATATTCCTCCATACCACAGTCTTAATCCATCCAGCATCTTTTCTCTTGGTCTGTCTCTGCCTCTCTTTCTCTTAATGTTCTCCAATAACTCTCTACTCATCACATGACCGAAGAAAGCTGTTTGTCTCTTTCTTATTGTTGTATCAGTGTGTACTCAGTACTCAGTATATTTTTAGATATTCTGTTTAGCAATTCGTAATATAAAGTTGAGAAAACGAGTTTTTAAGCGCCATATAGAGCTGCCCTTGATGCACGAAAGCAGATCATGGACATATAGCAGATAATGAAGAATTATGTCGAAGTTTGCGGAGATGGGGTTTTATGGAAGGATGAAAACATCGTGGGCGGATAGAAAGAGTAGTCAAGATATCTTGGAAGAAGTTAACTCACAGAAAGAACTGGTTACTCGCTTCAGGAAAAGACAAGGCATGTTCTTTGAGCATGTCATCACTTGAGGGGGGGGGGGGGAGTTGGAGTATGTCGTCACAATGGTTGGTGGAGTGGAGAGGAAAATGGCAAGATAAAGCGAAAACATGCTGGGGAGTTTGACATTGTGGCATGGAGGAACATCAGTATAAACATGATAAGCAACACACGAGACAGTTGGCCGTGTACAGACATGATCACCATAGCATGGAGGAACATCGGTATAAACATGATAAGCAACACACGAGACAGTTGGCTGTGTAGAGACATGATCACCATATCATGGAGGAACATCAGTATAAACATGATAAGCAACACACGAGACAGTTGGCTGTGTAGAGACATGATCACCATGGCATGGAGGAACATCAGTATAAACATGATAAGCAACACACGAGACAGTTGGCCGTGTACAGACATGACCACCATGGCATGGAGGAACATCAGTATAAACATGATAAGTAACACACGAGACAGTTGGCCGTGTAGAGACATGATCACCATGGCATGGAGGAACATCAGTATAAACATGATAAGCAACACACGAGACAGTTGGCCGTGTACAGACATGACCACCATGGCATGGAGGAACATCAGTATAAACATGATAAGTAACACACGAACACACGAGACAGTTGGCAGTGTACAGACATGATCACCATGTCTTTCGCACAGTTCAACGCTGATGTTTTGTTGGAGTCTGGTTGCACACTAATAATAATCTCTTGCATACATTTGTTGAAGCATTTTACCAATTCATTAATGCACCTGTTCTGCACTTTGAGGGCAGACGGCAGCATGGCTACTCTATGCTGGCGTACACCCCAATGACCTGGACGTAATTCCATGGTGTTATAGACCTACAAAAAGTAGATGTTTAAGAGCATGAATCTTTCCCATTGCAACGTACGCCTCTCAGACCTGGTCACTTACTAAACAAGCTGAACAGCGCATCAATGCCTTTAAATATAAATGTTATAGACGGGTTAGAAGAATATATTGGATACAGAAAAGAATAAATGCATCCATACGACAAGATGTGAATATTGAAGAAGGCTGGCTACTAAAGACGATAAAACATACAATTAAAATATTTCGGTCACTTGAAACATTATGAAAGTTTGGAAAGAACAATAACGGAGGAGTATATTTAAATATTGAGCACAACCCACTACTGGCAATGCTGATCGTACTCTAGTATGAACCTAAGGCCTATCCACGTCAATATGGAAGCACTATACTCGAGTTTCGCTCTCGTTTGAGCTCGTCAGTAGTGCATATCCCTGATCTGATCCGGAAACAAGCCCCGGATCACTGGCGTGTGAAGCGGGTATGTAACCACGCGGCACACGCTGGACACGTCAAATTATCATAACAGAATATCACAACGTTACCCATCATAGGCTATGCCCAAGAGGAGTATATGTCCGGGAAGAGAGGAAGAGGAAAGCAAACGAGAAGTTTGGTGCAGGATGTGGCAGGTGATCTCCAGATGGGTGTAACGGACGCGGGACATCTTGCTTGTGACCGAGAAGTTTTCCTTAAAGTTCTTATGGAAGCGAGGTTCTGCAAAAGACATGCTACTGAATGAATGAATAATGCCTTTGCATGGGCTAAGGGTTACACTCTGAGCATTCGGTAATATTGGGCTATGGTCGCTTGCTCTCTGTAATCTCCAACTTCTCTACTAATGAATCCTGTTATTTCCTTGGTTACAAAAGCAAGATCTTGAGCTGAATTTGTGTGTCATGTTCTGGAGCAGAAAGTAGAAGCAGCTCTTGCAGTATTGATCAGCATGGAAGAGGGATCATATTACGAGGCTTCAACCATAGAAACGAATCTTTGAGGATTCTTAATCATTTCTACTAATCTGTTAATTGTCCACGATTCACTTCCATACAAGAATAAGCTGTATTAATCTTTTATGAACTTTCTTTCTCTCACATTCATTGATAAAAATGTTGGATCTTGTGGAATGCAGTCAAGCATAAGCATTTATAATGGGAATAAAACCCATCCTGGAAAATGTCGAGTGGTTTTTATCTAGCTGCAGATACGAGAGTAAAATACAACAAGCACGGCAGTTTGACACAACGGAAGCCATTTTATCGTTAAGTGTGTATGACTCAGTATTACAATAAAGTATAATAAACATAGTAGTTTAAAATATGGAAACCATTTCTTTTTCGCGAAGTGTGTTTAGCTTTGTAGTATAGTGACAAAATGGCAATAAAATATAACAACCATGGTAGTTTAAAATAGTGGAAAGCCCTGTCTCGCCAAGTGCGTATAGTTCTGTATGTCATTGAGACAATGACAATGAAATATAACAAACTATAGCTCTGTGTGGCAGTGAAAGAATGACATTCTTCTTGCTATCTGCTGTAATGTGATTTCCGGTCCAATAATCCCTTTATTGGGATTGCTAATCGAAACGTAAAAACATGCTAACAGGAGTGTCTAAAAATAGACACCTTGATTAAAGCCAGGTGAAGCGAACTGATCGCAGAAAGTTGTAGCTATAACTTGTGTAGAAACATGAGGACATGTGCAGCCACAACCTGCTAAAGTTTCTCTTGCAAGAAATCATATGGCTGTTTCACAGGAACCTCTAATACATAACAGATCATCATTTAGTTTTTCTGCCTGACTGTGTGTTATAGTTTTCTATTTTTCTGTTGTCTAGTACGTTCTCTGATGTCCGCTTCTTTCTTCTTTTTTCCATGATTACGAATCTGTAAGGATTACCCTCTTTGGACAACAATCATCTTCAAATTAATATCCTGTTAACAGGATTATTAATCTGAGCCTGTGATGGACCCTAATATAATTTCTCTTTAAGGTTGAACGGGGTAGGGGTAATCGAATCGGGAAAAAAATATCTATGATTGTGACTGTATTTTTAATGTTATTACCAGTTTCCCTGCACGACTGACATATGTAACACGCTTACACACGTCAAGTGAACGAGGGGAAATGCCTGAATACAACTGGAACTAGCTTTACTAAACAGACACAGCATCAATGAGCTTCTCTATCTTACGAAACACACGCAATTTGAAGGAGCTTCTGTCTTACTAAACATACACAGTTTGAATGAGCTTCTGTCTTACTAAATATACACAATTTGAAGGAGCTTCTGTCTTACTAAACATATATAATTTGTGCGGGCTTCTATATCTTGCTAAACATAAACAACCTGCGTTAGTTTCTCTATCACAACTTGACTAAGCGTCACTATCTCTATCATACTCATACCTGTGTGAGCTTCTCTATCTGACTAAACATACACAACATGCAAGAGCTCTATCTCACTAAACATACTCAACATAGATGAGTTCTTTTCTATCTATATAGTCATACACAACTTGACTGAGATTCTCTATCTCACTAAACATACACAACTTGACTGAGCTTCTCTATCTCACTAAACATACACACCTTGACTGAGCTTCTCTATCTCACTAAACGTATACACCTAGCCTGAGCTTCTCTATCTCACTAAACATACACATATACTTTACTGGACTATACTTTACTGGACTAGGGTTTACTGGACTATACTTTACTGGACTAGGGTTTACTGGACTAGGGTTTACTGGACTATACTTTACTGGACTAGGGTTTACTTGACTAGGGTTTACTGGACTATACTTTACTGGTCTATACTTTACTGGACTAGGGATTACTGGACTAGGGTTTACTGGACTAGGGTTTACTGGACTAGGGTTTACTGGACTAGGGTTTACTGGACTAGGGTTTACTGGACTATACTTTACTGGACTAGGGTTTACTTGACTAGGGTTTACTGGACTATACTTTACTGGACTAGGGTTTACTGGACTATACTTTACTGGACTAGGGATTACTGGACTAGGGTTTACTGGACTAGGGTTTACTGGACTAGGGTTTACTGGACTAGGGTTTACTGGACTATACTTTACTGGATTAGAGTTTAATGGACTATACTTTACTGGACTAGGGTTTACTGGACTATACTTTACTGGACTATGGTTTACTGGACTAGGGTTTACTGGACTAGGGTTTACTGGACTAGGGTTTACTGGACTATACTTTACTGGTCTAGGGTTTACTGGACTAGGGTTTACTGGACTAGGGTTTACTGGACTATACTTTACTGGACTGGGGTTTACTGGACTAGGGTTTACTGGACTATACTTTACTGGACTAGGGTTTACTGGACTATACTTTACTGGACTAGGGTTTACTGGACTAGAGTTTACTGGACTATACTTTACTTGACTATACATTACTGGACTAGGGTTTACTGGACTAGGGTTTACTGGACTATACTTTACTGGACTAGGGTTTACTGGACTATACTTTACTGGACTAGGGTTTACTGGACTAGAGTTTACTGGACTATACTTTACTTGACTATACATTACTGGACTAGGGTTTACTGGACTAGGGTTTACTGGACAATAATTTACTGGACTACAATTTGCTGGACTAGTGTTTGCTGGACTATGCTTTTCTGTGTTTGACTGTGGTTAACTGGACTATACTTTATTGGACTAGGGTTTACTGGACAATAATTTACTGGACTAAGGTTTACTGGACTAGGATTTACTGGACAATACTTTACTAGACAAATCACAAAAATCACACCAACAGAAATGAGGTTCCTGAGAAGAATACTCAATGTATCAAGAAGAGATAAGATCAGAAATGAAGAAATCAGGACTAAAGTGGGGGGTTAAAGCAGCACTAGATTTTATTAGAAAGCAGCAATTCAAATGGTTTGGCCATGCAAGTAGGTTACCAGTCAACAGCATACCACAACAAGCAATGATGTACAGACCAGATGGAAAGAGAGGAAGAGGCCGACCACGTAAACGTTGGACGGAGGGAATAGCAGTCTCCATGGGAATATCGATACATGAAGCCCATAATCGGGCACTCTCACGATGTTTATACTTCACCTCGGCACCGCAAGGTACAAGAGGAACATGATGAGATGAGATGAGACTTTACTAGACTTGGGATTAATTGACTAAAATTTACTGGACTAGGGTTTATTGGACCAGGATTTACTGGACTATACTTTACAGGAGTAAGGTTGACTCCCCCTGTGCACCATGTGAACTCATGACCGAGGAAGTAGCAAACGTATGTATCCACTCTATGCTGACGTATTATCCAGATTGGCGAGTCCGCTGTTTGCACCAAGATGGCTTCTAATACAACATATCCAATCAAACTTTCTGACCTAGCGAAACCAGTGAAAGATAAGCTGTATGGGCCACTGAATGAACTAAAATAGACAGTGAGGCAAGAGACAACATTGCAAGTATAGGAGGCTATACATTTCGAGCAAACGAAAGAAGCAACAGCAGAAATATTTTTTTTTTTTTCGCGTTTCCATCCTGTTTCAGGATATTGCGGTCAACACCAGCATCTTTCAGCTGTATGTTGATTCCTAGGCTAGATTACGCTCATCAGCACGCCACGACTTTCTGAGCGACCGGCTCCATACTCTCATAAGTCACTTTTGCGATTCGAACCACTGCTAATTCTCGTCGCGTCACGTGACGAGAGTATTCGGGGTTAGCGGAGAAAACTGCTAACTCCTCGGCCACGGAGCCGGCTGCAGAAATATTGTCCACACAAATATTTGTACATTGTTATCGGCTATGCTGTTTTAGTGTTTATTAGCCTTTAAAAAATTGACAAAGGAGTTATCTTGTTCATATTTGATACCCTCACAAAGATTCCCTGGACTATTGTCTAATCTTCTACCACAAGTTAACAGTTACTACACGGGTCAAGCCTTGCGCGGGATCATATCGTCCATCCTGGAATTAAGAGAATATACATTTTAAATTGTTTGAAACGGAGCAAGGAATGTATATCACACGCGCTGTCTCTGTGTATAGATAAACATGCTAATTGAAGATTGCAGTTCTCCAGAACAAAGGAAAGCTCGGACATTGTGTCACGCCGCTGTCACGTTGGAGCGTGTTAATCACAGCACGGCTCTCTGAGCACATGCCAGGCAAAGATAACATAGCAACAATACTCCTCACATTCTGACAATAGGCCAGATAAACTGCAGATGTATCACATTGCACAGCTTAGTTTCTCGTAGGCATTAACCGTTTTTCTTTTAGTAAATTATTCCTTAGTATTAATTTACTCTTTCGTATTAAATTACTATTACGTACTAAATTACTAATTTTGTAATACAAAACTCTTGCGTTTTATATTACTTAAATTACTTTTTCGCAACTAATCATCGTTGTCACTGATTATAACGGAACTGACGTCAGCGCAATGCAGCAAAAATCTCAACCCACAAAAAAATTCAGTGCTGAAAAAAAAAAAAAAACGCAAATAATGACAAAGGATAAAATAAAAGATTAAAAGTTATATTTATCCACGGAGAGAAATTACAAAATGTCAACAGTTTTGAATTATCTATGTTCACGCTGACTGGTGATGGACCTGTGATGTGTGACATGTGATGTGTGACATGTGATGTGTGACATGTGATGTGCGACATGTAATGTGTGATATGTGACATTTATTGTGTGATATGTGATGTGTGACATATAATGTATGATATGTGTGATGTGTGACATGTGCGGTGTGACATGTAATGTGGGAAGTATGACATGTGAAGTGTGACATGTGATGTGATGTGTGACATGTGATGTGTGATATGTGACTTGTGATTTGTGTCATGTGACGTGTGATGTGTGACATGTAATGTGTGATGTGTTGTATGTGATGTGTGATATGTAACATGGTATGTTTGGCATGTAATGTTTGATATGTGACACGTGATGTGTGACATGTAATGTGTGACATGTAATGTGTGATGTGTGACATGTCATGTGTGATATGTGATATGTGAAATGTGACGTGTGACATATATTTTGTGATGTGTGACATACCATGTGTGATATGTGACCTGTAATGTGTGAAATGTGACATGTGATGTGTGACATGGGATATATGACATGTGACATGTGATGACAGAAGTTAAAACAAACATTTTACAATCCAATCGCCCCGAAGCAGTTGCCTGCAATGAGACTGTGATGTGATAGCGCCAGCACAATATGTAGGCTTTAGAGCCAGGAGGTATAGGTAGCCAATCTCTCCCTCAATTTGACAAGCGACGAGCCCAGGCAACACATTGTTCTGTAGAAACTAAAGGCTAGGGACGCAGAGGTGTTTCCAAGGCACCAGGGCCGGGTTATATACTGGCCAAGACCTATTGACGCGTCCTCGTCGAGTGTCCTGGGCAACAGGTCCCTTCGGGGTCCTGGCTAAAGTCAGTAGGATCGCCGATTCCTCCGAAGTCCGAGAGTGTCTGCCTGTACGGCGAGGAACCACCAGTCTGCACACAGATAAGCCAGACATGAGACAACGGATACTCACGCAAACCTCAGGTCCTGTATGACATCACACTGATGTTGGACAACAGGATGCCTTCATCCGACATACAGGGCTTTGCGTTGGAGCTCAAGCCAACGATCACAAGCAAGCACTAAAGCCTAAAGCGATGACACACTTTAGAGCAGGGGTGGCCAACCTTTTCAGCAGGCGGGCCAAATTTCAGAAATAATATTTCCTGCCGGGCCACGCACCAAATGTTTGTTGTTAAATTAAAGTAAACAAGGAAACGTGCTACTGCTTCGACCACATCGTCGTTTCCCACTCCGCGGGCCGCAATATGACTACCGGCGGGCCTCGTGTTGGCCACCCCTGCTTTAGAGAATATAACAGATAGAACTAATGACGTCACATTACTGAGAGCAAGCGTATTTCCTGTGGTAACATACGGTGTGGCACTTGGGGATTTAGCCAATCAGCAGAGAGATACAACTGCGCATTTACATATATGTATTACACAAGTGTATTAACATGTCACTGGACGAAACAGACAACAAACTGATCTATCAAATTATAGCAACCACTATTGAAGCAGACTGCTTATGAAGGCATATAAATACATGCGAAGACTATTAAACATTTGTATGCACGGATAAAACACACGAGTGTCTGGTAAGACACCTATGGATGGAGGAGTACTGGGGACGCCAAAATAAATATGACCACAGTGTAGATGGGTTCGAGATATAAATGAAAATTTACACATGACAGCAAACATTGCAGGACGTCTGGCTTATGATAGGCACCAATGTCAAAAGACTGTTGTGGAGGGAACATTCTGCACGGAACCATTCGCTAATTCCTTTCTACTGTGTATCCGCCTTGACGAGGTGGAGTAGCTGGCATGGTCCATTGATTCCAGAGCCATGACGACAGCAGCGCAACTACTGGCAGGGTCTCCCATGTCAGACAGGTCACATGACTGTTGCCTGACAGGCAGACTGGGGGAAGTCACCGGATAGGCAAAGCAAACCCGAAAAAACGTACTGAGCCAGTCTTGACGTAACAGGGCAACACAAGCCACTCGATGGTAATGATTTACTGGATGATGATGTTTGACAATGAGGAATACCTTAGCGTAATCTCAGAGCTAAAAATCCTCTAACGATTTAAAAAAAACAACAACGCAGATAGATACTTTAGCCCAAACACAGTTTTCTTCTGGAGTATTCTAGATGCTATGACACCACCATACTCGTTTTTAAGTATCAGTTGTGACGAAATTATCCTGCCGTAAATTCCCAATTCAATGGAATAAACTGAGACTTGTTACTGACAAAAAGCCTCTAGATTACATCACACTTTATACTAATCCTTCTCTTGTCTCTGATATGTTATACTGAACCTTCTCGTGTCTCTGATATTTTATACTAATCCTTCTCTTGCCTATGATATTTGATACTACTTTTTCTCTTGTCTGTGCTATTTGATACTAATCCTTCTCTTGTTTATGATATTTGATACTAATCACTCTCTCGTCTATGATATTTATACTAATCCTTCTCTTATCTCTGATATTTGATACTAATCCTTCTCTTGTCTCTTATATTTGATACTCATCATCCTCATGTCTATGATAATTGATACTAATCTTTCTCTTGTCTATGATATTTAATACTAACCCTTCTCTTGTCTCTGATTTTTAGATACTAATCCTTCTCTTGTCTCTGATATTTGATACTAATCCTTCTCTTGTCTCTGATATTTGATACCAACCCTCCTGTTATCTCTGATATTTGATACTTATCCTTCTGTTGTCTCTGATAATTGATACTAATCCTTCTCTTGTTTCGTAAAAACAAGTACAGGCAAGGATCCTGTTACCCTTTGTTAAGGCGTATAGGAATAATGTGCTAGACCCATCATTGTATAGAGCAATGGGCACTGAGTGGGTGTGTGATGCCGCCTTGACTTCCTACTACATTTCTTGGTACCCAATATAGGCTGGGTCGACCTGGGAGCCTGGGTCAGTTATAAACATCCACCTCGACACGATGGGGATTCGAACTAATGACTACAGGCGGGCGGCAGGCGTCCAGTAGCCGGGCCACCGCCGCTCTCCTGGTGTCTAGTGCATGTGGTAAATACCAGTGTGCTCCCTGTGAATGATTATATCTGCTTCACCACGTCATATCACACACATGTACATACACATATACACACACATACACATACACACATATACACATGCGTGGGCGCACACACACACATACACATACATACATGGTGAATAGCAGTGTGTTCCCTGTAGATTATTAATTCTGCTTCACCACACCATTACACACACACACACACACACACACACACACACACATACATACATACATACACACATATACATGGTGAATAGCAGTGTATTCTCTGTAGATTATTAATTCTGCTTCACCACGTCACTACACACACACACACACACCCACACACATACACGCACACACATGCACATACATAGACGCACATACTCCCAGACACATACACACATAAAGGTATGTATGTGTACACACATACAGGTATGTATGTGTGCGTTTTATGTACAGGCAGTCACATGCTGCAACTAGGATGTGTTGTTGTTGTTGTTGTTGTTGTTTTGTTTTCCCGCTCGCTCGCTTTGACCTCAAGCGTAGTCCATAGACACTATTTATAGTAGTGATGGACTGAATTTTGCGTGTGGATTAGCTTTCCATATTAACAGTGTTCCTCGCCACCAGGCGAACCCACTCCGACTTCAGAGGTTGAAGGATGTGACGTGTAAGGCTTTAACATATTCTAGGCCACAGCTTAAGAGATGGGTTGACCAGTGCCACTCCCCGCAGTATCTCTGTATTAGGCAATTACTAGACAATCCTGAACATGATCTGGCACCCATGCCTGTGAGGTCGGGTCAGTTACAGAGCCGTGCTGGTCGGGAAAACATCCAACCAGTGTTGGGGATTGAACCAGAACCTCCACTTTAATAACCACGCGTACAAACAACTATGTTACCTCGGCCACCGTGTAGAACTGGAAACACTGAACGAATGAATGCTGTACAATGGTCGTGATCTTTCGCTTTCTCTTATTTTAAATGCCATTGTCTGTATGTATCTGAGATTACAGAGCAGTGTTGTGTTTCTACAGTCACAGAAACACGCCTAGTCGGAGAGAACAATGCATTTGTCTGTACCAATGGTTCAGTACCTATCGGGGTGGGGAGACCGGGCTAGAGATTCTCTACAAGTGTCAAAGGCAGAATTGTTGCCGAGTTGGGCGGGGCGTATATGGCCTTCACATCAAGTATGAGCACAGAGATAGCAGTTCTTTCTGCCGCCTTAAGGTCTCTGGCTGAATCTCTCACAACTGGGACAGGCATTGTTTCTGAATCCTAGCATGTTCTTCTCACGGTGTAGAGTGACTGGCTCTAGTATGGGCGCAAACCCGTAATTAAAACTACTTTGTTGCAGGGACTCACATGGATCTACTGGCCAAGCAATGTTGGCATGCTGGGGAAAGAGGGTAGATTCGTTGCCATCAAAACCTTTGATAAATATACCGAGTTTAGAGAAACGGAGCAGTTTAACATCAATCTACTAGTACACCAGCTGTGTGGCGAAGGGGTTATGGACGTAATTCGTAAAACCGCATACCGCGTTCGAAACACAGCTGCGGGCCATTAGGCAGCGACCGTCTTGAGTTTGGTTTTCATACAATGGTACGGGTACCGGTCGGTCAGATAGCAATGGCAAACTACTGAACGTACACCTAGCCAAGAAATCACAAACAGCTAAAAATGCTGGCGTTGACTGCGACGTGCTGTAAAGGATATGCAACTAACTTAACTAACTACTAGTACACGTTGCGGGATTATGTGGTTCAGACAAACAGACGTATTCGAAGCTGTCGAATTATGGCTTTGTTATATATATGTATATATATATATATATATATATATATATATATATATATATATATATATATATATATATATATATATATATATATATATATATATATATATTCGAGAAATCTGTTAAAAAAACGTAGTTTGTCGCTGCTTTCTTTCTTGACAGTGACCATACCAGTCGGTGACCGTGGTCATTGTCTCTATAAAGCAAGGGTGGGATACTTTTTGTTTTCTTCGAAGGGCCATTTGGATATTTATCACATCATTCACACAATTATCAACTTAAAAATTAACCTGCTGTATTTGGTCAAACATTTAACTAACTCACCTCCAATGTGATGTCTGAAACGTTTCTCTTGAGTCAGGCGTGTGGCGTTAGCTGAGATTAATGGTATTGCTGCTCGCAACTGCTTTCCCAGATCTGTAACGGTCAGACTGGAAAGCAGTCGACTCTTTGTGATGGTAATTTAAAAAAAAAAAAAAAAAAAACAAAGAACTGCTGGCAACAGTAAGATATTCCAAACACAGAATCATATTGTAATGCATGTCTCCTTAAAGTGGGAAATTCATAACTGCTTATGTAACGTCCATAGAACTCAAGCGGTGGGAGGTTGTTGTCCCTAGCTTTCAGCTCATGACCGCTATGCAACTGGGTGATTTTGTGTTGTGAGTTATCAGCCATATCAGCTGGTTCCACATTGAACGGTGTAGTAAAAATGTTCATTTCCATTTGTTTACTTTTCATGTCCTCGAATTTTTCATTAAATGCCTTAATTAGTTTCGCACTTCAAGCACACTGAAGTGTCGTAGAAGGCTTTTGTGTTTCCAAGTTGGGAAATGTTTCTGTCCTGTTATGTACTCTTATGTACCGTGTCTATCCGGTAATGGACGCTTCATGTTTGCCTCTCAAAGTTTACGTTACCATTATGATTCACTAAATGTACATTTATATTGCTACGAATAAACACCGCTAGATGTTTTGAATTTTGAGTCGCGCCTGCGGTTGCAGTCATTCCCACACCCCCTCCCCGTTTTTTCACATCTGGACTTTCTTCCATTTCTTTAATCAATTTACGATGTTCATTTGTTTCTTGTCAGACTTTCTCCTTCGTATTTCTGTCTGTCCATGATATTGTTTATGTTGCCAATAGGAGATGTGAACATAGATACAACTATATCGATCAAGTCACGGAAATAACTCATGTATTGTTAAATCATGTTTCATCATTTGAAAGAATCAAAGCTTCTTCAGCATATCAACTTGACCTATTGTTTAATAGCTTTTCATCGTGTAATCATGTTTCATCATTTACAAGCATTAGTGCTTCTATATATGAACATAGCCTATTGTTTAATCATGGTTCAATATTTACAAGCATTAATGCTTCTACATATGTATGAACATAGCCTATTGTTTAATCATGTCTCATCATGTACAAGCATTAGTGCTTTTACATTTCAACATAGCCTATTGTTTAGAACCCAGCTTGGCGTGACCCCCGCGGACAGATCAACATTTGTCTGTGTCAGGTGATGAATGATGTAATCTCTAGAGTAAACAAGTCAGTTATCTCAGCATGTCCTCAATATGGTCAAACAGAGGATAATAATTACTGCCCCGAATCAAAGCTAACACTACCACTCTGGTATACGTCGCCTTAAGGATGTGGTTCTGATCTGTTTTCTTTGTTCTTCGTTTTGTCACCCACCCAGAGGCGGTTGGTCCTTTGTTCTTCCACCCAAAACCACGTAACTATAAATGCAAGTGTACATTTACTATTGTGTTTTTTTCATATAAAGTGCTTCTTATCATTTGGCTTTGGTGAAAGTAAACATTTCAAACTGGAAACTCCGAAAACCTTATGTCACGTATTCTCGTTATGATATTTAGAAAGCAGTCACTCCAGGGCCAGCTGTAGCTGAAGTTTGTTCAAGTCTATCTTTTGTGATATATGTTGTGCTGAAAGTCTGGTATCCTGTTTTGTCCCTTCATTGTCACATGGTTAATGTTGTCTTTGAGATCAGGACCGATCGTATACTTCTCTGTAGGTGTTGCTATTAGTCCATATGGTCAACTAAGTTTCTTTACTTTGTTGTTATTAGCTGGTTGACTGTTTCAAACTTGTTGCTGTGTAGGTTGTTTTTGTGTAGGGACCTTATTCGCTTGTCTGATTTCTTTGTCATGACCAGATATATTAGAATGACCAGGTATCCAGTAAAACAGTAATGAACGTGTATATCAGCTGGAAAATAATGCATTAATACAAAGGGGAAGAAACATGCACAGGGCGGATGTATTCAATGCGGTAATGACCCGGCTGGCGGATACTTCCACCCTGGTCTGACAACACGAAAAGGGAGGGCAGCCTGGACAAGCACGTCAATGTCGCCTGCCAAGGAAAGAGAAAAGATACCGTAACCAACTCCTTATGGGAACACACAACATAAATACTTCGGGAAGACGGCTGTATTGAAAGACTGAGCTCGCATGGAAATCCCCAACGTCGTTCAACACAGAATAACATAGCAAAACATAACATCACATGACCAGGTGACCATTGCTTGATTACCCTAGTGTGGCTGGCTGGTCTTCAGTTAAATAGTTATCTAAGCAAGAACTTGCTCACTGTTATCTAGAGCCGATATAGCAGATGATGAGCCAAGGAAGATACCTGTGTTCTGGGCATGTGTAATAAAGGCATGAACCAGTTTTCTTCTGCGCCCATGCTTTCTCCAGTTATTTCTACGTCATAATTTGAGCACACATCTCCAGGTGCTTCAGATAGTTCCTCGACTGAACATACATATACACACATACAACACATATGTAGACATGCATAATACACACACACACACACACGTGTACATACACACACACACACACACACACACACACACACACACGTGTACATACACACATACAGGCAGACAGATAGAAAGACAGACAGACAGATGTCTGGAGAAACATGGACTTCATCTCTGTCCCGTAAATTATATACCGCATATAAACAAACTTTGAAATCTGCTTTACAATCTCCAGAACAAATGTTTTTTTGTTGGGTGGACACAATGGTAAGGTTAAATGCTAAGTCTCATCATTTTCCCTCAGTTGGTTACTGAGATATGGAATTTTATATTGGGGCAGACAACAGTAAACAGACTATGGGAAGGATCCAGGTTACGATTCAACCCTGCACACACAGCCTGGCTAGAGTTAGGCGCAGTTGATCATGTTTCCTCCACCTGCTGGAGGTGTTTAACTGAGGTGTTTCATTGAGGTGTTTCATTGAGGTGTTTCATTGAGGTGTTTCATTGAAGTGTTTCATTGAGGTGTTTCATTGAAGTGTTTCATTGAGGTGTTTCATTGAGGTGTTTCACTTAGGTGTTTCATTGAAGTGTTTCATTGAGGCATTTAATTGAGGTGTTTCACTGAGATGTTTCATTGAAGTGTTTCATTTAGATGTTTCGTTGAGGTATTTCATTGAGGTGTTACACTAAGGTATTTCATTGAAGGATTTCATTGAGGTATTTCATTGAGGTATTTCATTGAGGTATTTAATTGATGTATTTCATTGTGGTATTTCATTAAGATATTTAATTTTTTGAGGTAGTTCATTGAGGTATTTCATCGAAGTGTTTCTTTGAGGTGTCTCATTGAAGTATTTCATTGAGGTGTTTCACTGAGGTGTTTCACTTAGATATTTCATTGAGGTATTACATTGAGGTATTTCACTGAGGTATATCATTGAGATGTTTCACTAAGGTATTTCATTGAGGTTAGTTAGTTAGTTAGTTAGTTAGTTAGTCGCAGTTCCAACTTCACAGCAACGGGTCGTCCCCATTATGCTCAGTTCCTGTGCCAGTGAATATCACACAAACGCTCCCCACTGCCCAATGTGAAAAGTGGAAAAGACAGGAGCCTCGACAAACAACAGCTCGCAAAAATACACTGTACATAATGCCACCACCAGAATGTCAAAACACCAGTCCCCCACGAAACACCCAGTTCATCTCTGATGGAATCGGCTGTCATTTTCCTATCTGAATGTTTCCTAGATGTTCACCCACACAGTTCACAAAAATACAGTTCATCGCTGATGGCAGTGGCAGTCAACCAGAAGCCCAGCAGCCACGTATTTCTGCATAAGGCAAAAACCGGTCAACTCTGGGACATAGCCACCTGCCATCACTCCGAACATGCAGTCACGTTCTAAAATACCTCAGGCAGATTAGAAAGCATTTCACATGAAACTCACAGCTCACAGTGTCGCGCCACGCACTCACTCAGTAGCAGGGCGACGGAACCATCAAGCCTCCTTAGTCGCCTCTTACGACATGCGTGGTAGGCTACAGTGTTACTATTCTTTGCTTCCCTTATGGGCCACGGCAACACACGGGAGGTATTTCATTGAGGTGTTTCATTGATGTATTTCATTGTGGTATTTCATTAAGGTATTTCATTTTTCTTGTAGGTATTTCATTGAGGTGTTTCATTGATGTATTTCATTGTGGTATTTCATTAAGGTATTTCATTTTTCTTGGAGGTATTTCATTGAGGTATTTCATCGAGGAATAACAACAAACTTGAACCCATGATGTCTCACAGAAAACGTGGCCATATAGTCTGAAGGATTTGTTTTTCATTTCTATTAAACACAAATCCATTGATTAACAATTAATATTTCAGTAATCGGCACCTGCGCAGAACTGGACTAAACAAGTGGAATAGAATCAATGAGGCAACCTGTCAATAGTTTGACCAGACTAAAAAAATCCTTCCCGTGAAACCTGCAAGGAAAAAAAAAAACAATACAGGGAGACAAAAATAAATGAGAAAGAAAATGAAATTCAAGACATAGATGAATAATATGAGGAGGATAGGAAGGGAACTGCAGGAGATGGCGCAGGATGAGGGTGGGTGGAGTGGGTTGGCTAGAGGCCTG
>OY992889.1:62368431-62393431 GCA_963921405.1 Cepaea hortensis | reverse complement strand
TTTCTCGTTTCAATTGATATCTTTTTATTGGTCAGTATGTTTTCATTTTGCAAAAGGCTACCCTCGAAATGGCAATTCTTATTCTAATATCTTCAAGGCATCTCCCATCAGATGTTATGACTGTGCTGAGAAAACTGTATCGATTCACTTGCAAAAGAATATGCCATTTACTCGTATATCACATTGCGGTATTTCCTTCCTCCCAGTGACGACCATAATCTGTGTCTTCTTAATATTCAGTTCTAACCCTAGTTGTTCACTGTGTGCAACAACCGCATCTATTGAATTTTGCAGGTCCTGTTCATTGTCTGCATCAAGACTGTATTATCTGCATTGAGAAAGATTACGCTAATTGATACCTCAGACATTCGTGGCGTATTTTTATGTACTAATTATTACTTTTTTTTTAAAAGTTGTTTTTGTATTTTTCTTTTTTGTTTTATCGCTAGGTCATATATTTACCTGACCTTGGCCCTTGTAAGATATGTACATGTTTGTGCTTGTATCATCTCCGCGGTGTCCGAACATATCTTTTTGTTTCCCTTTATTTGTCATACCATGCTGCAGTCAAGATCTTGGTTTACTCGCCACTGTGAAAGACAGACTGTGAGCATCCGTCGTTCATTCTGTCAAGACAGAACACGCCAGAAAGGACGAACTATGTATGACAAGACTTGTGCTGCTACGGAAGCCCCTTCTCTACGAAATAGAGAGTGAGGGAGAAAAAAAGAAACGAAAATGAGATGCAAGCTTAGGTTAATCACGCTATTTTTATGTCACACACACATAAACACACACACTCACACACACACACACACACACACACACACACACACACACATATATATATATATATATATATATATATATATATATATATATATATTGCAATATGCATTGCCGAAAAGAACTAACTGTGCACTATTTGTTTCTTTTTGTTGATTCCCAAAAGAGCAAATAACACATCCGTAACGTTGACTGGGTAGAACTGACGGACCATGCGAAAGCAACAAGAAATCTGAGAGACCGCCGGGCTGTTGAAATCTCTGATGTCATCGTTGTGTAGATTAGATACGTCAAGTATGACAGGGTCTTATCGTCTGTTCCTAGTGAACTATGTCTTCAGCATGCCACACACAGCCGCCACAATATAACACATAAAACCCAAAGCTTGCACATTATGCTAGAAATATGAAAGTTGATAGAGATAGCCTTGGAACACAATATTTCAGAAACACGAAATTTGACATGGACAAACTGTGAGCACAATATGCTAGACATAGGAAATTTGACAATTATAATCGGAAAGTACAGTGTTTCAGAAACATGACATTTGAGAAGGAAAGCTCGCTAGCACAGTTTGTCAGAAACATGAAGCCTGATAGCGGTAGCTGATATTTACAACTCTGTGACTGTGGCATTATATATGGAGAGAGGAAATGCTGGCCTGTCTATTGACAATAATTCAACTAAACTTCAGTTACTTGTCGTGTACATTCATATTCTCTTCTTCAGCTTGGCATACACAAGGACAGACATTTCCCTTTTTCAGTAACCGTAGTTTGAATATTTCATGCGGTCTAGTTGTATGTACACAATAAGCAAGAGATAAATACAAACTGCATTGAGCTCAGTGAATTCAATTGCCATCAGGCCAACCCACTCTGACTTCAGACGTACTTGTAATTTACGTCCACAAGTCAAGGACGAGGAGTCAACATTTTAGTCCATCTGTCCGGTGTAGGGGCTGAACCCGCTACCTCGGCATCAGAGAACGGAAAGTTTAAGAGCATGTTAATATCCCTAGGTCACATACGTTTGGAGCGACTCATTTATCAATGACTGAAATATAGTGAATCTAACAGCACAGAGCAGCATCCTAGAAATGTGAAATGCCAAACGTTTCACAAATACTAGATTACAGTGTCTTAAAGTGGGTGTAGTCATCAACCGACATATTTCCTGTTCAGATAATCCTCAAGCAGTGGCGGACATGCCAGCAATACATGTCATGAGGCCACACAAGCAGCTGTTTGATATATTGCCGCGTCAGCCATGGTCATTCAACTGCGTGTTCATACCCTCGGTGCCTTTACTGTGCCGTGTCCAGCTATATATATATATATATATATATATATATATATATATATATATATATATATATATATATATATATATATATATATGCACGTTCGCTCGCGAGTGTGTGAGTGTGTTTCTCCAGTGAAGGATTTCTTAACTTGGGATTTGCAATTTTAAACCTAGAAAACCTATTATCAGAGCAAACTAGCTCTGCCAATAGTGGAGCTCGGCTGGCACTAATGTCATACTAGGAAGTTATTACAGTTAATTCTCTAGACAGAAATAGATATAATCACATGCTTGTGACAGTATAAAGGAACTCACTTCGCGGTGTTACGACTCAAACCGACACCATGTGGCTAGGAGAGACACGAGTCGGGTCCATTGAGTATTTATTTCTAAGGGACATTTTTCTGTGATTAATTGTTACTTTCTGTGAGACTCCTTCATATCTCTCTCTCTCTCTCTCTCTCTCTCTCTCTGTGTGTGTGTGTGTGTGTGTGTGTGTGTGTGTGTTAGTAGTAGTGATAGCAGCAGCAGTAGAAGCTGTAGCATTAGTAGTAAGAGAAATATAAACTTCGTATAGTTTGCTGGAAGTAAACTATCAGAGCTAGTAGAAAATGTGTAATCAATGACATGGCAGAAGCTGGATCACTAATGTATATAATATAATACTTGTCTGTATCACTACAAGGCATTTTAGAGTTGCAGACGTTTGAAATCGTACACGTATGACACAAACATTCAACACATGTAGTCCAGCACCTTCTGCTTCCATGACACCTGTATGTCATCTTCTACTGCCCATCATGCCTTGCGGTGTAGAATTAAGGACGCCTGGCTAATGCAGTTGCACTGCGAACTATGCAGGTTAGGTTTGTCTGTTTCCCCCCGACAGAAAAATAAATCCACACAGTACAGAGGACTAGAGCCCTGGTAACCCAAAGGAAAACCCGACATTCTAGTCACTCGGCCAGCCGCTCCTCCTTATTTTGCTCGTGACATCACATAATATATTTCACAAACTTCCAGAGTAAGTTGCCCAACTTCTATTTCCACTGCTTCATATAAAGTATTACACACGTATTGAAAGTTAGATGAGTACTTTCTATCTGACCTCAAGTCAAGTATCAAAGCAAACATTCAGAGTTAGTGAACACCTTCCGTTTTCATTTTCTCGAATCACTTAGTACACAAACACACAGAGTTAGTTGAGCACCACCTATTTCCATTGCCTCAAATCACGTATTTCACAAACACACAGAGTTAGCCGAACACCACCTATTTCCATTGCCTCAAATCACGTATTTCACAAACACACAGAGTTAGCCGAACACCACCTATTTTCATTGCCTCAAATCACGTATTTCACAAACACACAGAGTTAGCCGAACACCACCTATTTCCATTGCCTCAAATCACGTATTTCACAAACACACAGAGTTAGCCGAACACCACCTATTTCCATTGCCTCAAATCACGTATTTCACAAACACACAGAGTTAGCCGAACACCACCTATTTCCATTGCCTCAAATCACATATTTCACAAACACACAGAGTTAGCCGAACACCACCTATTTCCATTGCCTCAAATCACATATTTCACAAACACCCAGAGTTAGCCGAACACCACCTATTTCCATTGCCTCAAATCACGTATTTCACAAACACACAGAGTTAGCCGAACACCACCTATTTCCATTGCCTCAAATCACATATTTCACAAACACACAGAGTTATCTTAGCACCATCTAGTGAAGTATACAATCCTAGTAATTAAATTTGCAGAAATCGAATGTGTCGGTCGAAAAGCGCAAATATCGCAGCTCTGCTGTAAACCGTCAGACAACACAATTACGTCCAGAATATCAGACAAACTACGACGAAGAAAACATTCTTCTTCTTCTTCCTCTGCGTTCACCCGGAGAGTTTTTTCAGAAGTGATTGCGCTGTGCCTGTTTACAACAGAGCTGTAAGGGAAGATTAACCCGATCAACAAAAGCCCGCAGAAGTCGGATGTGTCGGCCTAACGGTGCAAGAAAACATTCTACCTGTCAGTAATTCACTTGATACATCGGCGTCTGTTGCTGAGGGGTTAGTACACGCAGTTTCTCAAGTACCCGACCCACCGGGTCCAGGGTTAGAAATCAGCCGTAGGAGCTTTGAAAGCAGATCGTTTTGCGTTGATTTCGATGGTATGAGCGTCGACAGTTTAGAAAGCAATGGTCTCATCTCATCATGTTCCTCTTGTATCTTTTGGTGTCGAGGTGAAGTATAAAAAGCGGGAGAGTGCCCGCTTATGGGCTTCTTGTATCGATATTCCCATGGTCTCTGTTATTCCTTGCGTCCATCGTTTACGTGGTCGGCCTCTTCCTCTGCTTCCATCTGGTCTGTACATCATTGCTTGTTGTGGTTTACTGTTAGTTGGTAACCTACTTGCACGGCCAAACCATTTGACTTGCTGCTTTCTAATAAAATCTAGTGCAGCTATAACCATCGTTTACGTGGTTGGCCTCTTCCTCTGCTTCCATCTGGTCTGTACATCATTGCTTGTTGTGGTATACTGTTAGTTGGTAACCTACTTGCATGGCCAAACCATTTGACTTGCTGCTTTCTAATAAAATCTAGTGCAGCTATAACCATCGTTTACGTGGTTGGCCTCTTCCTCTGCTTCCATCTGGTCTGTACATCATTGCTTGTTGTGGTATACTGTTAGTTGGTAACCTACTTGCATGGCCAAACCATTTGACTTGCTGCTTTCTAATAAAATCTAGTGCAGCTATAACCATCGTTTACGTGGTTGGCCTCTTCCTCTGCTTCCATCTGGTCTGTACATCATTGCTTGTTGTGGTATACTGTTAGTTGGTAACCTACTTGCATGGCCAAACCATTTGACTTGCTGCTTTCTAATAAAATCTAGTGCAGCTATAACCATCGTTTACGTGGTTGGCCTCTTCCTCTGCTTCCATCTGGTCTGTACATCATTGCTTGTTGTGGTATACTGTTAGTTCGTAACCTACTTGCATGGCCAAACCATTTGACTTGCTGCTTTCTAATAAAATCGAGTGCAGCTATAACCCCCCCCCCCCACCCCCACTTTAGTCCTGATTTCTTCATTTCTGATCTTATCTCTTCTTGATACATTAAGTATTCTTCTCAGGAATCTAATTTCTGTTGTTGTGATTTGTCTTTTCTCTTTTTTTCTGTCATTGTCCAGGTTTGTCATTGGTAACATAGAGTTGGTAGGAAGATTGTGTTGTAAAGTGCTTTCTTAGTAGTTATTGATACATGTTTGTTCTTTAGTATTGGTGCCATTTGTCCAATGAGTTGGTTTGCCTTATTGCATCTATTTTCGATCTCGTCAATGGTAGATTACTGAAATTTACATTGCCTAGATAATCACAAACAGCCAATTAATTCAGGGTTTGATTACAACGTCCTGTAAATGACAAATATGCGTGGACTTTGCGTGTTGCCACTATTATTATGTGAATTCAACGTTAGTGGGGTCCGGTATTGCTTTATTTCTGCTTTCAAAATGTAGGGGCTCTATGCAGGATCTGGTTTTGCTTATTTCCGCTATCAAAATGTTGGTACTCTTTGCGGAATCTGGCGTAGCTCTACGTCCGCTGTATCAAAATGTAGGTGCTTTTTGCGGGATCTGATATGTCTCTATTTCCAGTGTATCAAAATGTAGCTGCTTTTTGCGGGATCTGATATGGCTCTTTTTCCAGTGTATCAAAATGTAGCTGCTCTATGAGGAATCTGGTATTTCTCTATGTCCCCTGTATAGAAATGTTAGTGCTGATTGTGTGTCCCCTGTATAGAAATGTTAGTGCTGATTGTGTGTCCCCTGTTATATAATAATTCACTGTATTATGCTATAATCTAGTGCTGATTTATCGATGACTGAAATATAGTGAATCTAACAGCACAGAGCAGCAACCTAGAAATGTGAACTGCCAAACGTATACTAAATTACAGTGTCTTAAAGTGGGTGTAGTCATCAACCGACAACCTTGAACTTACACATTCAGAATGCGAGTGTCAAGACCGTAGTCATGAATAGAACATCCGGCGATGTGCCCAAGGGGTTACCAATGCAATTCGTAATCCCGCATACCGCGTTCGAAACACAGCTCCGGGCGATTTGGAAGCAGACTGCCTTGCGTTGGTTCTCATACAAAGGAATGCCGGTCGTTCAGAAAGCAATGGCAAACTACTGAACGTAAACTTGAAAAGAAATCAAAAACAGTTAATAAATGCCGTGGTTGATAGCCACGTCCTGCAAAGGATATGTAACTAACTTATTAATGAATCGAACATAATCTTGTCTCAAACAGATACTATTTGCCACAGCCGAAGACAAATCCACTATATAGATTATAGAATTTGTTTTGACTGTAATCTCACGTACTATTTGTTAAACCATTCACAGAAACCTGCTTGTGGTAACATGTGTGGTGATATATGCGGTGACATATGCAATTCTTTATCACTGTCGTATCGTCCTCGTAACGTGTAGACACTGCATTTTAAATAATTCAATGATAAACATTCAGACACAAGTGCTCAGCTCTCTGTTTGTTACCTAGTCAGTGTATAACATCTACTTGTGACCTGATGTTTAATGACACAGCAAGTGTCAGCCAACGCAATTAGTGGTAATTGATGATGCCTACAATTATCGAAATTCTCTCACGAATTTATTGTTGGAGAGCTCTAGTTTAATCGGACTACCTTTATTTTGTATATCAGACCATTAATCTTTTTCTGATCCGTTTAATAGGATGTCAAAGTGGAGTTTAAAAAAATAAGGGAACTCTCTTGAAAATTAGCTCTTCCGATTTCTAGATTAAAGTAGACTTAAAGCAGTGAAGAGAAGGTATGGAATGTTCCATTGTTGGACTTTGTGGTTAGTTGGTTATGAGTTCTCCGGAAGACTGACTTTTAACTGTGATGTACAATGCATTGAGGTTCAGGTGATCTCAGCCCTGAAAAATGACTTGCATCTATCCAAGCGAGATTGATATAAACACTTGTCTCCTGACCCGGTACCAAAGTACATCTACAGGGGGACTATGGTAGAGATCTCTCCTTGCTAACTCCAAGCTCAGCGAGCAGCGGGGTGTGCAGGACCGGCACTGAAACTTCACATCTACGGAACCGACATGTTAGGCTGTAACCAGGCCATGCTTCAGCGCTACGCTTACAAACATACTGGGATTAGGCTTTTGTTGGTCACGTTTCCTCCGTTGGTTTTAGGATTTCAGTATCAGACTCCAAACCAACACCTCGAGGGAATAATGTTCCACAGAGGTCACATTAGACCAATACATCAGGGAATAGTGTTCCACAGAGATCACATTAGACCAATACATTAGGGAATAGTGTTGCACAGAGATCAGATTATTATATATATCAGTATTTCAGGATCCTCGCCGATGCAACGGAGTTCGTGCATTGAGCTGCGTTTCTCCAGACTCAGGTTTGAGTTAGGAGGAAAGCGGAGCACTTATGGGTTAAACCGTGTGCCGTGATGTTGATCCAACGACTAAACTAAACTAAACTAGAGATCAGATTAGACCAATATCTAGATGGAATAGTGTTCCACAGAGATAGATCATACTATACCAATGCCTAGAGGGAATAATGTTCCACAGAAATCAGATTAGATCAATACCTCGAGGGAATAGTGTTTCACAGAGATCAGATTAGACAAATACCTAGAGGGAATAGTGTTCCAAAGAGATCAGATTAGACAAATACCTCGAGGGAATAATGTTCCACAGTAATCAGATTAGACCTACACTTCGATGGATATGTGTACCACACAGATCACATGAGACCAAGCATTGACCCCGCCGTGGGTTATTTAGCCCCATAAAATGGAAATATCAAAACTCAGACTCTGGACATATCATAAAAATATAAAATCTCAGACTCTTGACATATGACAATAATATCAAAACTCTGGACATATCACAGAAATATCAAAACTCAGACTCTGGATATATCACAACAATATCAAAACTCAGACTCTGGACATATAACAACATCAAAACTCAGACTCTGGACATATATCACAACAATATCAAAACTCTGGACATATCACAGAAATATCAAAACTCAGACTCTGGACACATCACAACATCAAAACACAGACTCTGGACATATATCACAACAATATCACAGCTCAGACTCTGGACCTATCACAACAATATCAAAACTCAGACTCTGGACATATCACAACATCAAAACTCAGACTCTTGACATATCACAACATCAAAACACAGACTCTGGACATATATCACAACAATATCACAGCTCAGACTCTGGACCTATCACAACAATATCAAAACTCAGACTCTGGACATATCACAACATCAAAACTCAGACTCTTGACATATCACAACATCAAAACTCAGACTCTGGACACATCACAACATCAAAACTAAGACTCTGGACACACCACAACAATATCACAACTCAGACTCTGGACCTATCACAACAGGCTGAAATTCGTAATCCCGCACACCACGTTCGAAACACAGCTGCGGGTGGTTTGGAAACAGATCGCTTTGCGTTGGCTTTTATAAAAATGGTATGAGTGGTGGTCGTTTAGAAAGAATATGGCAAGCTACTGAACGTAAACTTGCTAATAAATCACAAACAGCAAAAATGCTGTAAAGGATGTGCAACTAACCGAAATAGCGCATGTTTAATAAACAAATCACAGAAGATACTTGCAACTGTGCAACTGTGGGACTGGCAAATAGACCGCTAAACATATGGTGCAGAAGACAAGAACAGAGACAAGTATTAAAGCTTACACCTGCTCCATTTGATGACACATTTAATGGAGATTCAACAAACTTAAATTAACTGCTGCTTTCTTTGCTTTTATTCATAATGACGTCTTAAGGTTTAAAAAAAAAGAAGATGAAGAAGAAGAGGAAGAATTGGAAAAGAGAGCGTAGCCTTAATAATACCAAGACACGAGTGGTAATAATGTTTTAAAAAATACGAATTATACTTAAATACAAAACTTAAGTCAATAACATTGTTTGAGGGCAAATTCACAATCGTATTTAAGTATGTTCATGGATAATATCAGATAGGAGATGTGTCACATACATAAGAACAGCACAGGTCTAGCAACAACTGGGTCGTAAACTAAGAAGAACATCTTATTTACTGAATTCCTGTGACTGGAAGTTACAAAAATAAATCGTTCATGTTACAATGAACTAATTTTAACATATGGCAGTGAATCCTGAACAGTAAACAAGCAAAAACATGTTTTGAAAACACATATATGGGATTCTACACAAGAATGCAGACCATAACTAGTAATCTAAATATTTTTGAATGAGACTAAAGCACAAAGGCAACTTATGACAATCATCATAAAAAGACAGCCATCATGTTCCGGACACGTTATGAGAAGAAAACAACACTGGAACACACTATAACTATAAAAGATTTGTGGAAAGAAATATAGAGGAACTTAGCGGGAGAAATTCGTGATTGCCTTTCACCAAGGCATAAAATCATTTCAGCACACGAAGTGAATGTGTGTGCATATGTCTGTATGGGTGTATGTGTTTGAGAACTATTTGAGGATACAAAATGCAAAAGCCAGTATTTACCAATAAGGGGGTATAAAGGATGTGATAAAATGTGGACAGAAGCAACAGGCGCTCTGGAGAATTTTTGGTGTATATAAAATCGCCGAGATATGCAATAATATATACAATATATCACTACAACATATAAAAACATCGGCATTCACAACATCCCATAAAACATCAGGACCAACCAAATGTTCAGATGTTAATATAATCATACTAATGAGAAACACACTAATTCAGATCATTCACAAGATAATACAAGATGAAACAATTAAGTTTCAGAAGAAAGATTTAGCGTTCGAAAGGACAGTGCTTCAAGCGAAACAATATTTGGTTTGAGAACACTGAAAGATTATGCTGAGGGGAAGTGTGCAAGAGTAAGACAGCGTTACATGTGGGTCGATAATATTAAAGGATGAACCGGAAGAAGACTGTGTGAGACTATCGTGAAGGCGCAGTAGACAGGATGTTGGGAATCATGACAGCCGACCTTTGATGCGGAGATGTAATTTGACATTGATGTTAAATTACGTAATTCGTTAGCTACATATTGAATTGATGGAACAACATAATATTTCTTCTTCTGAGGACTCCTTTTTGTCTGGGGCAGACAGTGTCTGTCATCACTCTCCAATCTTTTCTGTCATCGGATATTTTGGCTAAATTGACGATGTTTACATTATTATTTGTTGCCCGGCTAAAATAACACAAGGCAACACTGACGAGCTATTTACTGAAAAAAATATAGAATATTGTATCAACTTGTCAAAACCATTTGACATTTTCGAAGTTAGGCAATTAGCGAAACAAACATCAAGAACAAAAAAAAAAAAAAAGAACAAAAATGTCTACATTGGTCTGAGGCTAAATTATTGATAAGACGATATATGTGTATATATATATCCTTATTGTTTATTCTTCTTCTTCCCTGCGCGCTGTCTAACTGTGCAAACAAAGTAATTGGGTGAGTAGTTTGTAACAAGGCACGAAAACACATATTCATCGTTTTGTTTAGTGAGATGAATAAGACTGTCCCTGTACTTGTGACAATCTGCGAGTCTCGGATTAGATGAGCTTCTTGCTAATGTTCTGGTTATGTCTGTCATCAGAATAGAAGAGCTTCTTGTCACTGTTCTAGTTATGTCTGTCAGCATCAGATTAGAAGAGGTTCTTGTCATTTTTCCTGTTATGTCTGTCAGCATCAGATTAGAAGAGCTTTTTTGTCATTGTTCATGTTATGTATGTCACCAGCAGACTAGAAGAGGTTCTTGGGAAACGTCTTTAAGTGGAATGGATAGGAGGCAGTGATCGTTGACTCTTCTATTCCTCTAGTTCAGGGGTCACCAAACTACGGCCCGCGGGCCGGATCCGGCCCGCGACGTCATTTCATCCGGCCCGCCGATGGTACTCGAACTTGCTTAATATAACGTATGAAACACGAGACGTTGTGATACAATTTAAATGTAATATTATGTTTAGAATAATAGGAGATCTTCACACGTTCGGAGACCTCCTGGCCGCTCTAGGCTGTTTATTCTTGCGGCCCTATTTATATATTTTGCAAACCTTATTATGAGATATATTCTATTACCAAATGAAGCCGCCTACAATAGTATAGAGTAGCATATCCCATGATACCCTGGTAAAAAATGCATAGGATGCTGGGATGTTGTGTTGGCGTGCCTAAAAGAGCCCAGTCACGCCATGTTCCCGCCTCTTTGGCCTTGAGAACAACTGAGGCCGAAGAGATGCTGATGTCTAATTTTCAGCAGATGGTTTGAACTCATTCCTCTGAGCTACTACCAAGTAGATGGGCTAACGTGCCCCAGGCACGGCCAAGCGTGGTCACTGTTTTTCCAGACCGCAGTTGAGAGGGCAGACAGGCCCTGTGAAGATCCAAAAGATCCAAGAGGATCTTGATTGTGGATTGACGATATCTGCTGTGGGGTGAGTTTTGAATGAACCTTCATAGTTTAAATAGGAATATAGGAATAGAATAGCTATGTCTGTGCCCGAGAACAATAATGGAGGGGTATATGCCTGGGAATAGAGGAAGAGGAAGGCCAAAGAGAAGATGGGTGCAGGATGTGGCGGATGATCTCCAGATGGGTGTATCTGAAGCGGGGCATCTTGATTATGATCGAGAGGTTTTCCGGAAGGTTGTTATGGGAGCGAGGTTCTGTAAAGGACATGCTACCGAATGAATGACCTTTGTTCCATCTTGTTGTCTGATAATTGCTGGTGTTGTGTATCAGACTATAGTTACAGTGCTGTGATGGAAGATCACTGGTACTGAGTTGGATGACTACCCATGCTGTGATGGAAGATCACTGGTACTGTGAAGAATGATCATGTGTATGTTTATTCATGGGGATGCCTATTTTGTCATTGCCTCTAATCATAAATTTTATTTATTAGTGCATTGGCATTATTAATCAGATGTTGTTGTATCTTTTCAATTTCATTATTCTGATTCCATGTACACGGACCTGAATTTCTTCTGATATTTCTAAATCTTTTCTTTTCTTGTTAGCCGTAGAGATAGAATAAGATTTTCTTTGTCTTCTTATTCCTCTCTTCTTCTACGGCCCATGAGCAGTCGGCATTGTGCTATTATCTCTATCATCTCTGTGAGGTTACATTGGATGTGAGGTCTTGATTGGATGCAGCAATTCCAAACCAAACAATGGTATTTTGAAAGCCACACGTTAGTTTCACAAATCTCCCTAACCCCTTTTGCTGCTTAGTTTGTTAGATTCGGATATGTGCACATTAGGTCTAATGTAACTATCTTTTTGCTAACGTCGCCTTCTTTGATAACTTTGTATAGTAAATAAATATGTTAGTTGTCTTTGTTTTTTGTGCATTGCACGCCCTTCACATGATTAACTTAGTTTTTCGTCTTTTTCCCCAGAGCTTTCATTCTAGCTTGCAATTATTGTTAAAGTTAGTTGCATATCCTTTACATTACGTTTGCAGTCAACACCTGCATTGTTTGCTGTTGTTGATGTCTTGACAAGTTTACGTTCAGTAGTTTACTATTGCCGGTCTCTCTGGCCGAGGGGGTTACAATACTTTCTCCGTAATCCCGTTTATCACGCAGAGTCTCGTAGCGGGCGAGAACTGGGAGCGGTTCGTCCCCCGCTGGTGACTTGCGGGATAACTGAGCCCGCCGCTCAGAAAGCAATGGCAAACTACTGAGCGTAATCTAGCCAAGAAATCAACAGACAGCTGACAGATTCTGATGTTGACAGCGATGTCCTGTAAAATGATATGCGAATTTAAAAAAAAAAGTTTACCATTGCATTCTGAACGACCGGCACCCATAACATAGCGTAAAAACAAGCTCAACGTTGTCTACTACCAAATCGCGCGCAGCTGTGTTTCGAACGCGGGTATACGGGATTACGAAACGCGTCAGTAAGACCTTTGCCACGGAGAACGGGGCAAATATTGTACAGAATGACTATCCGGCCCGCGCTCGTCATTTTCTCAGCTAATCCGGCCCGCCGTGAAAAAAGTTTGGTGACCCCTGCTCTAGTTCATCACTTGCGGGATGTTCCTTCTCTTGTTGCTGGTACCTAGCCTGAAGAAGTCGTCGACCATCATGACCGCAGTCCCCCCTGTTATTTGGCATGTTAATGAATTGCAGTTATATTATTAGCCGTCTGCCTTGTGCTCAGAAGGTTCTGGGTTTAATTCCTGGCTACGTCTTTCGGTTCACGAATGTATTTTTCTCGGAGATCCCTGGGGGTCGTCGCTGGAGCAACGGACTTCGCGCTTTGTGCGACGCTTTCGGCAAGCCACCCTGCGGAAAGAGACCGAGCCATATGGGAATAAACCCGATGCAATAAAATCGATCCTGTCGACCTTTAAGACTTTTTAATATTGTTATTTATTGCCCAGCTGTTTGAGCTTTCTATATACCCTTTGTCTGTCATCCTCTACCTCTCTTGCCTAGTATTTCCCCACATATGGCTAATTTCTCTATTGCAGCTCTTCTGTTGACATGTCCTATACATTTAATTTGTCTACATGTGATGAGTTTGGTTTTCTTCTTTCTTAGTCGTAATTGCAATATCCTTTCTCATTGTCCAGAATTCGCATTCATTTTTAAGAAAAGGACAAAAGCTCATTGAGTTATGTGGATATTTGTGCTAGTGATATTTCTATGTTGAATGACGTTGCTCATTATCGTAATATCTTTGGATATAGCGATATTTTTCTTGATCTACTGTCAATGTATCAAACTGTTTGCGGTATGCTGGCTGGAACACGTCTTCTTATATAAAGAAATGAGTTTATCCACACACAAAAAACGAGGACTAGAATAGGTAAACTTTATTAGAAAACGATCACAAGTGACAAAGTGGACGTTGTGGCTAACGGCTGCCCCAGCACATAAACAACAACTACACACTGATGCAACTGGATGACAAATATATAGGTCACTCATCTGTTTCCGTGTTGTGGACTTGACACGCGTGTAGCTCAACCCCTCCTGTATAAATGATGGAAATGAGTCAGATGTACAGAACTAACTGATTCGGTGTGTACATCTTATATATAAAAGGCAATCTCCGTCTGTATGTCTGTATGTCTGTATGTCCTTTATGCGTTCGCGAACGGTCCATCCGATTGAGATGAAATTTTCTACACGTCTTCCTTTCATTCCAGCGCAGCCAACTGTGATATTATTTTATTGTGAAATCGGCTGCTTACTTAATATTATTTAATTTTTCATTTTACATTATAATTTATATACAGCGAGGGGACTTAACTCTAGAAAAGTTATTTCAAGGGGCATAACTTTTAATAACATTGCTGTATAACTTATAGTCATATTGTTGCATCGTTTTCAAAGATTTATAAACTCTTTGTCAATAGTTATGTACCGGCATATGAGATATAATAAATAATGATACAATCTTTAAGGCATTTTCAAAGGTTTCATAAAAATAATGCATAATGCATAACATTGTAACTCATCTTTTTATGCTTAAGAATTTATCTACAGTCCTGCAGGTGATTAGAAACGGTTTTCATTAGAAATAATGGATGGTGTGTGGAAGGACATTCTTTTAAGTTACTTTATTTTGTTGTATGAATTTAATGAGACGCTACCCGCCAGGAGCTGGGCGAAGCCACGCCGGGTCAGATAGATAGACAGACCCACCTTTTCGCTGCAGTTATCTACAGGCATATGCGTTATAATCCTCCTCCTCCTCTCCCCTCCTCCTCCTCCTCCTACCCTCTTCCTCTTCCCCTCCTCCTCCTCCCTCTCCCTCCTCCATCCTCCTCCTCCCTCTTTTTCCTCCTCCTCCCTCCTCCTCCCTCTTCCTCCTCCGTCCTCCTCCTCCTTCCTCCTCCTCCTCCATCCTCCTCCCTCTTCCTCCTCCTACCTCCTCGCCCTCCTCCCTCCTCCTAATCACTCCTCTTCCTTCCTCCTCCCTTCTCCTCCTCTCTCCTCCTACTCCCTCCTCCTCCTCCTACGTCCTCCCCCTCATCCCTCCTCCTCCTCCTTCTCCTCCCTTTTCCTCCCTCCTCCTCCTACCTCCTCCGCCTCCCCCTCCTCCTCATCCTCTCTCCTCCTCCCTCCTCCTCCTCCCTCTACCTCCTCCCTCCTCCTCCCTCCTCCTCCCTCCACATCCCTCCTCCTCCTCCCCCTTCCTCCTCTTCCCTCCTCCTCCTCCCTCCTCCTCCTACCCCTCCTTCTCCTCCCTCCTTCCTCCTCCCTCCTTCCTCCTCCCTCCTTCCTCCTCCTCCTCCCCCCTCCTCCTAACAGTATGCCAACTTGTCTCGTGGTGTAATATTTTGTGATTGTATGTCTTCATGGTACGTTATGTCACATTCATAGATATTTAATTTCTGCTTTAGAAATCAGGTGAAAATGTGATAACAACAATTATAAGAACAAACATTGCCCAGCAAAAAGTAAGGACTTTAAAACCTGTATTGATTGGAATAGCAAAGTTCAGAGTAATGAGAATATACATATTTTCAGTGACAACTCGCAGGTATGAGGTTTTGTAATGTTCAGTCACATCTCTGCACATTGGGCTCAGTGCTCCGATGCAGCAGCCATCTCCGAGTATGTCCGCTCACTGTTCTCGTGAGTAGTTGGTTATGAAGTCTTGGCTCTTGACCTCGAAGGCAGCATTGCGTGCTTAATCAGGCTTCACTCCAGGTTCGTGTAGTCGGGCTAGCGTCGGACTCTAGTCAATATTCGCCAACCGAGTAGGTACTGCATTGATGGTCTCAGCCCTGTCCACGCTTCTTCCTCCTACACCGGCATGTCTAAGTGCTTACTTCCCGGACAGTAATGTCAAGCGCCACCGCCGAGTGCTGTCAATCCATTCGGAGCGGGGAGTGAGCGGGGACTGTCGGTTGCGATTTTCTGTAGCTTTGTTCACTGAGTCTGATATGATTTTCTAGTGCGTCACTTCCTGTCACATAGCGGTTTGAACCTTGGGCTTTTGAGAAGTCACAAAACATCAAATTCACGCCATTGAATATGTTTTACAGAAGAGTATTTAATATCCATTGGACGGAAAAGAGAACACACAAGAAAGCAATACTGAAGAACACTTGTTATTAAGACAAATAAAACTGGGGTGAAAATGGAATATTTTCGGCATGTGAAAAGACATGAACATCCGGAAAAGATAACTATGGAGGGAAGTGTATGGGGAAGTGGAGAAACTTCACAACGTAGATGGATTCAAGATGTAATAGATAATTTATACCTGACAGCAACAGACGCAGGATATCTGGCTTCAGGTAGAGAGCAATTTCGAAATATTGTGATTGGGGATACGCTCCGCACAGAAAAAGCCATTGGAATACGGATGGTAGCAGAATTCTTCTTGTATTTGTACTGAATCAGACACTTTACAAGTAAATGCTGCTTCCTAATCAGAAAGAAAAGATACGGTAATAGTAAACATATTGACAAAAGTTGCATTCTAAAGTCAACAATCTAGAAATAATTAACATTATATCAACAGTGTAACAATATAGCAATAACAAATGTGCGTACTAGTAAAGACTCCATCGTTAAACGGTGGGATGTTCCCATGTTTGATGCATGATTGTTGTAGCTTTTTCAGTATTTATACTTGTATTTGTGAAAGTTTAACGGTAGTTATATATTTCCCCATGTTTGGTATTGGATTGTTCTGTATCTTTCAGTGTGTATATATTAGTTGAAGTTTTAACTGTAGTTATTTGTTTTCCCTTGTTTCAGACTGGATTGTTATGTTTATTTTAGTGTTCAAATATTAGTTGAAGTTTAACGGTAGTTATTTATTTTACAAAACTTCTTTCAATTCAAAGCTTGTGGCGTTGGTGATCATGTCTGTTCACAGTCCTCTGTCTCTTGTGCTGTTAATCATTTCTGATACTGGTGTTCCCCATACCACGATGTCAGACTGTCCTGCATCTTCTCTCTTGGTCTCTACCTGCCTCTCCCTCCTCTGACTTTCCCGTGGTGACGACATACTTCAGCTGTCCCCTTTTCATGACATGTTCAAAGAATGTAGACTGGCTTCTTCTTTTGCATGTAATTAGTTCTCGTTGTGAGTTAGCTTCTTTTAATGTATTGTTATTGCTGTCTCTATCTGTCCATGGTGATCTCATCTTTCTTCTATAAAACCACACCTCCGTAACCTCCACATAATTCCTCACTTGTCTGCTAATTGTCCAAGATTCGCTTCCTTCCACCAGAACTGGCTCAATGTAGATTGTCCACACCTCGATTGACGAACATAAATTACAGAGAATATTCTACCTCTTATGAAATTAATACCGCCATTGCGTGGGCTATTCTACATTTAACTTCTTTAATAAATCTCCCACCTGTTGTTATCAATTCTTTTCGCAATTTTCCAGCACTATATTAATGTGATGTGATAAATATTCCCCCGCAGAGCAAACACGACAGGAGGCTTCTGATCTTCAGAAGGGTCCCCCTTCCCCGAATGTTTTGCGTCGTTACCTTTCGTACACTCTCTTGGGGTGGGCCCGGGGTCCTTCCTGGGTGTCTTTCTCCTGCCGTGCCTGGAGACGGTAGAGTCGTTTTAACACGTGTTCCAAAAACGCGCAATGTGCCTGCTCACAAGTCATCCCTTCCTCGGGGAGGAGAAAATCATGCACCCGGTGCTTCGTGTCCTCCTACTCTTGCATCTTCGGCTGTGAGAAACCAGCTTCTTCCCCCGTTCGACTCTGTCGTGCTTCCACGTCGGCGGTTCGAATCAGACACGTCATTGCTGCCATGTTGTCTTCTTCGACCCCGCTCATGGCTCACGGAGCTCCCAGGAAGCCAGCTCTTCCTCTGGGCTACCATCTTGTGGGCTCCCCTACCCGCACCCCGTCTCTGCCTGGAGCGAGGTCTTCACAAGACGGCTTACACCACCATTAGCAACATTGCTGGAGGTTGGACTTCGGTCGACATTTATTTATCTGGTTGACTGCTGTCTGGTGTATCAGTCCCAGTCCCAGTCTCAACTGCACCGCACTAGTTTCGAGGGATGGCTACGGAGTCTATACAAGACAGTACAAGTTCCAGATCTTTGATGAAAAATTATTCGGTAGATTAGATGTTAGACTTTAGACATACTTCCAGTTGCAGAATGGAACTTGAACCATATTTCAAAATTCTGATTGTTCCAGAGCCAGCTCCAGGTTTTTTCGGCTACCAAGGCCAGGAGCTTTTGTGTCTGAATTCTCCATTGTCCTTTAATGCCAAACTGCTTAAATACGTCGTACATGGAATGGGAGATTATATATCTAGCTTCTACCTCACTTGCGAATAGCATGACAGTATACCCTTCCTGTCTCAAGCCTGTCAATAATACTGCCGTGCTTCTTCATCTTGTATGTGTGCTGCTTCTCCATTCACATGGGACAGTCAGCCCGAGGAGAGTTAACTGCCTAGCCCACAAGGCTTGCAGTACAATGTCGGGTCACAACTGAAATTGTCGATTACTGCTGGGTACTGACCATGACCTTTCATGTCAAAAGCCCAGTCATTCGCATTATCGTGGATGGGCGGTAAGTGTGCAGTACAGTCTTCCTTGTCCCCAAGTAAGTGCGCACCGGCCTGGCAGTGCCGCCTTCTCTATTTTCCCGCTTCCTTGCTTCATCCACTGTGGCTGCCAGTACAGTGAGTACTTTATTGTTGCACCATGTGAATCTTTGGCAAAGGCCTACCTTGCTTTAGTGTCTGGATCTTTCCTTGACATAGAGAACATGCTGGGTCCGAGCATTTACCTCACCTTAAACCACCATTCTCTGTGTTCCCTGGCAGACGCCTTTGACAACAACTAAACTCTTGTCTTGGTAACCGAACTATTATCTATTCAACTGAGTGAAGTCAGAGTGGGTTAGTCTGATAGCGAGAGACACTGGTAAAAGGGAAACTAATCCACACGCAAAATTCAGTCCATCACAACTATAAATAGTGTGTGTGGACTACGCTTGAGTTCAAAGCGAGTGAGCGCTTAAAAAAAAAGACTGAGTTCGTCAAGACTTCTTTCAGCTTGAATGATGATTGAATAGATTCGTCTGCGCTGCCGACTTTTCATTGCCTTCCTGATTTCAGCGCCAGTTGTGAGCTGTTGACTGTTTCATCTTGAGAATGGCACATCATCATAGCGAGTCTGGCTTTTCCGACTTTGTATTCATCTATGACGGGCTTGAACAGTCGGACCAGTTTTGCTTTTCTTGCAGTAAATGAATCACCCAAAAAACGAGAAGTAGATTGTGAGCTTTACTGAAACATGACTACAAGAAACAAATTGGACGTTGCGGCCAAAGCCTTCGTCAGCACAGAACAAACAAACACAAACCGACACAAAACTACATGAAACACACTACATGACAATATTAAACTAACTAAAGGTACTTATCTGAATCTGTATCCTTGCTGGGAGCGACTGACACGCGTTGAACGACTCAAAATCGTTCACTAGGTGTTATCTATCGATTACAGAGTCGTTCACTAGGTGTTATCTGTCGATTACAGAGTCGTTCAACGCGTGTCAGTCGCTCCCAGCAAGGATACAGGGTCAGATAAGTACTTTTAATTAGTTTAATATTGTCATGTAGTGTGTTTCATGTAGTAAGAACTATCAATATCTTCACCTATCCGATCCATTGTGCCACAATTCTATCAGCAGCAAACTCCAATAACAGTAACTATGACACCGACAATACAATTTATTACCACCACATGAGACTGTACACTCTGGTAACTGTAAAAACACTCTGGTAACTGTACATATTTCAGAAATAGCATTCATCGGACACTTGACTTTTGTAATAACACTAGTCAACACATTTTAAAAAGTTGTTTGTATGAGAATTTAAATACATCATTTATGATTGATTTTGACATGCTGATTTCAAATATCATGATGGAATTCACGAAATGACTCTGTTTTAGTTAATGGGGAATTTACATTACAGTAATACAAATAATGTATGCTTATTTAATTATCTGGGGTGAACTGTTAGTCTTTCTACTTTAGAATTATAAAAATTGTGGTTACACACTAAATAATTGATATTCCATCATAATATGGCAGAAACAATAAAAACAATATTTCATATAATGTTTTGAAAAAGCACATTTGAACCCATGCAGTCATTATCCAGTTGTTGTTCGAGCTCTCTTTGTTTGATTCTTGTAGTCAATCGATGACACAGAACAACAGTAATCAGCAAGCATTGAAGGGCCCCAATTGCCTTGATACCATATCTCCATAGCAGCATTGTGTTGGTACAGTCGTTCACATGCTCATCATTGACAGCTCCACAGTTTGGCGTAAAAAAATCCAGATGAGTATCCAGAAGATGAATCTTCAAAGACATGTTGCAGCCAAGACTCATATACTTCAGAAGGAGATTTTATACAATTTCATTGCATTATCAGGTCCGTTGTTTCCAAGAAAATTGCCCACCACTAACTTAAATGCTAGCCATGCTGCTTTTTCTTTCCCATGCAACACGAAAATAAAATCGTCATCATGAATAAGTTTTCGAATTTGTGGACCAACAAATACCCCCTCTCTTATTTAAGCTTCTACATTTATAATAATACTTTGTCACTGTATAGGGAAAAACGATCTGGAGAAATTACTCCCCCATGACGTTGACCGCTCTTAATAGGCCGACTGTGGCCTATTTCTTTTTCAATTTTAATGGCACTTTGTAGATTACAATATATGTTTCTAAGAGGTCGTTTCCATCAATTTGTAGATCTGCAAGCATCTTCATCATATCGACATGTCTTACTTTATCGGAAACCTTTGTGTAGTCAATCAAGCAAAGATGTAGGTCATTGTTTACTTCTCTTGAATTTTCCATTAATGTTCTCTGCAAATACATTGCATTTACTGTACCCTTGACTTCTGCAAACCCACATTGTTCTTCTCCTATTTCGAGTTGTATTTTCTTCCTATATCTCCGATGATTCTTATCAAAATATTCATGATGTGGCTCATTGAGGTAATTGTTCGTTGTTGATCACATTCCAAGGCACCTGATTTCTTCGGGATTGCAATAAATATGTAATTACATAATTCCGGAGGAATATCTCCAGAAACAAGCAAGTAGTGAAAAATAAATCTCCAATGAGAGAGGCTTGGTAAAGAACAAAACAGTTTAGCCATCTTGCAGATTCTGTGATGTTCAATTACAAGATAAACTGGCAGCAATGGTGAAGCGATGCTGTTTTCAGTCAACGCCGCAAAATGAACGTGACTGCGTAATTTGTGGTGTTTCCACACACAGTCACGCATCTGACGAGATTACAGGGATAGTTAGCTACACTTGGTGCTTCTGTGGCATGCCTTCTCAATGACCGAAACATGACAAGCACTCAGCAACCATCACGTGATGTCACAACTAAACATTGTTGCTTCTTTTACAGTCACGTGAGAATTGTCTGATTAGTCGTCTGCTTCTCTTTTATACAGAAATGCTGTCTATAGTTGTAGGTTGTCTCCTGGCTGAACCAGGACATTGTTTGTAGACTGTGGTAACATATTGGGCTGAACATTGAACCTACTGAACATTGAACATACTGACCATTGAACATAATGAATATTGAACGTACTGAATATTGAACCTACTGAACATTGAACCTACTGAACATTGAACATACTGAACATTGAACCTTCTGAACATTGAACATACTGAACATTGAACCTACTGAACATTGAACATACTGAACATTGAACATACTGAACATTGAACCTACTGAACATTGAACATTGAACATACTGAACATTGAACCTTCTGAACATTGAACATACTGAACATTGAACATACTGAACATTGAACCTACTGAACATTGAACATTGAACATACTGAACATTGAACATACTGAACATTGAACATACTGAACATTGAACATACTGTACATTGAACATTGAACATACTGAACATTGAACATACTGAACATTGAACATACTGAACATTGAACATACTGTACATTGAACATACTGTACATTGAACCTACTGAACATTGAACATACTGAACATTGAACATACTGAACATTGAACATACTGAACAATGAACATACTGAACATTGAACCTACTGAACATTGAACATACTGAACATTGAACATACTGAACATTGAACACACTGAACATTGAACACACTGAACATTGAACATACTGAACATTGAACACACTGAACATTGAACACACTGAACATTGAACACACTGAACATTGAACACACTGAATATTGAACACACTGAACATTGAACACACTGAACATTGAACACACTGAACATTGAACACACTGAACATTGAATATACGGAACATTGAACATACTGAACATTGAACATACTGAACATTGAACATACTGAACATTGAACATACTGAACATTGAACATACTGAACATTGAACATACTGAACATTGAACATACTGAACATTGAACATACTGAACATTGAACATACTGAACATTGAACATACTGAACATTGAACGTACTGAACATTGAACGTACTGAACATTGAACATACTGAACATTGAACATACTGAACATTGAACATACTGAACATTGAACATACTGAACATTGAACATACTGAACATTGAACCTACTGAACATTGAACCTACTGAACATTGAACATACTGAACATTGAACATACTGAACATTGAACATACTGAACATTCAATGGAGCTAGAATGTGCAAAGAATAAGTATTCGTTATTGGGGAGTAGGTGATAGATAACTGAACGGAACATGATGTCTGTAGCAGGTAGCTGTGCTTGTGCACAGATCGGTGTGACACTCTGTGTGCCCGTATGGTGATTTTCTTATGATATTACATCTAGTTAGCATTAGTGTCTTCTTGTGTCAGGTGGTCAGACTCCCCAGTCCCTGCTGTGTTATGGTGAGATGGAATCCAGCCACACGTGCACTCCTGCTTGCACTCTAGCCAAGCTTCATAGACACTTGTCCGTGCTATAAGCCGTGTTTGTATATGGTGCTAACCCCATACTTGTATCAAATAATCAACGCTCGACAGGTCCATGAAAGAGGGAATGTTCCTCATTCCACAGATCAGAAGGTAGCTTGTTTCTTGTCTGCCGGCATTCGATATTCTTCTGGCTAAATAGAAAATTACTAGACACAGGTCAAGTAGAAGTTCTCCATTTCGTCTTGACTCAACTTTATCAATCGTTGAAACAAACATTTTAGTGTGGTATGTTCACTGCGCGGTACCGAGGCGCTGCTGGGGTGAGGCGGTACCGAGGCACTGCTGGGGTGAACCGATACCGAGGCACTGCTGGGATGAGAGCCTGGCTTACAATTGCCCTGAACAAAGTCAGATGTGTTAAATACAAGCCGCGAGTGAATCAACGCGATCGCGATCGAGAACGACCATGCATCGATACCACTATGCTAAAACAGTGGCGTCACTGGGGTTGGTGTCACCCAGTGCGGTAAACTCTTGGTGTCACCCCTCTAGACTTTCACCATGGTCTTCTTCCGAGTCTTCCTGTACCATATATAATCGCATATAGTAATGTTTGTAAAATAAGTCAAAAAGTTAATAAGGACATAAGAAAGAAAACAAATTGAACAATATAACTTCAATACTTCAGGTAAAACATAAATAAACAACTTCGACAAACTCGGACAAAGTTAAATTTTTGTTATTTAACTTTAAAATTTCTAAAATTAACAATGAACGGTTATGAAACCCGACTAGACAGAGCTATGTCTGCTTTGTCAAATTTGCAATTTTTTTATTTTGGTGTCACCCGATGCGGCCCGCACCCCCCTAGTGACGCCCCTGGCTAAAATAAAATTACACGAAAACATATAGAGATGTTACCTAGCTGTATGGAACGGATCCGTGTAGCGGTAAAAGCTCGAGTCCACAAACAAGTCAGAAGTGGTCAAAGAACCGTATGTGTCGGCCACGGAGCGGCCATGGTGGAATACCTGTTGACGAGCTGACAAGCAACTATTTTAGGTAATACAAAGACCAACTACTATTATATTATGTTCCCCAAGTATTGGAAATATCTGGTTTGCATTAGTTATTGGTCTATTATGGGAATCTCATCTTGCATTTCTTACATGCAATGTCCATAACAACTGGTTTCTATAGATTCATTTTCATGCTGTGTTCTTTTTCTGCTAGGGCTTGCGAACGCGGTTTGTGAGCCCGTATAGCCGGGTTGGAAACACAGCGGTGCTGGTTTTTTCGAAAAAAGGTAAAGGAGCCGATCGTTCAGAAAGCAATGGCAAACTTTAAATTAAATTGTTTGCATATCCTTTACCTTTACAGGACATTGCTGTCAACATCAGCATCTTTCAGCTGATTGTTGATTTCTTGGCAAGATTACGCTCAGTAGTTTACTGGCAAACTATGTATCTAGTTTACTGGCAAACTACTGAACGTAAAATTTGCTCAGGAATCACGAACAGTGAAAATGCTGGGGTTGACTGCTACGTCCTGTGAAGGACATGCAACTTGATTTATATTATGATACATTCAATAATTTGGAAATTAGCGTATATCGGCTAGTTACTTAACTTCACACGTTTTTTGTTGGAACTCTGAGACAGTGACGTGTTGTAGCTTTATGAGCAGTGGCTAATCAGCATCACGTGACTGGCTTAGTGTGTGTGAGTTAAACCCGGTAGCAACTGCCTGGGACAGAGTTAAGTGGGTCCCAGAAAACGTTTTGTATTCTTTCAGGTGGAATTATCTGTGAAGGAAGACGACGAGGAAGGACAATGGCCACCCCAGC